>VZRM01003360.1:1219519-1367902 GCA_013397955.1 Grantiella picta | reverse complement strand
GACGGCCCCTGCTGCACGGACGGCCCCCGCCCCGCCGGGACACCGCAGCAGCCCGCGGGGTGCGCCGGCGTAAGGCCTGGTGCTGGTGACTGTGTGTGTCTTTTTAAAGTAATTAGCAGGACGCATATCCCGAGCCTGCCCGAGCTCCGTGCCGTGGTGTTGTGGTTCGCGTTTCCCCGCACGCCCAGCGGAGAGGGTCGCGTTCGGTGCCGGATAAAATGGCTGCCAGGGGAAGGTGCCGGCTGCAATAAAGGGGGAAGCGCTGACAGGGTGACTCCTCTGCCGCTTTATTGATTTGGAAAGCTGTTGATTTTTCGAAGGGTAAACCCCGTTGGGGGGCAGGGCCGCGGCCCGGCGGAGGCGGGAGGGACGGAGGGAGCGCTTTCCTTTCCCGCGTTCCCGCCCTCAGTCAGCTGACGCCGGGAGCTGAGGGGATCCTCCTTGTCGCTGAAAGCCTGTGGAAAACCGGCCCTGCCCGGGACACGTTTGCTCCTGGCTGCGGTTATATGCCCTCAGTGCAAGTAAAACACCAAGTGTCCAAAAACGGTGAAGAATTTCGAAGGGATCAGTTGTTGCACTGCACTTAAAAGCGACGATAAATGCTGCCCTTTCCTACGTCTGCAGTAATATACAGCCGACTATTTCAGGAAATGAGTCAACAAGTTTGTTTCTTTTTCCCAAGAGTAGCCCTCTTTAGAACTTTTTAATGTAGAATTGTCTTAAAATTTTGAATCTATGCCTACTTTGTTCTCAAACATAGAAGCATTGGTGAAGCATTAAAAAAAGGACTGTTAAATGTATTTGGAGAACACACACATTTATGTACATTTATAGATACGGATATATTTATAATGTTGTTACAAGTCCCAAAGTTCAACAGAGGACAAAGCCAGGGCAGAACCAAAAGTCTGGGAGAAATTGAGTTTCCATAGGTTTTATGTCTCACTTGGGTTTACTGCATGTATGGGGTTTTGCAACATCTATATTGGCTTCGGTGGTTCTACCCCACATATACCCCACTGCTTCCTGAGTTTCTCTTCAATTCTTCCTTGGCCCTCCCTAAGTGATCAGTGGGTACCGATGCCTTGACTGCTACGTTTGTTTCCTGCAGATATTCAAAAAGCACTCAGACATCCTCCGGCATTCAACTTTAGTAAAAAGCCTTGAGCAGTGGGAGCCATCTGACTCCAGAAACGATGGAGGGGGCTGGCACAAAGCTGCTGATCCTGCTCCTGCCAGTCTGACTCAGATGATGCTCTCTGGAGGCCAGAAGAGACGAGCTGGAGCAGGGGGATGGCAGGGAAGACATGTCTGCATCAGCGGTAGATCAGATCTGTCTGTGCCCTGAGCACCGGCACGGTGATAGCCACAGCTACTGGAGTCCCCTTTGTGGGGAGCTGCGCAGCACTTTCTGTAAGAAAACTGGGGATGCTCTCCTGCTGCAAAGAGGAGAAGGCTACAGCTGCAGCACGCACTTGTCCCTGTTGCTAAGGTAACACATATCACACCCACGCTGGCCTAGAAGCAAAACAGCGCGCATGGGGAAATTTCATACGGCCAGCAGCCTCGCGTGGGAGAGCACTGCTCCCTCAGGTGCTGCTGCCTCCAGTACTACTGAGCCGGGTCTCACAAATCCCTCAAAGATAACACTTTGCATGCAGTTTCCCTGATTGTGTTGGAGGTAGCTGTGCTATCCAGCTAGGTATGCACCTGCAAATAACTTCGTTTTGTAATGCTCTGGCTTCTGCTGCTGAGAAATGTCTGCAATGCCTCTGCTTGCTGACGGTTTCAGGCAGCAGGTTTGTGCAGCACAAGGCAGTTCAGATGCCCACTCAAACAAAGGTTGGGCAGCTCTGCTTTCCTTTCCTTTCTGAACCGGCAACACAGAGCAAACCCCGCTGTAATACAAAAGTTGCATGCTTTTAACCCCTTTCTAACATCACTCTTCTTTTGCCCAGCAGCGTCTCTCTTCACGTAGTGCATGCATGCTGTAGAAGCTCATAGAGAAACACATCTCAGCAGCCATGAAAAGCACATCCCCAACGCTGACTTGTGTATTAAGTCCAAGTGCTCCAAAAGTGAGAGGTAATATATTTTGAAAACTGAGTCTCTCATTTATGACCTCCAGGGCACACTTCTGGTCTTTAAATTAGGCAACTTATTTTATTACCACTCCTAGGCACTGATCTGCCATTTTATACTGGTTTACAGCTCTTTGGAGTGCCATTGATCACTCTCTGGGGTCAGCAAGTGAAGCTGTGGCAGGCAGGAATGACATACAAAAGCAAATGTACAGGAGGCAGCGCCTGCTGTGGCTGGCAGGAAACTGCTGAAGAGTGACATAAAAGCATGAGTGCCTAAAGCAAAGGGTGTCTGTAGCTGTGATTTGTCAAACCGACTGTGAGGACTGTCTCCCTTGGCAGGAAATGCAGTGGCCACGCGTCCATCGGTGTTGCCGGACTCACTCGCCATAGGTACCCTATCCTAACACAGAAACCACCCACACCCAGAGCTCACAGGGCAGCAACGTGATGGGTGATACCTTCTTCTCCCTCAGGCATCACAAAGCATTCACAGAGGAGCCTTTTATCCCTTTCGTTTCTGATCTGGAAACCAAAGCATGCCGAGGTTAAATGAACTGACTAAGGTTGCATAATTAGCCACTGGCACAGCTGAGAATAGACACCATCTCCATTTTTCCAGGCCTAACATCTAACTCTCAGGCCCTTCTTGGGGGCATAGGCAGGCTAGCAAAACTATACATCACAGCTCTATAGAATATGACATTTTTAGAACAGGCTCAACCCTGAACTTATTACAGTTCTAAAAATAAACAACAAAATAAACAACAAAAACACAGGGGAAAAATTTTTTAAAAAGGAAAAGAAAAGCAACAATATTTTCTTCTTATGAGTGCTCCTGCTTGGGTAAGAAGGTAAAAATGGAATTCAAGTGACATTTATAAATATTAATGGACTTCCAAGCTCTAGCACATTAAATAAGTTCCCAAGGGCCAAAGCCTGAATTAACTTTGAGTAATAGTTGCTGAAGACCTAGGCAAAAATAAAGCGATGCTGTGAAGAAGTGTTAACCTTTCACAGCTGTTTGGTAGGGCTAAAATGCAGTCATTTGTCCTCCATTTCAAAACAAACTATTTTCGGGAAACAGTGCTTCTTTCATTCTCCCACCCTCCCCTTCTTCGCTTGCTCCCTTTCTACTCCTGTTGTGTATTTGAGTGCATTCTTTTGCATTTCCTTTCTTCACCTGCTGCTGTTATTCACCTGCTGCTGTGGCTGCTGGTATTCATCAGGCAGCTTAGTGACATTAGTGACTTAGTGGGGGGTGAAAGTCCAGCCTGTGAAGGTCTCCTGCCATGATGGTTCCTGAATGCAGATTTGTGTTTGAGGTCACTGAACACCTGCTGCAGGCCACAGCTGAGACAGCCGGGTAGAGCAACCTGAGGGCTTCATGCTGCTGCCCTCCACTTACGTGAGACCTGGAGAACTGGATCAGGTTATTGACAAGCCAAAAGGAATTACATGTCATGATAGCGAGGCAGTGAAGATGGTGATCTGCTTTCACATTAGGCATTTTGCTCCTTCCAAGAATGTCCTGTAATGGTGAAGCAGTATCTATCATTCCACAGAATGGTTCAGTTGAGATACTCGGTTCTCAAGGGTTCCAGAAACCTCTCATTTCAGGCAAGACTCACTCAGAGAGAGGGTCAATTCTTCTAAAATATTTAAGGAGAAATGTTCAGAGCTTTAAAGCTGTTTAAAGACACGACTTCCCATGCACTGCAAGTCAGAGTCCCTTTTGATGTCAGAGAGAATTAGGCTCTACCTGTCTTCAAATATCTGGCTCAGTCACCTAAAGGCATTTACAAAGCTGGCCTTAGCAGCTTTCATTAGTGGCTGGCAGGTCTCTGAGCACAGAGAACACACTGTCCCCCACACTACAAGTCTTTGTTAGCAATGCACCCATTATGTTCAATTAGTCGCAGCATGGAGCATATGCTGACCGTGCCTTGCACTTTGCCCATCCGTCCTGCCTGGGGGCACCTACCAGCCCAGCCCAGCCTCCACTCAGGTTTTGCAGCCTGCAAGTAAAGGCCCAGGGCAAAACAGTGCCACTTCCTGCATCAGAACAACAAGATGTTTCCTGCATCACAGCCAGCAGAAAGAAGGTCTGTGCCTGCTCCCCCTGTGCACCACAGCAGCTGTAGCCACAGTGATGTCCCCTATGAAATCACACCCATGGGCAAGAACGGTATGTCTTGTGAGATGTCTGGAGAGACACCCATGCCCACTGACTCTCCAGTGCTGCAGACTGGCTGGCTGCCTGCCTTCAGCCAGGCTGGGCAGAGGATCAGCTGAGGCCTCTCAGACTTCCTTGACACGGCACACTCTCAGTGTGGTCTTGTGCTTTGTCCTCTCCCTCCTCCTTCTCCTTAGCCCCAACCCAGTCTGCTGCTGTCTTTCACAAAATCCATAGAAATATAATTATCATGGAGATGTCTGCCTCTGGCAGTTTTTGTCTTTGGAAATAATTATAATTGGCTGTGGCAGTTAAAAACTTATCGGTGTCGACAGATGACAGACAGTACAATCACATAAGCTTCCCTCTGAGAAAATGAAGCTAAAACCCATTTATCATCCTGGATGGAAACAAAAGGTCTTCCTTTGAAGAGCCAGGCTGTGAAAACACAAAGAGAAGACTGTTATGCTCATGGACTAAATCTGTGGTAGGTAACCAAGCAAAGGCAGTCCATTTGCACCACGATGGTACTGTAGTAATTATCGTATCACTGCTTTCATCTAAGGAATACCTAGATGGGGACATATCAGCCTGCTCAGAGGCAATAACTGAGGTCCCAAGAGGATAATTAAGTAACGGGAATCCACAAAAGCCCGAAGAGTGACTGCACCACAAACACAGAAAAATGTAAGCATATTCCCATAGTGTCTGTAAGGGCTACTTGCATGGGGATCTACTGCTGGACATGGATCCCTTATTCCTGGAGTAAGTCTTTAACTGCCCTCTCCCAGAGAACAAAAAAGTGTTGATTCCTAGGTCCATGTCCTGGAGCCTTTGTTCTTGTGTCAGCTCCCATGCCATCCCCAGGAGGAGACTGTGCCCTCTCCCCTCAGCTTCCTAGCAGAGCCCAGGCAAGAACTGTGCAGCCCTTAGAATCATAGAAGAGTTTGGGTTGGAAGGGACCTTAAAGATCATCTTGTTCCAACTCCCACCACACCCCCCACCACGTGCAGGGACAGCTTCCACTAGATCACATTGCTCAAAATCCCATCCAACCTGACCTTCAACACTTCCAGGGATGGGGCATCCACAGCTTCTCTGGGCAGCCTGTTCCAGTGTCTCACCAGCCTCACAGTTAATAATTTCTTCCTAACATCTAATGTAAATCTCTCTTCCAGTTTAAAGCCATTCCCCCTTGTCCTATCACTACCTGCCCCTGTCAGTAGTCCCTCTCCAGCTCTCTTGCAGGTCACTTTGGATACTGGGAGGCTGCTCTAAGGCCTCCCTGGAGCCTCCTTTTCTCCAGGCTGGACACCCCAAACACTCTCAGCTTTGTCCTACATCTTGGTTCCACAGCTCTCAATCTCCAACTGGGCAGGGTAATCCAACCACCCTGCCCACAGTCTCTTTTTCAGTAGTAATTTTTTGTAAATTATTTTAACCTCTGGCCTCTCTTTGGGCTGAATGGTTTCTAATGGCATGCAGGTTGGGTGCAGTTTGGGCAGCAAGTGGGAGGGCTTCTCTTGGTGCTAATTTAAAACAATTAAACGATTCATAAGAATTCCTGAGATGTTTTTAAGCAAATGAAAGCTGGGTGAGGAGAATGGTTGTCTTGTGGAAGTTGTTGACTACCCAGTACACGTGAACAGATGATAGCCTCAAATTCCATGAGATATGCTTGGATCTAATGGTATTTGCAGAGGCACAAAGAAAAATATTGTTAGCATGCAACCAGTTGTTGTATGGGAGAGGGACAAGAAGGGGGGAGGGGGAGGGGATGGGAGAGATAAGGACAGAACTGCATAAAATGTTTTCTGTAGGTCTAGTTCCCAGGATTACAGACAGTCCACCAGTAATCACTAATTCACATGCTTCACGTGCAGCCACATTAATGTCACAACTATGTCCCTTGGCCAAGTGCTTGATTTCACTGACAAACTCCTCTGCCTTTGGATGAAATTGTAGATGGTTTCTTTTTTTTTTTAAATAGTCTTCTTGGCTTCCAACAGCTTTGCCTGATTAAATTTCTTCTTCTAGCTAAAAAAAGAAATTAGACTGATCTCTTTTGGCAGCTGTGAAATGCTTGCATATTGTGTATGTTTTCTTGATAAGCTTGCATGAAATGGAATTGGTTTTCTTATGATGAATACACCACTTTCAGCACAATGTCCCCACAAGATTAGCAAGTGTTTAATTTTTTTAGAGACACTTTCTGTGCATGTAATGTCATGTATGCCATTTCTGTAGAGCATTATGAGTATCACATGAAGCTGCTTGAACGGGGAAACAGAACTGAGGAATGTTTCCCCAGCGAGTGTGCAATGTGATTTGTGATGACGTGTAGTTTGCTAATCACAAAACTTCAGCTGATGGCAAGAACTCCATGAGATTTGGGGTTTAATATTTACCTCTTTGTGGAGCCAAATTCAGGTGCTGTAGAATACATGAACTGGATGTGCTGGGTCTGCCCTGAAAGCAGTTTGGCCCCATGTCCTGTAATGACAGTGCCTAGATGTGGATGCCTGGGGACAAGGGCAAATGTATACAATAGTTCTGACTTTCTTGGCTTCTCAGCCTCCAGTCTATTATAGCCCAGACTCCCTGAGCTCCCATTTCCTGCACATATTAGAGCCCATAATGGAGAGAGAGAGGAGGTGCAACTTGCACTGAAGGCAATAGATATGACACTGAAAAGCACTGTGGCTCAATGGGATTGTGCTGACTTGTATAGTTGTTCATGAGACAGCCTAGCCTGTGCTTCAGTGCAATGCTATTACTAAGAATAAAATCAATGAATGACAAAGGAGATGTTCCAAGACAACAGTGAAAAGGCCAAAATTAGTATAAAAGGGTAATAATACTACACAAGATCTTTATTATTATAACAGTATGAGATAAAGTGGCTGGCATGCTGCCCTTCTTTTCCCAATGTTTAATTTAGCCATGAAGGTCTTTCAAAATTATAATCATGAGAGTCCAGAGGAAAGTGGCCAGCAAGGAATCTATTCTGTCCTGAAAATAAAAGCTTTTGTGAGGTGGAGGTGGGATCATTTAATCATTTCTCTGACAGAGCCACTCAAGAATAAATTCAAATGTAAGAAAAACTAAGTACTGGAATAATTAGCAGAGTATTTTGGTTTTAGTCTTTATGTACTGTTTGCCTGCCTTTGTAGTGAAACTCTTGAGTATTGGTAGGACCCAGTAAGGGCTAATGGAGAATCACAGACTGGCTAATGGAGAATCACAGACTGGCATTGCAGGCAGCAGCTGGATCACCAGTGCAAGCTGGTTTAACTGTACATTGCCAACAGAAAATTCCCCACTGCCTTCCTTTCCTGTTTGCCATTTTGTATCCTCCCAAGGGGCTGCTGAGCCGACTGCAGGGGGTGGGTGGGCAGAGGGGGCTCCCACCAGATTAGTTTTCAGCCTGATCTGTGAGCTGTTCCTGCTCATCACACTGCTGTGCATCGGCAACTCGTGCAGGGAAATGACAGAAACGTGCAGATGAGGAAACAAAATGGGCAGCTGAACACACACACAGCAGTTTCTAGTTAGCTCAGCTTATGCCAGCAGGAAAGCTGGAATCCCAAGGCCCTATGTCTACTTTTTCCCACTGGAACTGTCCGGCAGAGTGCTCCACCTCCAGACAGGCTTCATCCCAATGCCCTCCTGTACAGCCGAGCGGATCTCGGAGCTGGGGCTGCTGAGGCTTTCAGAGCCAGTGTAGGCAGTCCAGGAGGCACTGCCATCTCCAGCTTGGTGGATCTCCGTGGAGCCAGAAGTCTTCCCATGCAGACTGGCCCAGGCCCAGGACACACAGACATATGGCTGGTCTGTGACTCTGGGGCAGGATGCCAGGGATGCAGGCAGCGCTCCAGCTGAACCCTAGCTGGAACTCTGCTACTGGTTTGTACAGCATTTTGGCCTCCTCATGTGGACATTTTTCCACCTGAATTTGGTTACATGTGAGTATTTTCAACTAATCTGTCATCACAAGTCTTCAGTTTGGAGTAGGGATAAAGAAGAAACAAGGATGAAATTAATTTTCTGAGTTAGACAAGGCAACTTTAGATTTAGCTTATGGCTCTCCTCAAGGAGCAAATCTCCAACAGATGCTTTTTCAACTAAGTTTCATTTAACTATAGCTGTCTTTAAACCTGCCTGAAGTGGTAATTGTGGGTTCTGCTCTTTGACAACAAATTTGAACTTGCAAACAGGAAAGAAAAGGGAAGTGTTCAACAGGAACTCTGCTGGAGGTACCACTGGTCAACTGAAAAAACTGTAAAACAGCTTTAATTTTGTTTGAAATGTCCATATTACTTGTAAAAATCATACCAAATATGCAACATTAAATAATTAAATCATGTTTATCTACCAATTAGCAGCAGTTAAATGTAGCTCATCTCCAAAGAGAAAGAAGAAGAAAGCAGGGGGAAAACACAGTGCCCTGGAAGGGGTTACTTTAAGAATTTTCCCCCCTTCTCTTCAAGGCTGTAGTCAAACAAGGCTTGTCGCTGTTACGAGTAGGCCTTTTGCTTGTACTACTGCAGGAGTTTACACTGCGCTTAACTGTTTCATTGTGGCTGCAGCAAATAATGCAGTATCTCCCTGCAGAACAGTGGGAACTGCTCCAGCTATTCAGAGACAGAACTGGAAGAGCTGCTAACAAAGGAGGTTTATGTGGAACCCAGCACTGTTCTTGCATACTCAGCTCACTGGTCTCTGCCTTCCTCCTCCTCCCCCCTTCCTCTTCTTCCGTTTAGAATTTCCTTTGCTTGTGTATCTGTTTCTGAAGTGGCTTAGACTCTTGTCCTCACCTAACCTTTTAGCCACCCTGTTTTTTCTCCTCTCTACTTCCTTTCATTTCTTCTCGTGGCTTTTGGACACCAAAGGTAGCTGTGGTAAACAGGTTTATTTGTTTGTTTGGGATGTTTTGTGTGGGCATAGGCTGGTGGGCATGTCCTGTGACTTGTGTTAGCTTATGTTAAGGCTGTAAAGAACTTTAATTTCTTATTAGTCTGTCCTCTCTACCCTCAATACCTCTTTTTTACCTCTTTCTTTAAACAAGCTGCACCGTTTTCCTATCGTGTGCTTTTCTCACTGTTAACTGTCCTAGCAAATATGCTCATTCCAGTGCTTTTTTGCCTCCTTGCTGGCTTTTCTCTGCAAATGTAGAAATCCCTTCTGCCCCTCTGCATCACAGAAACATGCTCCTCCACCTACTGACGACTTTTCCCATGTTACAGCCTTACCATTTCTTTTCTGGAATTGTTTCTCTGCATGGCCATGTCCAACTGTTTCTTTGCATTCACCAGCTTTTGTCTTCCAAGGGAATGATCAGACCTACTATGTCCTTAACCTTGCCTTTCTTCCCTCTGCATGTTGGTATTCTTGCAGATACCTGTAGGGTCTCAGCCATCTCCAAGGCAGAGACACTGGGTGTGCAGTCTGCAAGTCAGGCTGGCCACTGAAAGCAACACCCTTCTTTGCCTGAAACAACTTTTTGTAGAAACCCAGAGTCACTCCCTCCTGATAGGGTGACATGTATTCCTGGGAATATGATTTCTGGGTAAGAGCAAGGTGTGGCTGAGTGATATAACTGCCCTGGCTGGTCATGTGCTGGGAACCTCGAAAAACAGGAAAGCTTAAACAGTTGTTTCCTGCATGTCCTGGTAAGTATAATGCAAAACAGTCACTCAAAATAGCAATTGTCACTTGAAAAATGTGACTCATTTTGACATTCTTGGATGTTTTAGCTGTATAAACCATTTGTAGGGCTCTAATGACTCAGTGTGAAAATTTGCCTGAGCAGCTTGTGAAAGGCAGGTCAGTGCTAGAATTAGCCTGAGTCCACTGCAGCTCTTCTAGGGAGGTGGTCCTCAGTAAAAGGGGCAGCTGTATTCCAACATAGGGTGAAAAGCACCAAGAAGTGACTTCCAGTACTAACCTGACCAGCCACTGAAAACAGATGCCTTTTTGTCTGGCTTTTGTTTTGAAATGGCCAATAAGAACAGATCAGCACTGGCACCATTGTCTGTAATAAATGTGTCTTCACGCAGTGGAAGACTGTGGTGTGTTGTAAACAATTATGGCACTGAGTTAAGCATAATCTATCACACAAGTGCCACAAAGGATACATTTGCCAAAGCATGGTTTAAAGATCAGAATCTGTATAATGGAGCTGGCACACTTAAGACATAGTGAAAAGGCGGTATCAGCATTTTCTAGGACGAAATATAGGATGGATTGTCATAAAAAGACTTCATAACCCTTTACCGTTATTGCATTTTCTGCATCACAGTAAAGCTTTATCTGCCACTTGTCAAGAAGGTCCCTCACACTGATAAACTGGTATTTTGTATACCGAGTCTCTAAAAAATAAATGACATGTTTCGTCTCAAATGCACTTAGTTACTGTTGTGCACTGAAAGATCTTTCTGTATGCCATGGCTCTTGCTCTTTGCTATATTCTTGAAGCTTTATGTTGGAGTCACTCTACTAAAATCAGGATTCGGGTATTCAGGGACACCCCACAATAATATGTAGACACACGGTAAAAATCTGTATTCTGCAGGGAATATTACAGCTTTCCGGAAGATATATTGTCTGGCCGTATCTTCTTCCGTTTCTTCTCTTCTTCCACCACTGGACAGAACAACTCTTTTTCACAAATGAAAGGTTCCCTCCTCCTAGCCAAACCTTATGCTGGTAAAGGTCAAGTTAAACTGCTTTGAAACTCTGGGTATCAATAGAGCTCTTTGTGGTGCAGATAAAAAGGAATTTTTTCCAGAAGCAGGTGGTTGACATATAAGGGGTTTTGAAAGGTGCAGCATAAAAATGTTTGTCCTCCAGACAGAGATAAGTGATCCATCCAAAATTCTGAGGCTTTAAGTACAAAGGTTATTGCATATAGAGAAGAGAGGTGGTGAAGAACTGAAAAAACATAGGTGAGGTAGGAAAGCCAATCCTTACTCAGAACATTTAGCCTGACCCCAAAAACTAGTCAAGAGATCAACTCTACCAGAAGAATACTTGAATTTGTGAGCAGGTTCTGTGTTTTATTTTCTGCTGTTTGTTTAATTCATTCTGGGCACAAAAGTTACCACCTGGCTTCTCCACCACTTTCTCCTCCCCCTGATTACAGCAATCAATGAGACGCTGAGTTTTGATTAGCTACTTTTAGCAGAAGGGTGACAAGCACCATGGCGTTCACCTTCCCTCAATATGTAGCTGCACTAGCAAATTCAGTTTTGCCCAGCCTTCTACAGTCTCATACAGGGTTTTCTTAAGCACTGCAGAAGTTGAGGTTTCTCTGACAGGAAGTGGGACTAGCTTCCTGCTTCTTATCTCCTGACACCCCCACTGGATTGATGTCAGCAGTGGCTGCTCATAGGTGACACTCTCCAGAGACACACCAAGTCAATTCCACCCAGCTTAGCAGATGCTCAGATGGACTGACCACATCCTTTATATTCAGGTCATGTTGTCAAACTTCCAATTATTTGGAGGGAAACATCATCACAGAGGAGTACACTGTGCACTTCAGAGGAATGAAGATTACCTAGAAACAGCAAATGCCTAAGTGAAGGCATGTTTTCTACATTTCAGCCAAGATATTATGGAAGAGCTTTTTAAAGGAAACTTTTTCATTCTATCCATAAAAATTTGTTGCTTGTGTATCAATCCTGTTCACAACTGAGAGAAAACTGAACTGACTTTTGAGTTATCTTCCCTAACACAGTTATCGGCAATCCCTTTTCTTGATAAGAGTTCTCACAAACCCAAACATACTAAACAGGTATGTTCTTATTCAAACAGAAAAGTCAGCATGCTGGACTACTTATAGAAAAAAACCTCCAAACCTGCCACACCTAGAGTATACTTTTTCTGTCCCAGGAAAAGTCTTCTCAGAACATTTTTCTTCATTGTCAATATTATATAGCTGAAGATGATAAAAATCTTCAAGAATGTCTTACTTGAGTTTACAGGCACTCTACAGAAGGCTGTAATGAAAAGGTTGCTGGACAAATTAGTACAAAATTAACGACTGATACTTTTAAGATCAGAGTTTTCATTGTTTTTACTGTTGATAGACAGCATTTGATAAACGCAGCAGAAATCCTTCCTGCCATCATACCAGGAACTTGTGAACCTCCTGTAACAAAGGAAACACTGTTCAACAGATGCTGTCAAACCTTTTGAAACCTTCTGCACCAGTTTTTTTAGCACTAGTTTCTGGAAAATTTTCACAGATAGCGTGTCTCCTTGGTTTGACTACTGGCTTGTATTCTTTCCCAAATGGATTATTTTAAAGGAGCTAAAATGCTCATGGACAAGCAATGCTGAAGAAGGATAAGAACTCTCTAAAACCTTGCAGGAGCCCCCCTACCAAGATAAAATGAGAAACTTCTGCCTTAAAACTAGAGGAAGGATGGGAAACTTTTTGTCCAGGGGATGCCTACACTCCACAGTTTAATTCTTTGTGTTACTATTGAATAACACTAAGGTGTCATTTGAGGTATTGTCATCCTTTAAAAACCACAGAAACAGGAAAATATTTTTTAATGAACAATTGCAATTAGTGCATTATCAAGAGGAATATTATTAGAAATAATTACTCTGTCCTTCTGGCCTTAAAATATTCATGTTTGTTGATTTTTACAACAGGTAGCTGAGGCACATGAATGACCAGCATCCCTCCGACTTCTGAGATAGAGTTTGGAGATACAGCCACTCCTATTTAGTAAGACCACGAGTGAAAAAGAACAGAGTAAAACTAGGCAGTAAGTGAAAGACTAGCATTATTCAAATCGTTACCTACTCTCAATAAAAAGCTCTCAACCCTGCTCATTCCAGTGTTGCGTGGGAATAATTGCGAAATGGTAAGGCTGTTACTAGGAGGCTGAAAGACAGACATTTCCAGCAACACCAAGCCCTGGAGCAATAACTAAGTATTAGCTAATACATGAGAAAGCCCTGGTAATGGCATTTGCTGCATGAAAAAATACATCGCAAGGAGGAAATGTCAGATGAAAATAACCTTTGCTATCTCCACGGCTTCTCTGGAAAGTCCCTGCCTATGAGCAGTAGCCATGCAGTAAAGCCAGTGCTCATTTTCTGTTTACTTTAACCTCACCGGTACTGATTAACTTTCCCCGAGTTTTATTCCATGCCTTTGCCAGGTATCACCCAACCATTTCCTAAAATGTGAATCCAATCCACGAGCAAAGGGAACGCAGCGAGGCTGCAGGAAGCAGGCCAGGGTTTTCACAGGCGTGTTGTTCCGCTGCTGGTCCCAGCCGCGGGAGAGGCCAGCGTGTGCCTCGGCAGGGCTGTGCGCATGCACGTGCAGCTGCCTTGCGGGGCACACTGCAGCATTGACATCCCCGAGTGGGCACACGGCCAGCGCGGCAGCACAGCATCAACCGACTCCTTCTTTTTTAATTAACATTTGTCGAGCTTGGAGAGAAGCCCAGGCTGCAAAATTTGGATGCAAAATTCAACGAGCACAGAAGCTGGAAATGTTCACGCACAGGCTCTCCATTTATGCCTGGTCTTTTTTATAGGTCATGCACAGATGACTTAATTGCTCTTACTGTAACTTACAATTAGCAATACAGTGATTTTTGTACATCACAGTGCACAGTAGAGCTGTACTCCAAAAAAAAAGTGGCAAAGTTGAATAGTAGGTAGACATTTGTTTTCCCTTTCAAGAAAAAACTTCCTCTGACGTTCCTTTCTTTTGGGTGGGTGAAGAGGGGAAGGCCTTTAACGCCACCAGCAGACAGGAGTGAGAATATTTTTACCAGATTTGGGAGTTGTTTCTAACAGTGGTTTCCCAAATTCATGTGAACTCATTCAGCTTCCTGCACAGCACTCAGCAATACAAGTTCAAATGATTAACTTGTCTGTGCTGAAACAATGAATTCTCAGCATATGATTGAAATCCAGTTTTAAACTCTTGCAATTTCAGTGTTAAGTCACCAACCCTACAGAACATTCTCTATGAGAGAATTGGATTAACAGGTAAAAAACCAGCCCTTTGCACTTTTTATCAGCAAAGCAATTCACTAGCTGCTGACATTAGAAGGGAATGGGAAGTGGGGTATTATATATATTTTATTAAAGTAAGATGGTGATGCATGTAATCACTCTCAGACATCCTAAATGGCCTGACACCAGCACCTTGAATAGAGTACCTAGCACTAAGGCTATTTCCAGTTCCCAGCAGGGCACTTACATCAGAGCCTAGACATAAGACAGCCTAGGGAAATTAGACATTGGGTCATATTATGAGGTTTGGATGTATTTCAGAGCTGAAGAAACCCTAAGAAATAAAATGCTGCAAGTATTCCTTTCATGAAACTCTGAGGAGTACATGAATGAGAGTGAGCTGGGCACTGATGAGCCTTCCTCAACAACGTATTTCCAAGACCCAAATGTCAGCTCTTCTCGGGGCCACATACAACACTGAACTATTGCAGTCCTCATGGCAAGGACAAACCCCATGGCTTCTCTAACCAAAGTTAGCAAATGAAGCTCCTTCTTTCTCTCTCTGCATGACTTCTGGGTCTGTCTACAGCCAGCTTCTACTTGATTTCTAGGTAACGTGACAGTGACACTGCGCCTCCACGCTGATGTTCCAGCGAATTGAAAATATTAAGAGACCTTGGAAGAAGACAGCTGTATATAAACGTTAAGTCTTGTGATTAGTCCTTCTTCCCTAGATGCTCTCCAGAAGAAGAAAGACTCATAGAACAGCTTTACATGCATCCTACTAACTTAGGGACATCTCTGTTTTGTTGGTCTTCAGTTCTGACACTGCATTAGATAATGAGCAATGCAGGAAGTAATGCTAACCAAGTGATTTAATTTTAATGCAGCTTCTACTTCCTGCATTGACTCAGCAGTGGAACAATTACACAGATGTTTGGTTTTCTAGAAGGGCCTTTCAGGCTGCTTATGACACGCCTCACTGGTCTCCTCTGCTTTTAAGGAAGATCTTGTGGCCACTTGCTGGATCAGTAAGGCTCCTTTCAAAGCTGGGTCAAGTGCTTTTACCGTCTCAAAGGGCAAATGCCGCTCTTTGCCAGATGACAATTGAAGGCCATATATCACTCTTGAGACAACAACAGAAGTGTTCTACTTAGATGAATGTCGTTTAAGACAGTAGTGTTAAAAATAATGTAGATCCATTACAGATAATTAGCACGCTATTTCAGAATTACTTTGGCACAAAGGAGGCTCTTCTTCCGGAGATTTTTCTGTCACATTAGAGGGTTTTTGGCCATGCTTGTCTCAACAGATTGACTTCTAATAGAGTAAGAGGCTCAGTTCACAAGGAAAGGTTTTTGATTAATCATGTTTGTTATATTAGCATGAAGGAAGAGTTTTCTGAGGAAAGTATTTACATAAACAGTATTTATACAATGTAACATTGTAATCCAAAAGCATCAGTGAGCTGCTTTGCAAGCACTGCAAAAGGGAGTTGCTTTATCTTGAAGTAAACCCACTGTTAAAGTAAATATGCAGTAGCAACAGCACCTAACAAAGGGAACATGAATAACTCTTCTAATTTCAGCTGAATGTGGGAGGTTATAGGTAGGCAGCAAAAGGAGTTGAAAACTGATTTCCAGTGTGATTCATAGAGATTTTCAGCAACTGCCTGCACAGGTAAATTGTAATAGTTGACATTTACATACAGCTTTTCACTTATTAAAATCCAGTGGGTTTATGGCTTTTTCTTTTTGGCAAATGAAATACTGAAGCACAACAAACTTACACTGGCTCATAGTACTGACTGTGTCAAGTATCTTGACTTTCAGACGCAGAACTGATCCACTGATTCTGCAAAATTCTGCTCACCTTTAAGTGAGAGAAATTAATTTTAAGATGAATGGAATCACCTACAGAAGTTAGGGGAGGATTTTAATGTCACTGGAATTGTACCAATATCGTTCATGGCTTATGAACAACCAGAACCAAAAGGTTGTACTTTAATAAGGTTATTTCTTTGCTCCACACTCCTTCATTACCACTAACATCTAGAATCACTCCCTACCTACACATTTACTAAGACAAAGCAAGCTCCCTGTTGCCATTACATTCCCAACCCCTTCCTCCTACATTTTTCTTCTCATTCTGTATTACTCAACTAGATTTGGCAACGTTTTTCCTTCACAGAAATCAAAAGTGGGCGTTCTGACACAAGAACAGAAAACAAGAATAACCCAAATTATGTCCACAGAGCTCTACTACGTACTATAAATGAAAAAAGCATTTGACCCAATGCTAATATAAAGTGACTCTGAAACAGTGATGGCGCATGGGAAAGAATTAGAAAGCCAGGACTGATTTCCAAACAATCCTTTCTACCCTCTTTGGTCTTAAATAGATTTTGATATTGTTGCTGCTGTCAGAGGAGTCTTGCAGCTGATACCAGTTTTGACCCAGCCTGTTAGAACGGGTAATGCTGCACTATTTCAGTAGCATCAATTAAATACTTCATACTAAATGTATGTAAATGGCGATAATAGACATCTTACCTTCCTTTCAAGTCCTTTATAAGCAATTTCCTTTCAGCACTGCAGAGTATCAAGATTACAGACCGTCAGCAGACCTTCACACTACAGAACATTTTCCAATGAAGTAGAGACATGTTCACTGATAAGAATTTATTAGTATATTTGGAAGAGATATAAAGTAAACCTTTACAGTACAAAATTTAACCTGGCTCCATGTTGAGTCTAAAGCATGCACATTACTTTTTAAAAAGTGCATGACAAGCATCTTGTTAAAAAGGATCAGGAAAAAAAGAACATCCTCCTCCCCCAACAAAAACAAAACCTCTGAACTCACAAAAAAGCTAATGGTAGAAAACTGTGTTTTGGGCAAACCAAGTCAGGTCCAACCACTTTCAATAGGAACCTACTGAAGCTTCTGGAATCATTGTTGCATGCATATCTCTAGTCATATTGGATTTCTCTTTCAGCTTTGACTGGAGCAATGTGTGTTCCATCACACCAATCTGTATGTCCATCTGAATGGTTTCTTGCCTCAATTTTGTTAAGGCCTGTTTAATCTTCACTAGAGGAGCTGTCCAAAAAAAGATAAACAGTACAAGTCTGTCAGCCACCTAACACAAAAGCATTGTTTGTTGTAATTCACTCCTTAAAACTGAAGAGTTGAATGAACAAAAGGGTGTTCTACTCCAAGGACATGATTGTACTGATATATCGTTTTTAGTATGCAAAACACTTTAAAGACAGAAATAGACAATGACAATTTTGCTGTCTTCTTCACATCTAAGAGCTTCATAAAAATGTGCATCAACATTAAGAAAGGGTTTTCAAATAGGTGTTTTGCTCAGCTGAAAGGCTTATCCCCATACCTGACTTGAGGTTTGGGGATAAGGTAAAGACACCTTCAGCAGGGGATCATCCTACCTATGAAAAGCTATTAAAATGTTTTGTGCAATACACTTTGTTTCTAATCCCTTCATTCCTGATGCTGCTGCATCATTTTGCTCCTTGTAATTGCTCTTATTTTTCTTTAATAAAGTGCATATTATGAAATTGTCACCAAGGAAAAGGGTGTGTTGTCTGAAGCAAAAATGTACTTACCACCATCAGTCATACTGCTTCCTTTCTCTTCTGTTTCCTGCTTTACTTTCTCTAATGCTTCTGTAATCTTAAAATAGATTTTTTTTCTTAGTTAAACCAGATGAATGTCAAGTTTAAAAAAGTCTCTGTTGAATAATTGTGTTAGTTAAAAAAATCAACTAATCCATCTTACTAGTTATATAAAGAGGAGCAATTTTAATTTTAACTAAATTAATGTTGTAAAAATTATTGCATGAAGAGTAACAAGTTGACCAAAGAGCATGAAAAATCTGACAATCTGTGCATCCCCAATAAAAACAACAATGTAAGTCTTTCAGTGTGATGCTGGATTGAAGAACATAGAAACCAATATCCCTGCAGATCAAGATTCATCAAATAACCATGCCCACTGCCCCTCTGGAATCATCAGGACTTCAGCATGTTACACTGAAAACCTGAGAAACAGCACTGCAGCAAAAGAAGTTGCAGCAGTCCAGCCTGCTGGCACTGGCACAGGTACAGGTATGTAAAATGCATGTATGAAGAATACAAGTGCCTTTCAGCACTCTCTAGCGCCCAGTTTGCCTTTATAGACATGGAAAAAAGCAAATACATGATTATAAAGTACAGTTGAGGTAATAATTCAGTGTTGTTGTGTATAATATAACAGCCCTTCATTAAGGCTTCAACAAGCCTTTTCAGTAACAAATAGGAATCATTGCTGCATTGTTACAGCATACCTGCAGTGGTAGTGGTATTGCCAAGTGGGCTGAGGTCAGACTGCACGTCTGAAAACAGATCAGTTCTAACATCCAATGTGTCTGGCTTATCTCACACATGCACCACTGCATCTACGTAGTTTGAAGGATGCCAGCTAGTAACATATTCACCATTCCTAATCACTCCATCAGCTTCCAAAGCACTAAAGTCATCATAAAATATTTTCTTTTTCAAACTTATTTCCTTGAGAGTGAAATGGAAAGAAGCTCTAATTCTGCAGTATTCACAGACTCAGAAATCTTTGCTAGAAAACTCTCATTAAACTGCTGTATTACTTACTGCAGTTGGACCGGGTGAGCACTGTAGGTCCCTTCCAACTCAACTATTCTATTCTATACTAAACCATCTCAAACTTGTTCTACAATTTCCAAAACATTCCTATTGTCTAATCTATTTTATTCAACTGTTCCAGAGACTTTATTGTCTAAAAAATAAAGTTGATTTCCAAAACAGAAACAGGGCCATTTTAAAATGTTTTGAACTGGACAAAGGGTTGAAGTAATGGAAATCAGGCTGTAATTATAAGTGAAATGCCACGAAACACTCAACATGTGGAGGCAGTTAGGAGACAGGAGATTTTTATTTAAATTTGTCAGAGCACTGATAGAAAGGAAAAAGAAAACCCACAAGAGAAAAACGGATTTAGATAATAAGATCATTTGATGTATGGAAAAAGTTACTGTTTAGTAAAATATTAATTTTAAGTGCCTGGAAGATAAAAATTGCAAACCTTTAATTTTAACTAAAAATAAGGGTTAAGCTTTTCTTCTTCAAAAAAATTTATGTGCTTGATTTATTGATCTTCCATAATTCTAAGACACAGGTTATAAAATACACAACACTTACTTTCATTTACAAACTGAGCTCACATTTCATGAGTTAAAAATCAATGACAGCCTGGATTTAAAATTTAGGGACCAGACTAGATTGCCTCCCCCAAACCAAGATTCATCTTTAACATGAGAACAAATCAGAAAGAACTGGGTTCATTAAACTGCAACGACTAAATGCCAACTCTTTGAAGACTGTTTTAAAATAAGATGTGTTTTACCTCAGAAAGCACTCTAATCCTTTCAGTTACTCCTCCACTTCCCTCCTGGTACTTCTCTTTAGCCTGGAAAGAAACATGTCTTTGCTGTAATGACAGAGTTGAAGAGATGTATGCAGATAGCTCAGAGAAAACACCAAGACTTGCTCTTATATGTTCCAATTCTAGAAACTCTCCCAGAAAGCCCCAGTGAGGTTTACAAATGAGGACAGGCTTGAAATATCAGCCCCTGTAATGACTATCATTCAAAAATGTAAAGCAGTTTTCAAAATTGTAACAGTCCAAATAGACACTTGATAAGAACTATGGTTTCTAATAATTTACATGAGGAAATAAACATAAAAAAAATTTACCATAACATAGACAGGATTGAATTCTGAAACCCAGAATAATACTTCATTGACAGTAAATTACTATCTTGAAGATACTTTAACAACAAGGCCAACAGAAGGTGTAGAGGTCAAATTCTGTTAGCTTTATTGTCAGCATGGCCACAAGCAGAAGGGCTTGCCAAAAGGCAGACTATAAGGCCTCCTAAACAGGGGATCAAAAAGCTTCTCAGACAGCACTCTATTTGCATAAAAACTGAATGAAGCAAAGAAGTAATCAGAGTGCTTTGTGCACGTTAGCACCAGTACTCAATCTAAGGGTTGAATGTTGGACTGAGAGTGTAGTTTTTCTACTGATGACAGATGTGTGAACTTCAGCAATTTACTAGCTGCTTAAGACTGGCAACAGCTATACACAATACTCAGGCAAAAACCATCTACTTTCTCCTGTAGAACAGTTGAATAGAAATTGCTAGTTTAGCTTAGGAAGAATATAATTTGACAGCCAGTCAACATTTCCCCTGCTTTGTATCCAGCAGCAGAATTCACACATAACTCACTTCACGTCGTCTTTGCCTATACCCTCACTTAACAGCAAGTTAATACTAGAGAAGGCAACAACAAAAGATCAGCAATACCTCACTCAGCAAGGCTTGTGCTGAACGGTATTCTTGAACCAAGTGCTCCAACTGATTGTTGATGTACTTTTCCCTGCTATTGATCTTTTCCAGTGTTCTGCTGATTTCATTATGGAGTTTGTCAAGGTAGCCCTATAAAATCACATTCTGTGGGTTGACAGTTTACAGACAGTATGCAAAGAGTATCAAAATGGTTCTGTAGTTAAGAAAGGCTACGAAAGCTTACAGCAAGAGAGAAAAATAGTACAGAAATGCTGTGTTTAGCCAACAAAAAATTATTCCCAATGTGTTTTGGTTTGCCCACCTCCACCACACGTATTTCAGTCTTTACTGTTTCATCACTCTCCTGTTCTCAATTAATTACAAATGGCAATGTCAGTTAAGTTAGTCTAGCAACAGTATTTGAGAGTATTCTGGGGTTTTTAACAGCACTTAAAGATTGTATTATTCTGTTTCGTCCTCTGTGGTCAGGGTGTACTTACGGTAATGCATTCATTAATAGCCCTGTTAATCCTCACATACACAACTCTTTCCCACAAGGTATTTTGCCAGTAGCACTGTCCCTAATGATCATTATACTATCTTTCCCTTTTAAATTTTACAGCAATAGGACAAATAAAATTAACAAAAAAAAGGCGAGTTTAATTCTCAATGCGTATCAAATAAAAGAGAAAATAAAATGCTGACAGATTAGTAAAATATTCTGTACATACAAGACATACCCTAGTTTCTTTCAAAGAGGAATCAATTCCATTCTTATGCTGATGCATTTGGTCTACATGAATCCTCCAATCCTAAAAAAGACATCACATATCAAAACGGAGGTAAGTACAACTTTTATCTTTCTCTAGTTACTAAACAACGATGGGTATGCAAAGCAGAGGCAGTTCTCTTTTACACTACTGCCATGTATCATCCTGCCACTGCCATGTTCATAGCCAGGGGCACTGGCTCAATGTGACACAATTTATAAATCTCCTAAATGTCACATGTGACACTCAGATCCATAAACAAACACTGACATCCTCACTGATACCATAGTAGCTATGCTTTTTAGAGTCTGATCTTCATGGAAGTATTTCTGCTAGACACCACTCTGGGCACAAATGCTAAAAATATTGATTGTAGCTGCACTAGTTCAGCTTATTCTTAGACAAAATGAGTGCTCTGGATGCCCAACACCCACCAGTTCTAGGCTATCCATTCTTTCCTTTCTGTTTTAGTCCTTACTGTTACTAGGAGAAGAATGGAAAGAATGAAAGAGGCAGAAATATCAAAACTTGGTTTTGATAATGGGATACAATTAGAAGGGGTAAAATTATTTCCAGCTTCTAGATCATAGGAAACATATATGGACTCAGGGATGGGGGCTGAGAAAAGGTGCTGTGAGTTGGCACAGTGCACCAGGTAATGAGCCAGTAGAGAAAATGGGCTTATGTTGTGTTTCAGGTTTGCAGGAGACTCGTGATCTCTTCTTGGTCTGGTGACAGTTGTTCACAATTTGCCAAACTTTGGAGTTTAAATAAAAACAATAGGCACACAACCCACCCCCACCTCTATCCAGGACTTTACAGTAAGTTCTAGTTTCTAATGCCATTGATTAAACCATTAATACTTGCCCAGTACTATGTTTACATGCACATCTTATGAAACAGAATATGAAGTTTTCTGGTAGAATGGAAAAAGGCCGAATACTTATCTCCAATTATTTCTGAAAGCACAGAAGCTAGAAAAAGAATAATCCTCTTTTCATGTTCTTGACATATTCCTTAAGGCCAAGAGATGGTGCATTAAGCTGGAAGCTAGCAAACCTCAGATCCTACAGTGGCTTTAATTTTTCATGTATGTCTTTATTAAGTTTTAATTCCTCACTGTGAGACTCAAGCATCATGTTCTTTGCAACAGATGGGCTTGCTGAGGATCACAGCAGAGTGGTTCGAACCAGGCAGTTCTTCCCACAGAAAAATGCAGTATAGTGTAAGACAGGCAAGCGGTTCAGCAGAAAGTTGAGAGCTTCCCCTTTTTTTTTGGCAAGATAATTATCTTTCATTGTATTCACGTATATGGATTGATATATCAGTGCTGCAGATTGCTCCAATACCCCAACCAGTTGGGTCACTGCAAATGAACAATTTCAATACTGCACTGATCTGTGTGTGCTACACAAGGTCCTAAAAAGAATGCTTATGGCAATGCCAGGAGCAGGTCCTAGGCTTGGACTTGCCAAAGACAGATGCCTACTTACTAGCTGCTCATTTTAAAGTCCTTGGAACAGACTACAGAGAGAAATAAACAGTTCTAAGAAATTATGAATTTCACCCTGAGACAGTTATCTGCATATGGTGAGCAAAATCAGTTGAAAAGTGCTCACTTCTTTTCACTAAACGTGAGGAGAGCTCATGGTGACTAGATCGGGGTACATGACTTGATTGTCATGTAAAGTTCAGCAACAGAAACTCCATACAATCAACCTTTCATGTGATTGACAAATGGAACAGCTGAAAGGTAAGATCATCAGCTCTCCTCCAGGAAGACGTTTTAATAGTTGGTAAACTGAGAGTATAATTTTTTAGAAGCGTGAATACATTGGAAATATCAGAGGATTGAAAAAAAAATTTCCAGTTAATAAATATATAGAAATAAGGTGCCCTGTAAGTATCAGAAAAAATATAATATTGAAAAAACACCTTACTGAAAATTATTGCTTCTAGGGACAAAGGTTCAGACAAGATAGCACTGGAGAGCCTGTTGTTCAAAAGTCTTGGCATGACAAAAGACAAAAACTACAAACATAAAGTAAACAGCTTTGACTGAAATCGCCTTTTAATCACGACCTGTACACAGGCAAATCCATTCTTCTATACCTTATTGTCAGTCCTGACAGTGACCTTCAGCTGTGGAAGCACACGTTCCACTTCCAGATTCCACTCTGCTGCATCTGTTGTGGACTGTAAAATCTCTTCTTGCTTTGCAGTGTCATTCATGTTCTGTATAAAAATCACAAAGTTTATACATAAAATATCATTGTTATACACAGTGAGAATTGTTAGAAATCACTAAAATGGCTTACAGTGTTAGTATTAGAAAAATATTTATATCCAGAATAATCTAAACTACAGATGTAACAGATTTCTTTAATGGTTTTCTTTGAATTCATAAAGATTTGGAATTAAAATAAATATAATTTATTTTAAATAATAAAAGAAAATCTCATTATACTTAAAACTGAAGACAATTAAATGTATATAAGAAATTATAATACATTTCAGAAATGGTGTTTGTATGTATGTGAGATTAAAATATATTCAAGAAACTAATACCGTGTTTATCAAGAAGTCTCTGCAAAAAATTTCTTTTCTGCAAATGCTCCCAGCAGCCCTTCAGTGATATCAGTTAAGAAACCGGCTGCACATTGTTCTTTCAAAATAAGCTGATTCATTTCAGATGGAGTGTTTTTTCAAGTAAAGACTATACAATGATTTTTAGACTTAAATCCAACAGAAACAAACTTCTGGTACAGATATAAAAATCTCTCAAGAGAGAACTGATGGGTAACAACTTACTGATGTGTACGTTTGCACCTTTAGAACATTCAGGTCAATATAATTTTCTTCATTGTCTGACTCTTCTTCCTTAAGAGAAGTTGCAAAGTAAGACCTCAGTAAGTATTGTGCTATCTTTCTCCATAATTTTGTTTTGCAGAGGCACAGAACAAGGAGTATTAAGAAAAAAACCCCAAGATATGGAGAATTTATGATAATGGAGCTTATGAAGAGACACAATCATGGGACAAGGGAAAAGATGAAAACCACCCCACATTTCCTTCAGAGTGCCACAGTATTACAAAAATAAACCAACCACCACCACCACCACCAAAAATCCCCAAAACAAAACACCAAAAAAACCCCAAATCCCAAACCCTAAACCTAAGACCTCTGATATCAAATGACCCATTATTAATAGTTGTATGGTAACTGTAATTTTTTTGTGTTTCTTAAAGCTCTACCTTAAAAGCAAAACCACACCAGACCTGAACATAGTTTTCAAGATGTTGTTTGCACTACATATTTGGAGTTGCAGAATGATGCCACATCTTAAGTGTGCAGAATGACACAACTGAAATTGAGGCAATTGATTTTTTCTTGCCCATGAGACAACACACTCAGCTCAGTTTTACAGAGATCTCTGTTATAGCCTCAAAATTCCATTCTTCCATTACTATGATAAGCTGAGAGCCCATCACCCATAAATAAAGATGCTTTTTCTGTGCATTAACCTCCACTTATCTACACTGTATTTCCTCCGCCATTTTATACACTTCACCCTTGTACACCTTGTCCCACTCTTGACTGTCTTTTCCACCAAAGTGAAATTTCATCATCCACCTCCTTTCTACACAAATCACGAAAGCTACAGTAACACAGATCTTAGGGAAGAACCCTTCAAGATTCGGTGAAAACCTTGGAGGTTATTTCTCTTTCCTCTACTCTACCGAGTTTTTAACTCATAGGGACCACAATTTTCTTCTGGCATGTTTGACCCTGAGTCCCCTGAATACCTGCAAGAAATTAATGGTGATTAGATTGAGACTATCTTTTGCTAAATGGACAATACATATTTGTGCAGCACTTCAAAGAACAAAGCACCAGAACAAGAAGCTGGTTATCAGAACTGAGAAACCAAACTGTGCAGATTTCCTTGTACACCAAGCCTCATTGGCTACTGCTGGCCACCTGATACAGGCTACCTGATTCCCCAAGATTTACAGCACTGGGCTTATCTCTGTCAGCCTCATCATTTTTATTCAGAAGAATCAAAACCAAAGGACAATCAGTGAACCTCATAATTGACATTTAATTGCTGGAAATACTGCTAAATTAAATTATGGATACAGCTAATATCAATATAATGGCAGCAACAATGGACTGGGCAAAAAAAATTACATTGGTATGTAATTAATCCCTGTAGAACCACTAGGGACTCTAAAAAGTGAGTATCCTTTTGGTATAGACTGCCTGATAATGAAATACCTATCAGGTAATAACGCCTCAGTGGTTTTATTAACATTCAGAAGAGCTAATAGAACACATTAGTTGTGAAAATCATGGCCTAGGGCAATACCTGAGAGAAAACCCAGAGGTTCTTTGAAGGATTTCAACTGTGCTTTACTTAACTGTTTCATCCCCCACTTCCCAATTTAGGCAGCTTAGACCTTAACAAGGTACAGAAAAGAGTAGACAGCTGACTGTTTTCCTATTTTAAACCTTCAGTTTAACATCAAGAGCTTGGATCAGTAGAAAAGAAACAATCCTGAATCTCTGTGATTTTATTGCATGGTTACATTCCACTGCACGTATGAACATATGCCCTGTCTTGAGGAGTTAAGCTTGTCTGAAAAGAACCAAAGAACTCTAGAGAATCTGACAATGCAGGCATAGAGCTGCAGGAAAAAAACTTCAACAACTAATAGAAAAGAATTCTTAAACAATGCCAAAGAAAATGAAGAGTGAATAAAAATTTCCTCATAGCTGACCAATACCAATATTATCAAAGCCAATGAAATAAACCTACTGCAACATCCTCTTCCAATTTACTGAGTGTTAATTCTGCATCATCTTCTGTTATTTCTTCTTCTTCTGGCTCTTCTGTTGGATATGCTGGCCTAAAATTAATTCAAAGAACAGCAGAGCTTTAAAACACAGTAATACCTCTGCAAACAAAACATTTCATGAGAAGAATGGATGATATGGAATATACCTAGACAGTGATTAGTGTTTCACAACTTAAATAAATATACACTCAGTCTTAAAAGTCTTGTTCATCTTAGGACTGTCTTAAAAGTCTTGTTCATCTTAGGACTGTCTTAAAAGTAAAGGCTATTTACTATGCCAAGCAGTACAGTACATTCACACTACAAAGACATCTAGGAAGTAAATTTTGTGATTTTTCTGTATTGGTCTAAGCTCTTAAAATTCAAGTGCAAGTCACCGCAGGCATACTGTCAGCCTACAGTGGAATTTGTGCACTAAACAGAAGTAACAGCAAAACATTTCCAAGGCAGAAATTACTTTGCGACATTGACTTCAAAACCCATCAGAGGGAAAGCATGAAATAAAGAACACTTTTAAAAACATTTTCATATACTTGAGACTATCGGTCATCTAATTTGTCCTAAAATTTCTTTCAGATTAAATAAAATTGCTGTAGTCTACTTGTTACATGATCACACTGTGCATAACTCCAGGAATTTATTACTGATTGATGGAACCTAAAAGGACATTAAATGTTTCAACTCAAATGTCAGATTAACAAGGAGTTACGCGTAAGGAAATAAAAAAAGGTCATCAGTTAAATCTTAATTAGCTAAGTCTATAATGGCCCAAACTCAGCCTTGCTGGTAATAGGCCAGTTGTGTAAAATTGCATTAATTGCATTAGGAATTAATTGGTCTCACTGCTCCAAGCCTAGTTGAATTTTCCATCTCATGAAACATCAAGTAAAATGTCTTTAGTCATTCCTATGTTTTGTTTTACCATCACAACTTACATCTGTTTGCTGGAAAACAATGCATAAGGGAAGATGCTTAGAAGTGTACTGTACCTTTTCCAGCTAAATCCAGTGTGTTTCAAGGCTTCGTCAGCTAAACAATCAAGAACATAGCACACTTGCTCTCCGCAGCCTGTCTTTAATTTTGAGGGAGGAAAATCCACAGGCCTTCCCTAAAATAAAGAGATATGCTGGTCACTAACAGCCTAACAACCCAAATTTCCTCGTAGGAAGTTTCTGTACACTTAAACCAAAGTGTCCCTTGTGTATGAAGATTTTAGTAATGCTAACTCATATTCTTCTCCTAAGCAGCTACAGTCAGGCACCAGAAAGAAAACCAGACAAAGCCAAGGAACAGATGCAGGGTAGAAATCTTTAAGCATGAGATAAGAGGATACTCCCAGGGAGCAGAAGAGTCAGAAGCCACAAGGGAGCTGGATGGTCAAGCACACAAGTGACAAGCTGGCAAGGTAAGAGCAACTACGGAGAAACTCAACTACTGAGACTTAACTACCAACTTTTCAACAGTGCCCTCTTTGCTCGAGATTTGATTTATAAAATATTTTATTATAAAATATTTTAATTTATTGCTGTCATGTAGAGTAAGCATATTAGTTTGTTATTGTTTAGCTCCTTTAGGGAACAGTGTTCTTAACAAAATTCACAGCTGCACCACAGTATAATCTTCCATAAGATCATACTTCTTGGCAGCTGATATATTCCCCTGACCTATGCGGTTTGATTTTTTCCTTCTTTTTTTTTTTTTTTATGTACTGGGAAAAAAAATCCCAATAGTTCCTGGCAGTTTTTACAGCCTTTAATTCCTTAAGAAAAAAAATGAGCACTTTTCTAAATAATTTCCTACACTATGAATTACATCACTGACTTTGGCAAGAGCAGATCACAAACACTGTGTAAACTTTCCAGATAAAATTTCTGTAAATTATGCTACTATAAATGAGCAACATATGTGGCACTACAAAAAGTAAGCCCGGGTTAATCCGCTTTACAGACTGGAGGATAAAACTAACTGGACTCATATATAAGACCATTCTTGAAGTGCTAGAAAAATTAGCAAGTAGGTACAGCCTGTGTAAACTGCCAATTAATCAACATAGTACAAACTCAAAGCTCGGAAAAGTCTTAAAGCTCCAAGTCCTTGGTAGCATACCCAGCAGGAGAGCAGGGTGTGACTGCTGTTATTTCTGAAGGGAATGCAGATGTTTGCAATACCCTTGAGAAAAGAGCCTGTGTGACACTCACAAAGGATCGTAGTTCTGAGAGCACATTTGAAATCACTGCATTGGGGTCATCATACTCCTGTGGCTGCTCAAAGGGATGTCCTGCTTTGGTGATCAGCCAAGCAGCAAGCGTGCAGAACATGAAGAACTGCTCACCGGGATTGGTAGGCAGGGCAAAGTAGTGCCTGTTTAAAAAGATGACAAATGGTACATATTTTGAGCTTCTGGAGCTCTTACAACATTGTAAGTGAGCACAGGCTACAGAGAAGTTTCTTTACCCAATTTTCTCAATGAAATGCCCATCTGAAGTAAATTCCGGATGCCTAAGCTTCACACATAACCACAGCAGACCAAGTTTCCTACACCCAGCTTGCCTGTTTCCAGTTTTGAGTAAGTTATTAGTCAGACTTGGCTGTCAACTTCCCCAAACCATCTCCCCTTCACAGGTTTCCTCAAGAGAGGCATGACACTGGTGTACCTAAATCAGTGCACTCAGCTCAGATCAGGAGCATGTTTTGAAGCGATCCTTCCACCTGTCCTTACCTACTGTTCCTTGGGCTGCTTTGGAGAGCAATGAAAACTGGATCTGATATGAATCACACCAAATTTAAATATATGGTCTTAACAAGCATTCAATCCATAAAACCAGACCACAGTTATTGCCCCCGAAGTATAAATTACATCCACACTGGATACTGGTAACCAAGTGCTTCCCTTTACAGACACAGCTACTCACTAAGGTACACAAAGGTTTGCTGCCCTGCTCCAAACACTGCAATGGTTCAACAACTGGCTAGAAGCAACTTACAGCCACTGTGCTCATACTTGGGCCTCCTTCCCAAAAAGGGAGTAACTTGGACTCCGTTACCAAACTGTTGCTTATTAAAAGCTTAATTCTGTGACATCCTGCTGTGGAGGCTGGCTGAAAGTGACAGATGGGTTTAAAAGTTATTTAGGGAGGCAGATGTTGGGAGCACACTGGTCCCCTTTCCCAGGCTTTCTGTCTCCCACCACAATTAAAAAAAAAAAAAACACAGAGAAACATTACATTTGAAATAAATATGTACTGGATATGAAACCCCAGCCTTAACAATGGGTCCAAGACCCTTTTTGTAAAGGGTCAGAGTATTAAAAAATATACAGAGTCCACAAACAGCTATTCTGAATTCAAGAAATTTATTTAGATTAGCTTAGACTTTAGGCAGAACTATTTTCTGGAGAATAAGTATAATTCAGGTAGAATTTTTATTTTTTGTACAGCTACCCTGGCATGCAGATACCCAGTACCTGCCGGGGGCAGGCAAGGTCAAGGGACCATTTACTTATCACATCTCAGCGGGGCGTCGCGTTTTGAAAGCTCCCATCACACGGAAAGCTTTGCGGCCGGCTGGGTTTCCCCCCGCCGCACTAGACCCAGGCACCCTGCCCCGCAGGCCCTGCCTTCCCCCGCCAGGCTCCGCCGGCCCGGAGGGATTCCTGCCCGCCGCCCCGCCCGCGGCCACCAGCGCCCTCCGGGGAGCGCGGCCCGGCAGCACCTGGAGAGAGGCCGCATGTTGTGGCGCCGCAGCGCCTCCTCCTCGTAGCTCAGCAGCTTCAGCTTGTCCAGCAGGTCCTCCATGAGCACGAACATGTGAAAAGCCGCGCCGGGGCCGCGCTCCGCCGGCACCTCCTCACCGCGCTCGCCGCGCCGGCCGAGACCCCCGCTCTCCTCCGCCATCTTGGCGGTAACCACCGCACCCGCGGCGGGGCGGGGCGGGCCGTGCTCGGAGCGCTCCGAGCGGCGCTGCGCGGCCACACAGCCCGTTACAGCTTGTTATGGACGCCAGCTGTTAGCGCCCGCTCACGTGGCCGTGAAAGCGGCTTCATCGGGCAAAACTTTCTCCGGTTCTTTGCCCCCTTCCCCCAGACAAACTTCGGAACGCCTGGCTCCGTGCAGGTGCGGAGCGGACAGCGGCTGTGGCTCGCGGGCCGAGGTGCGGTGCTCTGCTGCTGCACGTGCGAAAGAGTGAGTCTCAGGAGCCGAAGAGCTGAAGCATCAGCCGCCGGGCGGGCCGTGGGGAAGGCGGCGGGTGGGAAAGCTGCGTCTCCCGGGAAGGTGCTCAGCACTGCTGAGGCATCTCGAGTGCTGTGCCCAGTTCTGGACACCTCACAGCAAGACAGACGCTGAGGTGCTGGAGCGTGTCCAGAGGAGGGCGGCGGAGCTGGTGAGGGGTCTGGAGTGCAGCTCTCGAGGAAGCCGCTCTGGAAAGACCTTAGCACTTTTCCTGAAAGGAAGTTGTACCCAGGTGGGGGTCAGTCTATTCTCCCAGTTAACTAGTAACAGGACAAGAGGACATAGCCTCAAGCTGAGCCAGGGGACGTTTAGATTGGGTATTGGGAGGAATTTCTTCACTGAAAGGGTTGTCGAGCATTGCAATGAGCTGCCCAGGGATGTCACCATCCCTGAAAGTGTTCGAGAAATGACTGCACATGTCAGTAATGCCATGCTCTAGTTGAGAAGTTCATCAGTCAAAGGTTGGGCTTGATGATCTCAGAGATCTTTTCCAGCCGAAATGATTCTGTGCATGCAGGATACACACCTCATCTGTGTGTTGCTAGTGCCAGCCAAGGGCTGTGAGGGGAGATACCCTTCTTGCCACTTCTTCCTGCGTTTTGAGTTTTTTTTGCCTCTTCCCGAAAATTCTTGAGTCCTCCTGCTGGGAACCAGATGGCACACGCAAGGGTTGAATGGTGGAGAGTGAGTCACTGTTAGAAAATAATTACCTAGCCTTGCAGGCAGCCCTAGGCATCTACTCTTTGTTCAAGGTTACCAGCTTTTTGAGAAGAGCGTCATGATTATTTAAATCTAACATTCTTGCTCTCCTGTGCCCGCGGAGATGTGGCTGCTTCCTGCGCTCTACCCCGCAAGGGAATTGCCGCTGTCTGTGCTGGTCGAGCGCGTTGCCCAGCGACATCGTGACTGCTCTAAGTTTCGCACTGCTCACGAGAACTCATTTCCTCTCATACGGCTTGTTGGAGCTGTGGGTGTGCTCAAAACCAGGCAAAATAAATGGTTAAGAGGAAAAGTTTAAAAACTTTTTTTTAAGCGCAAAGAGGAGAGGAAAGCAAAAGGCGTGGAAGCTTCACGTGTAGCTCGCACTGCAGAAAGAGCTGCTTTCCGCAACCGGACATGCACGAACTTGTATATTAATTACTTGAGATCTTTGCCGTGTGGGTGTGCCACTGTCTGTCTGCATGGAGAAAGGCAAAGATCAACGGGCAGAGCTGCATATTGGTTTCATTTTTGTATAAATACCAGCCCTGCGGGCAAGAAACATTGCAAACAAGAAGGCTCTGGTATTTGGCTGCTTGTGAAATAAAAAGAGGTAAAAACCACCTGACATTCTTCTGATAGATCTATAGTGCTTAAAGTGTACGAGGCGGGGCAGATTTGGAATATGATCTCTGTATATTGAGTTAAAACATAGTATTTTTTTGTCTATTTTCTGAGACAAATTTGGATGTTTAGATTGTAGGAACTTTCTTCCCTTGGGAGTATTTCTCAAAAACTGAAGTATGAAGTTAGCATTTAAGTTGTAAATGTTTCATTGTAGGGAGGCAGGACTTAATTATCTTTTCTACTACAGGAAATCTTCTGAAGGCTCAGTGAATAAATTCTGGAAAGCTGGTATCATTGTGGCAGGTAAGAGATTTTAGTAGTATGTGAATAACGTGTTTTTGAGAATTTTATGTTTGTTTTTCCTGTTCACTTGTTGGCAAAAATTGAGATCATCTGGTATTTCCTAATCCTCATAAGCATGTGTGTGCTTGAAGTGTGTTGTTGTTAAGTTACATTGAAAAGGAATTAATTAGAATCCTTTGCACTAAGAAATAAATAGCTGTTGTTTGACAGGATGATATTTCAGTATGCATGTTTGATCTCCTAGGAGTCACAGAGGAGAGTACATTGAGCAGCCACCAATCTGATGGCTGTTTGCTGCAGGAGTGCTTCGGTCAGGTTTGAGCTTGAATACATAGTTCAAGGATGAGGAAAGATTTAGTGTGGTCACTGATTAACAGAAGAAAAAGAAAGCATGTGTTCTTTTCCTGTAAGTGGCCAAAGCAAATGCAGTGTTCCCCCTACTGCTATTTGAGCTGTTCAGTGTGTCTTTGGAGATGTATTTTAGCACCTTACCTTGCTCTCAGAAACCCTGGCTGAGCTTTTTTCCAGTTGAGTATGTGGTGATTCTGTATGAAATAATTCTCCTGAAAACTAGGGCATCCGTAAGTCGCATGACTACAGTGATCTTAATTCTAGTTGTGCACTGTCTGTATACATAATTTCATACTAATATTTCACTACAAAGCCTTAGAGCATGATTTCTTGGTTGTGCCATTTAAGTCTGTGACCAACAGGAAAAGCATGTTTGTTCAGTACTTTGCAGTGTGACCCTAACTATCAGCATACACACACTTTGTTCCTGTAAGACCTCAGAACCTGCTGGTCTGAAAAGACTGGCCAGAGCCTACTCATCAGATTTTTCTACAGACTAACATACATTTTTCTCAACACGGTGTAACAGGAAGATCCAAAGCTAAAGTTTGTGCTGAACATGAAAATGTTAGCTTTCAGAACTAGTTGTAGTTCTGTGTTTTGGAGCAGGGTTATGAGGTTCAGCTAAGAAGGTGGAAGGCAGTATGTACTGTCCATGCAGTCCCCAAAGGCATCACTGGAACCATGTTACTCTCAGAGCATCACTGCCAATAAAAGGTGACTGTCAATTAAACATGGCAGATCCCTCACTAAGGGAAATACAGCATTGATTGTGGTTTCTGGAATTCAAACATCGAGCAAAGTATATTGTGCCAATCAAGTTGGAAGCAATAGCTAAATGAGCAAAAAATCCAGTAAAACATGGTGTACCCCACTTGCCAATGCAAGGAGAAATGAAGGTATATACTGGAAATTGTTGCTGACATGGAACAAAATTATATATCATAAATGTTTGTTTTACCCTTGCATCACTTCTGTCTCAGATTTAATGTTTTGGTGCCTCTGTTTTTTTGTTTTGTTTTGTTTTTTCTCATAACAGAATAGTGAAAATACATAAAACAATCACTCTAGTTTTTCAAAAGAAATAATACTGAAAAAACGTTGGGATTTAAGATTCAGATTCAGCACAGATGCAGTCTCACACGCCAGTGACAATTATTCATTAGTACTAAAAGATCTGACTAGCAAGCCTGGCTAAACCCGTGCCCTGTGTCAGTTAGGAATGGTACCTATAAGCTGCCTTCTAGGGGCGAGAAAAGGCCTAGGAAAAATTCTTTAAAAGCTTTTCAAGTTATTTGATTCAAGAGGTAATTTCTCCACTGGGGTATGCCGTATTTTAGGACAGGAAGACTGCATTCTTCCTCCACTCAGGTAATAGTTACAGTAAGGTTATTCTTTTTCTGTTATGCATGAGAGCTTCCAGTTAATTGCTATTTAACTGACAAAGCAGAAGATGTGATAAGAGAACCTCCTCCTCGTTTGCATTCCTACCCTAGATTTCCATGCATGCATTTTTGAAAGTGTATGAAGCATGAAAAGTTCTCTATATCTGCAGTATTTGCAAATGCAAATTTCCCACCCCAGAAAGTCATATGTATCAGAATATAAGTATCAGAAATATATTTTAAGAAGAAAATCAGGCTTGACAAGGGACTTCTTAAATCATTTTGCAAAACTTACTTGACCAGTTTTCCTTGGTGTCCTGTTCAGAAATGATGAATTTTAATATTCCCTAGCCCTGCAAGAACACCAAGAGTAAACACTTTCTATTTTTTAAAAATGAAGTATCAATCTGCAAGGACCTACAAGATAATGAGAGGGCCTCAACCATTATGAAATGCATAGGATCATATAATGAATGACCTTAAGGCCAAAAATCTGGACCAAGTCTCTTGCAAACAGAAGAAGTCCTATAGGAAGCTGTTGTGGTGGTTTTGCTTAGCCCGGAGCATCAGCAAGGTATCTTTAGCATCTAACAGAAATTTAAACCCTTCAAAAGCTGTTGTGGTAGGCCTGGAGAGGTGTCTGAGGGGTGGGGAGTGGCACAAAGATGGCTCCTGTGTGTCTTGTGTGAAGGTTCTGGAAGTTTTTCACCGAGTCCAGCAGAGCCAATGTCTGATGGCTCTGAAGGTGATGGACATGCTGCTGGCCAAGTCTGGGCCAATTAGAGATGTTAGTTACGCCTCTGTGAAAACATATTTAAGAAGAAACCAAAACAAGGTAGGCACGCACTTCTTTTTAGCTAGAGGAGGAGGTGGAGGTGAAAATATGTGAGGGGAAAACATGTAGATGCCAAGGTCAGTGAAGAAGGTGGGGGAGGAGGTGCTCCAGGCGCCAGAGCTGAAAACCCTCTGCTAGCCATGGTGAAGACCATGGGGGGAGCAGGAGGTCCCCCTGCAGCCCATGGAGTCCACAAGGATGCAGAAATTCACCCANTGTCTCTGGTGGGACGGACCCATGGCTAAGTAGAGGACCCCTCTCCCTGATGGACTGACCAGAGGAAAAAACCCCTTCCCCTGCCCCCTCCCCGTGCTGTTGGTTGGAAAGAGGGGGGGAGGGGTGGGCAGAGAAACAGCAGAGGGCGAGCAGGGGTGAGTGAAAGAATGGTGTCTGAAAAGCTTATTTTCACTTCTCATTTATCCTCCGACTCTGTTAGGTAATCACTTTACATCTTTAAGTTTTGAGCTTGTTTGCCCTTCTGTTTGTTCTGCCACCAGTGTCCTATCTCAACTCATTAATCTGGTGTGTGTTTTAACAGGTTTTTTTTCCTTCCCTCTCCTGCCCGTCTTCGGCAGGAGGGAGCAGAGGTGCCTGGCATTTAGTCAGGGTTAAACCTGAACAGCTGTACAAATGAAATTACATGATATGGGCATGTCTTTTACCTGCATTGAAACAGGTTTTCTCCCCTGCTTTTATTTTGCCAGTTTGACATGAGTCCACGAACCAGCGAAGACATGAAGGGACAGAACATACCACGTCTTACCATCTTTTTATTTTCCATCAGTGCTACACTTTGGGGTAGGTTTTAGCTGAAAAATAATAAAGAAGATCATTATTACTAATTTTTAATGAGGAGAGTTAATGAATTCAAGCACTGTTTATTAGTGGTACAGAATCAATTTTTTGGTAAAGTACAACACTTTTAAAGCAAAACACTGATTGTAAGGTGGCTGCATGAATGGCTGTGGCCATTGAGCTCATTGATTCCCCAGACTGTTACCTGCCAATGTTTCTGCCCCACGGCTCAGCACGCAGTGGTTGTCAGTTCAGCCTGAAAATAGTTTACAGCAAATTGGTTGACTTTGCATTGAGAAAACTAAGGAAAAGTCTTTTAGATTGTCCTGCCAGATGGGCTGGAGAGGGCATCAGAATTTCTGAGAAGGCAGCTGCAGCTGGACACTCACTACCAGCCTAACAGGTTGTCTGGCCTTGGCCAAGAAGGTCCATGTGACAATGCTAAGTCAATGTAGTCAGTTTTTTAAAAGAGTCATTTTAAATTGCTCTTTTATGCCAGCAAGGCCTAAGTTAAATGTTGACAGAAATGAGATGCTAGCACTTGTGTGAATTAATTTTGAGAAATGCACACCTTAATTATCTCAAGGGGCTGGGACAGAGCACCCTAACACTGTCTGTGGTGGCAAAACTGTTTCAAGAAGGTCTGTCCTTCCTGTCAGTTGCAGCACCATGTCTTTTTTAGTGTGATGGTACAACTGCTTGGCACTATGTGAGGGTGGTTGGTAATGTGGGTCATTGCAGTATGGCATTGTGAATGTTTGAGCAAGTAGGAAGCTGCAGCTCAGAATGTTTTGAAGTCCAAGGTGGAAAAGATGTTCAAGGTGCAGAAACACACTTGAAGCTCAGGTCATAAAGTGTTGGTGTGCTGATTTGAATATATAGGTGCTTACTCAGGATTTCTAGTTAAACAGATTGGTAGTTCAAAGAGCAGAGCTCTGTGTTATAATTTTGATTAAACTGAATCGAGACCCTCACTGTCCCAAGAGACTTGTGTGACAGAAAAAACATGTCAGAGATGTTGGCATACCTGACAGGAATGTGTTGCCTGCAAGAGTGTTTTTTTGTCAGGGATAAGGAAGGGCAGAAGTGTAGTTGTAGAATGGATTAAACTTACTCATTTGTACTTATGGGCTTTAGGTTTTACAGAACAGGAAGAAGTAACAGGGCTGTTTTCCAAGGATTGCATCCTCCCTTGTCTTTTCCCACCTGGACATAATGAAGTAATTCACTGGTACAAAGGGAACAAAAAAGTGCACAGTTACTACCAGCAGAAGGATCAGCTGGAAGAACAAGATCCATATTACAGACGCAGAGCACACCTTTTCCACGAGAACATCCCTAATGGAAATGCCTCCTTGAAACTTAGTAACCTGACCATAACTGATGAGGGCAATTATACCTGCTATGTGGGAACAGCACAAGGCAAAACAGAAGTGGAAGTGCTGCTACGCCTAAGAGGTCAGTAAGTCTCAAAAATCCTTGGGTTGCACCACTGCTAATGGGATGACACCAACAGATTTTCTTGTGTTGTTTCTCTCATGGAATCAAAATCTTCCAACCCAGCAGAGCACCTTTTGGGCCTGATGTTATGAAGTAGTCTGTCTTCTCTGGTGAAATGTTGTAACATCAGTTGGAAAATTGTGGTGCAGCACTTGTTTTCATAACCTACTGCACCCTGATTTCTAAGGGGTAATTATGTGGTACACATAATGTGGTTTTTTAGAACAGTACACATGCTGGCATTCAAAGTAAGTAGCAATGCTTTTTTCTGAAATCAAATACAGATTTTGTTCTCAGCTATACTTATTCTCCCCAGTGTTATTGCAAAAGAACAATTACTTAAAAACTATTTTGTAAGTGGTAGGAATTTTTTTTCCTATCTACAGCTCCTTCTTCTTATGCACTGGAATACCAAAAGACAAACACAGAAAGGAGACTGAAGTGCTATGCCTTTCTTACTTACCCAGCACCAAGTATATCTTGGCTACAAGGCAATATATCCATCCAAGAAACAGATCGGGAGGAAACCAGGGATGGAGTTCTGTATTCTCTTAGAAGTGACCAGAACATTGTAAACATGGCAGATACTTACTACTGTCATATTCATTTCCGTCATGAAGTGTGGGCTGCTGAATGGAAGATGCAAGGTAGGAATGAATGGAAGTCTCTTCCTGCACTGTTACTGAATTTCACAGCTGGCTTCAGTCAAACTAAAGTGGGGCAACATGGATATGGGACAGGGCAAAAGGATATTCTTTTCTCTTTGAAACTCATCTGTTAGCATTACAAGTTACTTCCAAGAAGTAGGAATGAGAGGGGCTAGCTCACCCTTCTGTAAGTTACCCTTACTCTGAACATATTTTCTATATCAGTTTCACATTTTAATAGATGCCTAATAAACTTTACACTCTATCAATAAAATAACTTTTTCTGTTGCACAAAAGGCATGGAAACCTTAGAGAATGTGTGAGTTCTGTGAGGGAGGTGAAAGTTTGTCTGCTGCTCTAGATGCCTATGATCTTTACTCTGTTCATTTCCCATCTTTTGCCAGACTTATCAGTACTGTTTGATTGTACTTCTCTTCACATGCATCCTTAAATACCACTTTGAGTGCTGGGGTGCATGGGAATGGAGAGCAGCAAACACTGTCTGCATTTTAGCAAACAGCAGCTCATTTTGTTAGTTAAGGAAAAAGCAGGACTATGAAATTTCAACTCTGCTTTGTTTTCCTCCTGAATTTCATTGGAAACTCAGTTTAAGTAAATAACTGGTACTTTTCAATCTCTCCTATTTCTAAGGAAATATTTTTAATTGAATGAAGAGCAATGCAAGAGCAGTTCCCTCGTGAGATGTGCATGGATGCTTCCATCAGCCTCATTTCCCCCTAAAGTGTACCCAGGCATTCTCAGTTCCTAACCCACTGCATAACCTTCAGAACAAGAGTGTGGTTTTCAATTTACATACAATAGCTTCAAGAAGGTTTCAAGTATGGCCTCAGAGTAGCTAACAATTGCACTATAAGCATCTGTTCTGTTAATCTGTGCCTCTGTTGCACAATAGAAGAAAGGTACATTTCATTACATGTTTATTTGAATTTCTCTGTATCCATCTAACCCCTCAGGAGGATATTTTGAAAGCAAACTGCTTTCCTTTTGCTTCTGTAATAGCAGTGTGTGGTACAATTTTGTTCTGCTTTGTCTTCATGATTTTCAGCCCCACACTTCTGTTCATTAAACACCCCACACAGAAACCAAGCGTAGTTATACCATGTCAAAATAATCTATTACCTTCCTCTCCAGCTGACTGTCAGTCACCACTGCTGTCAAATCCCTGCTGTCAAATCAATAGTTGTACTATGATGTTAATTTGTCGTGTATCAGTATTTAATATTTTAGGTATTAGTTCCACTTACCTGCCTTCTCCTTCCCTTTCCTATGTTTTTAAAGCTACTCATTGATTGTTAAATGTTCAACATAGACAAGTAAAGTAATGAAGTCCACCATAGCTGAAAGGTATTTCTAACTACATACAATATTTTTATTCTTTCAGTTAAATTATGTTGTATTTTATCCTTTTTCTTCAGATGTGTAGATATTGAATTAGTTGCATTTTCTCTCTGCTCCCAGCATGTGGAATTTCCTGCTGTTTTACACAGTAACTTAGACTAGACTGAATCACTTCTATTAATGAACCCCTCTGAGGAAAAGTAATCAAAAACAAAAAAAAAAAGGTTTTTTATGAATATTGCCAATACCAGTTAGATTTTTTTAGTGTAAGATAGGTTTGTTTTTAAAATCTTCAGATGCTTCTAGAAACATGCTGTGATGTTTGAATATCAAAGTAGTGAAACATGTTTTTATATTTGTCCATAGTAGTATCAAACCTCAAAAAAAACCAGAAAATGTCTAAATAACCTTCACAGTATTTTCTAAAAAAAACTGCAGAGATTTCTTAATCTGTTTCAGACCACCCGTTTAATGTGGAAGGAGGTAGCACCGTAATTCCTTGTGAACAGGGGAATGACATTGCACACACTGACGGTTTCAGTGCTGTCTGGACATTACACAGAAATGCAGAGACCTCAGTCCTGGCCTCCTTCAATGGCACATCTCACCTTCACCAGCCTCGAGTTCGGGTTAACGAAAGTGACTTTTCACTGATGTTGGATCATCTTACTGCAGATGACAGTGGAGAATATCTGTGTAATATTTCAACACCTCTCTACACAAAACTTACTGTGAGAACTTTGCATGTCGGTAAGTTACCACTCTGTCCATTTCAGGTGATGATGACCAGTTAGGACAACACACAGCCAAAGAGTCAATCAGAAATTTATAAAATACTGAGAAAAAACCATCTTGTGTGATATGAACGGTTAGGTTGAAGAGATATGTATTTTATTGTTGTTGGCCATGGGGGAAAAAAAGTTACCTAAGACATGCTTATTTAAAGACTAGAAGTTTATTTTTTTCAGTCAGCAGCTTATTGTGGCAAAGGTTGCAAAATCAGTGGCTGCTTTCAGTTGCCACCAACTGCCCTCATAGCTGATAGAACAGCCGGGCTCTCAGAATCCTGTCCTGAATGCTCTGCTGACAGCAAACATAGCTTTAAATGTGGCAGAAATGATGGGAAGCCCAAAGCATGTGGTATAAGTTTGGCTACAGAACAAAGCTTGTTGAGAACACACAGTTGTTAATTTCAAAACTTTAATTCTACACAGCAAGCCTTTTTTAGGCCTGGGGATATATATCCTTAAATCTGTTCCTGTGTTTTTATGAACTGTACTAAATTTCCAGCTGTGAAATCTTAGTTACAGTTATTTCATTGTCAGTAGCTCATACAACAGTAGCACACAGGCATTTTACACAATTAAATACAATCACCTAAAAGACTGAGAACTAATATAGAGCACCTCTTCTAAGCAAAGAAGAGAACTTGAAACAAGCCAGTTAAGACATGAAAAATAGAGGGAAAATAATCGAAATGAGGCTGGAATAAGTGGTAGTAACTACATCTTTTTGTCTTCCTTTCCTTCCTTGCCCTCGTGATAGCTCAATTTCATTCTGAAAACCTGATGTTTTAGATGGCAGCAGTTATATGCGACCTGAAGAAGGGGAGTTGGATTAAAGAAAACTGTTAAGTCAGACAAACATACTTCCCCGCAGCTTAAATTCCAGCATGGTCTTCCTTAACTTGTAAACCTAATATTGTGCTTCTAGAGTGGAGAGCATTGAACCCTTCCAAGGAGTTACACCTTTAGCTGACACTCCTAACTTCTGTGCTCAAGCCCATAAGTCTCCTTGTACATTTACAGGAGACAGTCCAAATGTGATCAGGATCATCTGCTACAAATGCCTTTCTCCAGCTGCACTCTGCAGATGGATCTTACAGCAGCCAGTGGTGATACAAAGCCCCTCTATGGTGGTGACATTACTGTGCTGCTCACAGAATCTTCCTATGTGGACCACTGCTGCATTATGCACAGCAGAGAAGACACAGAGGGATGAGCACCTTCGTGGCAGCACAGCTTGAAAGCAGATAAGTGGCTAGAGACAGTAGGGAATGAGCTAGACCGTGTTGGATAGCAGTCATGGCACAGCAGCTGCTGAGCCATCAGAAGGATTTCCAAGGGCCACTGGAAAGAAAGCTTTTGAGGGGGAAAAAGAGATGAATTTCCAGTCATTGAGGCGGTGCTCTCCGGTGTAAGGAAGGGGTTGCAGCTTAAAGCTGCTCTACCAGAGGAAATGACAAGATGTAAACATAGGTCTGCATGTGGGTGTAGAGTCAAGCTAAAGGCAATGACTAGATTAAATGCTCTGTTACAGCAGTTCTTATTTTTTAGCTGTTTGTCAGACAGCCATCGGAAGTTTCCAGAGGAGTGAAGAATTTTTCAAATACTTTGGACAAGAAACAGCAGAGGAAAGGTAGTCTGAGGTAGAAGAACCATACTGTTCTGACAGTTTGGTGTCACACAGAGGTTTCTGCTAGGTGGGCTTTGATCTCCTGTGGAATCCATTGTTACCACCCACTTGAGGATTCCTTGTGTGCACCTGGATTGCATGGTTGCACTATGAAGCTGGGCAGTGTTTCAGATTAAAATTTCAAAGATTTTGCAGCAGAAGTCATGAAATTTATGATCCAGGCTGGATAACATTTACAGAGCTGCCATACTGGAAATCAGCAGTACTGTTAATGGCACTGAGCACCGTGCCTGGAGACAGTTGGCAGTCGCATACTGGGCAGTTGATTGGTTTTAAATGGGATTTGTATTAAGAAGTTGTCAAATCCTATCACATGAGCACACATGGAATTTGCCATCAGCACAAGTAAGTAAAATAATCTGCTCTCAGCTATTCACACTTAAGTTGGTAAAGTACCACTTCAGAGTCTTACAGTGTAAGTCAAGTAAATTGAACATTGTTGTATTTGCTTCAGTTTCCTTTTAATGTTTCTTTCTCCCTAAATCCTACCTTTTAGATTATAAATAAGAAAAATGATAGCTTTGATATATTTATTGAACCATAGTGAATATTAATTTGCAATATAAAGCACTTCTGTTTTGTATTTGTATTTTTAAAGAAAATTCTGATAACACCTGGAAAATTGTGCTAGGAGTGTTTGTTCCAATGGCAGCAGTGGCAACAGTGGCAACAGTTTGCTTTTGCAAGGTATGTACAATCATTAGAGTACTTATTTTTATGGTACTGTTGATACCAAGCCCCTCAAGATTTGAATGACAGTTTGAGTCAAACTTTGCAACTTTAAAAAAAGTTAATTGGTAGCTGTAGGTAAACAGTTATGATTAAACAACTGCACTGTTTAGCATTGTTTGCTAGGCTGATCTTTTGTTTTAAGAAAAAGGGATAACAATCCCAATGTGAATGGGCTGTCTGGACAAGGAGCCACCAGGAAAGTGATGAACTGGAAAGAACTGAGCAGTAAGTGGGGAAAGGTAATTCCAGCATGGGAGATTGCAACCCACTGACCACTTCCTCAAAATGGACCCCCAACTCAAATGAAGGGAAGAATCTAAATCCAGACCTTGAATGTTTGACCAAAACCTAAGTTTGATTTTCATGGGTTAAATCATACAAAAAAGACTTGAAAACATAGGAAGGTAAGTTTCAGCATAAATGAATGGTCCTCATTCTTGCTATGTTCTAAGTCCGAAGTTCTAAGTGTTGTTCAAACAATGCTCATACCTGGTTTTCATTAGGGTCCAAATTACTGTTTAGTTGTATCCAATGTCAAAGCTTGTCAAAACTTGAGTTTGCAAAGTGATACTAAATTGCTTTGTGTAGGAGATTGTTAGAACCCTATGGTCCCTGATCTTACCTCTCTGCACACCTCTCCTCTTTACTGGAGTACAGCATCTTCAAGTGGATGCATTTTATTCTCATGTGTTTGTAATAGGCTGGCTCTGTCTTAGAATATTCTGTCTCTTTTCTCTGCAATTGTAGTGAGTATCCTTAAAAATCCAAACTTTAGTTCTTTGTCCATCCTTCTGTACCTGACCCTAGAGCCCAATCCATGGAGAGATTTACCTTCAAACTCCCTGCGTCTTTTGTCACAGGCTGGATTTGGTAAGCTTCAGGAGACATGTTATGATGGTTAGCATGAGGTACAGCAAAAATGCATGAGAAACAAAACTCTGAAATGATTATGCCTCAGTCTTTTCATTTTTCTCTCTATGTAGAGATTCACTTGCATGCTTCTTATTAAACACTTTAAACATGCTTTAGAGATAAATACATACTTTGAGATGCAGTTGTCTAAACAATTTAAGCAAGATTAATCTTGGGACCTGTTGAGCCCTCAAACATATTGTAATCAGAGGAAGGTTATCTCAGCTCTAGTTATGATGATGGAGGACTAGATGGAAAAAACAGGAATGTTTCTGCACTGTTACATCAATGCTTATTTTACTCAGATAATGCTAAAATGGAAAATGCTGACTTGTCTTTATAGTGAGTGTATCTTGTTCTGTTCCCACTAGGGGATTAATTTTACACATCAGTAGTTCTTACAAGATTTTTATTTTGTCTAGAAAAAAAGAATGAAAGGAATCATCTGAACACCTTGACATACAGGAAGAAAATCGCTCTCTGCACACAGATACTACTGAGATTGTTGATGAAAAGAACAAAGAATTCCTTCACCTCCCCGTTGAGTAAAAGCCCATGGAAATTTGATTGTTTAGACAACAGTAATGGATGAATGAGGAGGACAAAAAAAAGTGAATGGACACTTGCATGTGAAAAATCATGTAGCAGGGCATCTCACCTTCCCCCCCCACCCCCAAGCTTATCTGTTACTTGTTGAGATAACTCAAACACGACGAAGCTGTCTTGTAGTGAGTTGTTTTGGCACCATGGGATTAACACTGGTCTGGCATCTCCCAGCTCACAACAAACATCTTGCTGTGGAAGTGAGATCTGAAGAGAGAAACTGGATTTCTGACTGACAGACACCTCACCTGGTGAACTGTGTAAGCTACACCAAGCTTTCTCAATGCAGAAATCTTCTGTGCATTTTCCTGGAAATGTGTGGAATTTCTCCCCTAGCAGGATGTCTGCTTTACAGTTATTCCTCTGGAGGCTGAATGAAAGAACTCTGTGTTCATTATCATAATTTTGGTTGTAAGTTATATTTGACTCATAATTTATACTGTTTCGTTTGCTAGCTTTAATATAGGTATCTGGATAAAATATACTATTTTGTGTAGTTTACTGTAGTTCTTTTGTTTTTTACTGTGTCGTAAGTAACTCTGATTTTGACCTTTCAGGTGTTACCTCCTGTCTGCTCAATAAATAACTAATTTTATAAATAGCCCTGATCTGCCATCCTTAGAACTTGCGGGCCAGAGTGATTCCTTAATTTCAAGCGTTGCCCAAAATCTGAGACTAAGGCAGGGCTTGTCTGAAGCTCCCACTTGTGCCATGACAAGTCAGCATGAAAAACTGGAACTTGGATTTCCTAAAGAGACAAAGAAGTTTCCACAGAAGAAGAAATCCATACATTTTGAGAGTTGTTTTTTTTTTTTTTTCAGGATGAGGGAAAGAGGGCTTACTGGTTTTCATTTAATTTAGTATTTTAATTTAAGGCAAAGACTCAGTGCACTGTTGACAGCAGTGAGTCCAAGCCCAGCAGAGTGCACACCCTGGCAGTGGTCTGGAAAATGGGCGGTGGGACATGGATGATCCAGGTTTCGGGGGATTGTCTGTCATTGTTTTCCATTGTCTTGGGCTCAGGGATGGGAAATACTAGCTTGTTTTGTTCCTGGGGGCCATGTGGTGTGTGGGAATAGTTGCCATCTTGTCTGCCAGAAAACACATGGAGCCGGCAGCACTGGAACAGCTGCCATCTTGTCCTTGTCGTGGGGGACCACATGGATGGTCCTACAGGGAGCATCCACCGTCTTGTCTTTGTCCCAGCGGCCGAGTGGAATGAAGTGGAGGTGGTGAACACCTTTCTGTGGGTAAAGCATCTTCTCTTTTTGTATACTTTTGTTATTAGCATTGTTGCTGTTACTGTGCATTTTCATCGCATTGCTTTCTGCTTTCAGTAACTTCTTGTCTTAACCCACAGTCTCTGCTTTTGTCTGTTACCAGAAAAGGGTGGGGGGAAGGGGAGTGGCTTATTAGGAGTTTAATTTTCTGGCTGGTGTTAAACCACCACAGACCAGCTCCCTGTTTAAAGGCAGGAAAGATCTAAGAGAGCACTCTCTTTCTGAGCCTTAAGGAGGTGTCCCTTGGCAGCATCTCCTCTGCCCGTCCTGCAGCTGGCAAAGAGAAGTCCTTGACTGGTAGTAGTGGAAGCTTATAAACTGACTGTTCATATGAAAATCTTTGCTTTCTCTTCCCCTCCAAAACTCAGGGTCCTACTGGCAGGACAAATGGAAGCTGGGTTTATCCCAGCTTTAAGGGCTGTGCCCCTGCACAGGTTTTATTTGTGCTGCTGTCCTGGTTCCAGCCAGGACAGGGTTAATTTTTTTGCAATAGCCATGAAGGGGCATGACCAGGACCCTAACATTACATGAGACTACCTCACTTCATTGGAGGGTGGGGGAAGGGAGGGGGACGGGACTCCCTTTGGGGTAAAAGGGGTTCCTTCAGGGAGGAGTCCACAGTGAGCCTTTCTGCATTTGCTTCACCCTCCCTTTTGTACAGTTTTTAAATGAATATTGTTGCTTTTACTATTCATTTACTTGTCTCAGTGCTGTTTCCAGGAAATTGTTATCTCAGCCTGTGATTTTTCAGCTTTTGTGCTTCCAACTCCCAACTTCCTTCCTGGAGTGGGAAGGGAGAGCAAGAGAGTGGCAGTGTGGTTTGAGAGAGTGAACTGGGAAGTTCCGTTCCTAAACCACAACAGCAGCTTCAACAATCTGCATATGAAATACGTGAGGCTGTGATGCATGACTGGATTTGCTCTTGGTTTTGATTTTGTCAGAGATCTGCCAATTAGGATTTGTTCCAACATAATGAAGTCGGCTGTCGACGAGATGTAATCTTCTATTGATCCCCGAGGCTTGGCAAAATAGAAACACAAATAAATGAATGAAATATGCTATAGAGTCTACTTGGATTTTCACTTGATGTTTATTTCTGTAAGTGCTTATTTTTTTCTACATCTGCTTTCAGTTGTGCCTGATTATATCAAGCATCTTCTCATATCTGTCAGCTTGGACTTTTTTATTCCTCTTCATGAACCTGAAATGCAAGTGAGACAGTATAAAACTGTTAAAAATGGAAGTGTCCACAGGTTGTAGGGTAAATCGTAAGTAAATGACAAAAACTTCTCTTCACTAATAATTCTGCTCCCCAGTATTACCAGCTTGTATCTGAAATACACCTGCAGCAATCTAGCCATTGTTTGCTGCCTTATTCCAGCTAACCATGCAGGTATCTTGTCCTCATTCTAGACTATAGAGGTCCCTTTGATAGCAGAGGACTTCTATACAACCCTGTTTCAATAGGTGGTGGTGTTCTGAATCACACTTCCCAGAGTTTCCAGGAAATGGGTACTAGTAACAGTAGACAAAATATTTCTAATGCTACAGGATTAAAGTAGTCTCTACAGTGCCCTTCTCTCCCCAGAGATGTGTTGTGATTTTTGGGACAGCAGTCGCCACCTGAATGTGTTTCCTGGCAGCTCTTGCAGTTACTGCCACAAGACCCTTCGTGTGGAGTTGAGACCTCTGTGTGCACCACTGAGCTCACCTTTTGGCAGAGCAACACTCTGCTACAGCCAGAGCTGCAATTGGTGTAGGCAAACAGCATATGACTATTAAAAACAGGCATCCACTTTTCTGTGACCTCTGCATATTCGAGGCAGAAGGAGGGTACTAGTAAAGAAATAAACAGCAACCATAACAGTATTTAAAAATAGACTACTCTCATGGTTTAGTTATTTCAGTGTGTGATGCCATGGCTTTGTGAATCTTTAAGTGAATCTATATGCATTTTTACTTTTTTGTATGACTGGAATAATTTAGAAAAATCTGTGGAATTTTTTTACCCTTAAAAGCTGTTAATCTTTTGGTTTCAGTTAGAGTACAGCTTCCATTGTATGTAAATGTGTGAGAAACCAAATATTCAGGTAGTTTTAATGTAGCTCTGCTCTACATGGTGGAGCAACAGTCATTTGTATCAGTCAAAGATGACTTCATTAGGCCAATACCAAAGCAGAAATTAAGAGTGTGAAGGGGTTTTTCCTCCTCATTCTTAGCTTGGAAGCTGTCAACTCCATAAAACTTATATGATGTCAAGCAAGCAAGTTTGTTTCACTTGCAAATGAAATAGATTAAGCAATGACCCAGCTCCTCTTTCTATTATTCCTAAAAGTAACAACCCCACTCTTACTTTGCTCCAGTTGCCACATGGCAAGCATAGATAAGTTTGCTTTCAGTTCCAGACTTTAGTTTTAATTGTCTTCTAGTTTCATCAACATTATTGTATTTCCATTCAGTTCAAGTGCAAAACACCACAAATATGTTTCTAGTAACTAGTGCCTTTCCAGCACCTAAGTGACTGATCACCAATATTTTCTTTTCATCCAGCTCTTCAAATCAATACAAGTTCATTGAAAGAGCAATGTTAAAATACCAGCTAATGTGGTAATCCCCAGCCTGTGTTACATACATAGAAATTTACATCATCAGAGAGACAAAAAGGTGGAGTCTTTTAATATCCCTTGGAGAAAGAAATCCCAAAACCCAAAACATCTACCAAATCACCAGTTCTGCTTCTGCTGCTGAGAATAGAGGTTAAATGACAACATCAAGAGTACAGATAATGGGTTTTATCTAAGTGTCAGATTGCTGTCCTACAGGGTTACCTTGATGTTAAAATAAAGGGTAGAGTGAAACTAAAAAAATGCACTATCCCGAGTACTTACCTAGTCTACACTACTTTCAGAGATCTAACAGATACAGAGCATCCACTGTAGTTTGTTAAACACACCTACCCCATACAGTATGAACATACCTTTTTCATGCCAATGTCTCTTGACTTGCTCCTCAGCTTATTAACTTGAGATTCAGCTATTTCAGCCCTTTCTTCAGCATCATCCAGATCATGTTGCTGTTTTCTGTACTTCGAGAGGTACAGATTGGCTTGAGCTTCCTGGTGAGAAAAAAAGAGTGCATCTGATTTTCTCCTGTGTACATGAAACAAAGCTTTAAATTTTAAGTGGGCTGGAAAGTGCTCAGCATGACTAGGTAACAGCTGTGGGCATGACTTGCCTCCTGCAGAACTGATATTGTTGTTGTTTTACAGAGTTTATCTTTCTAGTAGCATTTTCTATGTTAAGTGAACTGGGAGGCTCTCAACATGCCTTCAGTGGGGCTAGGGGGAAAAAAGTCCTTCCTGTTCTTTCCCTTCCTGCCCGTTTCTTGCAAATGATACTGTAGTCTTTGGATAAAATGGAATACCTTTTCTTAAATATAATCAACACATATGCTAAATATTTTACCTTATATAAATACAGTTTTATATGTAGGGCTTATATGGATATGAATAGAAATATTAATGGACACAAAATGGGTATTTGTACTAAAAGCTCCTATGGATAAAACATTGTGGGTTTAGAACAAAAGGCCCAAATAGTTACTTACAGCTTCCTCTGCTTGGTGCTTGTAACTCTTCACTTTTAATTGTAGCTTGTCGATCAGATCCTGCATCCTGGCAATATTCTTCTTATCTTCTTCTGACTGTATCAAAACACCATTAATTGAGCTGATAGAGTAAAAAGGCTTGAGGCATCTCCCACAATACAATAATTATGGATGCCTTACATATGTTAGAAACTTACAGCTCAAAGCACAAACTGGCCATAGGAGTGTACACATGAGAAAAATTTTGGCATCATCATTGAAGGTGTGTGTAAATGTGGAGGGTGAAGACTGAGAGTACCCTTCCCATGTATATATGTGTAAATATAAACATATATAAAGAAAGATATATATGTGTGTACACTCTCAGAGGTGTACAGATATATACAGAGTTCTTCGCCCAGGGCTGAGGAACATGTTTGTCATTATAAAGCGTGTCATTATATATTGAAGCAGATATGGGTGAGCCTAGAACTATGTAATTTGCATAATTTGAAGCTTGATTTGAAGGCATTTCTGGTAAAAGGAGCTTGGTTTAAGCTGTCACGCTCCATAAGCAGAAAGACCAGCTAATTCTGCCTGCGCACGGTATTCGAAGTAAACAACCTTCAGCTTCTGCATACAAAAGTCAAAGTAAAACAACAGGTAGGAGGCTAAATAATCTCCTAAGGCAGATGGATGGGTTTATCTTCTTAATGCTGTTCAAAGCAAAAGGATAAGTGCTCTGTGCTGCAGGCCTTTTTTGAAGGGCAAGCAGCAAGAGCAGCTATTAGCAAACCTGCAGGAGATTCAAGACTAGACCTTGCAGCTCCATAGTAAGTGGCAGAGCCTTGGTACTCAGCAGCCCTACACTGAGCAGGACATTAGGGTCACCTCAGTCCTTCTGGCTCCTTTTAGCAACAGCAGCACAGCTGAGAGGGAGCTGGGCGCTTTCTTCCCTTGCATTGTGAGTAGTCATCAAAGCCTGTTCCATATTAATACTGCGCTAAAACTGTCCAAATCCCAGCAACAGAGACTTTCTAACATTAGTTACAACAAATCAGGCAGGAGGATGATGATCACTGGAACAGGTTGTCCAGAAACAGCTGTAGATGCTCCATCCTTGGAACTGTTCAAGGGCAGGCTGGATGGAGCTCTGAGCAGCCTGGTCTAGTGGAAGGTGTCCCTGCATATGGCAGGGGGGTAGAGATGACCTTTATGGTCCCTTCCAGCCCAAAGCATTCTGTGATGGAAGCCCTAGGGAGATGTTCCTCCTGTGCCTAAAGCTTCCTGCAGTCAGAAAGCTCTGAGTAAGGCCAGGCTTCATCCTTCACAGGGACACTGAGGCAATTTACGATGTTTCTTTCCAGTGACTTGGTGGTCACTGCATACCTGGTAAGTCAGCTCCTTTATGCGTCTCTCAAACTTGCGGGCTCCTTTCTGAGCGTCCGAATTGCGGCGGAGTTCAGTCTCGAGTTCATTCTCCAGCTCACGAACCTGCAAAAAAGGAAAAACCCTTGCCATTATGCTACGTCTGTTTAATGCAGCAGATAATTTGGTTCAAGAAACTCTGATTTTCTAGGCATCTCCTTAGAGTCAAATTTCAGGAAGAGCTCAAAATGTCGCCTTTCCATTCTGCTTCTTCATAAAAGCATTTCAGCTGCACCATCAGTCAGAGCTGCAGACACATGAAAAGGCCAAAAACGTTTAACTGAGACAAGCATTGGAGAGGCTTTTGCTGATCTTACATGCTGGGGCTTATAATTTTTTTTTAAATCAAGGTCTTTATTGATCTGCTGGTCAGCAGTAGCTGGATGATGAAGGGGAAGCATGTCTCCAAGAACTACTCACCTGCATTTTTTGAAACACAGGAAAGTGTCCATACTACCCTTTGCTGGCCTCTGTGAACTTATCAGGCAGCCCTAGGCTATCTATCTGGTGCCAGTTCTGGAAGCAGAAGGCAGTCTGAAGTTGGATCACAAACTTACCCTGGATTCCAGTTTTTGGATCTGCTTCTTGCCACCTTTCAGAGCTATTTGTTCTGCTTCATCCAGTCGCTTCTGGAGGTCTTTAATGGTTTGCTCCATGTTCTTCTTCATTCTCTCTAAGTGAGCACTAGTATCTTGCTCCTTTTTGAGCTCCTCAGCCATCATTGCTGCCTGAAAAACAACCACATTTTACAGGAAATCCCTTATGCTGTTGGATTATGTTCCAGAATGGATGATGGAAGATGAGTCCTGAACTGTCCCCTATTTGTATCATTCACTGTTCCCAAAGCTCCACAGAATACCTTCTGTGTGCATGTCTTGCCTGGACAGAGAAAATGGAAGGACAAAAAAACCTTGGAAGCCTTTCCCCCTCTCCATTCTAATACTTTTACTTAAGATTCCACCTCTTCCTTTTTCTCCTTTTCTTTATACCTGTGCTATATCACTAGGGTTCTCATTTACAAAGCCTACAAGTAAGTGTGTGACATTTCACTACAGACATTTTACAAAGAAATTATTTGGAATCTAATCTTTGTGTTTGGAGCTTTTGCAAGGTAGTAACTTAAGACAACTGGCAGACAAATGTCCCTGCACAGCCACAGGGGAGAGCTGCCTGAGTGGCTGTAAGAGCAGAGCAACTTCTGCAGTCTGTGCTGGGATAGAGAGCTCAGTATCAACATCTTACATAGTCCCTAGTCTTTCTGTAAGACAGGTAAAAGGATGCCAAATTAGCTCATTCCTGCTTTGATGTTTGTGCCTGCTACCAAGAGCCATTTGCAGCTTTGGTACCCCATCACTGACCAGCCATCAAAAGACAGCATTCACTGTAATCCAGGCTGGAGCTGCATCAAGGAGAATCAGCATCTTCTCTCTGGCAGGCAGTAATAGTGCTGTCAGCCAAGAAGCAGTAAAGACCAAGGTACAGGAATAGCTTTGTTCAGGCACTCCAGACACATAATGCACAGAAATCTCCAGTTTTAGCTTTCATTTTGTTTGTTGGCATGATATGAAGCATCAGCTGAACTATGAAGATGTGGATTTCTCCAGGTCTGTGTGAAATGAAACTATACCTGCCCAAAGACCTGTCCTCCCTAGAGGAAGAAAACACTCCACCTCTCTGGGATCTTAGGCCTCATGTTTTTCCAATTCAGTACTTTTGTTTGTCACCTGGAATCTATGTACACCAGGAGACCAGTTAGCACTAGTTCAGTCTGTACTGGTTTAATCTATTTGGGTGAATTATTTCCTTGACAAAAAGGTGACATGATCTGAGACTTTGAGGACCCTTGGAAATGGCATTGTTGTGGAAACAAAACCCTAAGAAAGCAACCAAACCCAAACCCTAAATATCAGAAAAAACCTGCCGTCTCTTTTTACCTCTAACCTGCTTTATTTTGGTAGTTTCATCAGTCACCTCCAGATAACTGTGGAGGGCATTGAATTTGTGAGCTCTATAGCCAGCACAGAAACACTGACCTAGGAAACACTTTCTTGGCTGTCCTTAGACATTGTGGTACAAAAAATGAGCAAGGAGCCACTTTACTTACATCTGTGATTGCTTTCTTGGCTTTTTCTTCTGCATTCCGGCACTCCTGGAGTGATTCTTCCACTTCATTCTGCATCTGGGAAATGTCACCCTCCAGCTTCTTCTTTTGATTGATCAGGCTTGTGTTCTTTTTTCAAGTTTTCCCCAAATGAGCAGTGGAAAAGAAGGAAAAGCAATGATTAGAGAGAACTCCTCAACATACCATAGCACACTAAGACTTCCTGATTTTTGCAACTTCTGGGTTACTCAGAAGAATATTTGGGAAGGGAGACCCAGGTACATGATGAGGGCTGCCTGACTAGCATAGGTAGCTTCAGACTGAAAAAATACTAAAAATACTCTCAAAGCCGTAAATATTCAGATTTTGACTCAGATAAAATAATAAGCAACAGGCTGAAATAAAAGAATGAATAAGGCTGTTCATTTTGGTGAACTAACAATGCTAAATCAGCCAGTGAGGTGAATAAAACAAGCCCAATGCCACCAATGGGCTGGAGCAAACGCTGCAAAACATTGCCAGCCTGTAGCACATAATCATTTCTTTGTGACTACTATTTGGTGAAGAGAAGCTTTGGGTTTGTAGTAAAAATGCTGTCAAGTCAGGACATGCCCTCCATGGCACCCTAGAAACAACAGTGTCCACCTGCAGGAAGCCCAAAGGCTGATCTCAATGGAGACCTGCAGGCACAGAGAGCACTTTGCTGCAGGTGGATTCCTGTGGTTTCCTGCCCTGCACAAAAGCAGTGCTTGTGTTGTTCTCCAGAGAAATGCCTCAACATCCAGGGCACGCCTTAACTATACAGGAAACTGGCTTTACAGAAGGGAAGAATAAAATACATCAAATTTACTTGTGTTATTTTCCATTAGTGTTTTTTCTGGAAGCTGTTTAAAGCAGTTGAATGAATCATCAGTTCCAGCTAACTTGAAGGGAGTCAGGTGTCACAGCTACAGAGTGACTTAACTCCTCTCCCTCATTTTTCCTGGGGAGGGATGGCAGGGCATGTCTGACTTGTGATGGCCAAGACAAACAGTGGCAGTGCCCAGCAGAGAAGGCTCAGTTTAACCCAGGGAGGGGAAACAGAAAAAGCCAACCTGACTGTGAAGCAGGTTCACACGTTCAGTGGCTTCCAGTAATTCGTGCTCTGCCAGCTTCCTTGCCCGTTCAGTCTGGTCCAGCAAAGCCCTCAGCTCATCCAGCTCTGACTGGAGAAGATTGTTCCTCCTGTCAGAGACTGCCAGCTGCTCCTTCAGATCTTCATTCACATGTCCGGCGTCATCCAGCTGCACCTGAAGCTCCTAGAACAAAGCAATACAACTCTTGTTTCAAGCCTCTGTGCTTATATTGGAGAACCCCAGATTGCAGAGGTCATCTGGGACCAACCTCAAGAATTCAGTGGCTTGTTAATTTATTATATTTTTATTTTATTTCCAAACTGTAAGCTGAATGGCTTTTGTGGTACGTGGTGCAACGGGGAAAAAAATCTGTGTGCACAAATCTCTCAGAGCTGGCAGGTCTGCCTGAGGCAGAAGTAGCTGCTTAGGCATGGGAGAGGAGACAACAGAAGAGGTGCCTTGGCAAGAAACACTTCATTTTTTTTTAAGCGATTATAAATGTTGATGCAAACAACAAAGCTGAATATACACACACTGCCTGTACTCCAGACAAGGCACTTGCTCTCTACTTTTATAAGACTGCAAGCTCAGAAAAAAAGCACAGGTTTTCAGTTCCTCATGCTATAGCTTTCTGCCCCTGCAAGAGGCTGCAGCTAGCAAGGGTTTTATGACTGGATCTCATCCAGCTTGTATGCAAGTCTGAGGAGAAATCCACATTTCAGTATTCTCTTACACCAGACGTGATCATCAAGGTTTTCCCTTTACAATTTGGGAGTAGCTTGCCTCTTAATTCCCATCACCACTGCTGGTTTGGTCTGTGCTAACAAAACCCAGCCCGTGAGTACTGCTGGGTGCTTGGGAAGTCAGCAGTACCTTTATTTGTGTCTGCAAGCCACGTGCTGACTTGGTTGCTTCTGCAGCGTGCCTGTTAGCATGGCTGAGCTGGATTTCCATCTCATTGAGGTCCCCTTCCATCTTCTTCTTGAGCCGGATGGCCTCGTTTCTGCTGCGGGCTTCAGAATCCAGGGTGGACTGCAGTGAATCTATGGCACGTTGCTGGTTTCTCCTGAAAAGGACAGGAAGGATGAATGGAATAATTTTCCTCTCTGTGCAGGAACATGCAACAGCACTTCACTTTCTGAAACTGTCTCCCTTCCAGAAATAGTGTATTTCTGACTGACATATGTAGCACACATACATAGCATACGTAGTTTCTAGTGCCTCATTGCTGTCTAACTGGCTGGTGTGCTTCACACCCTCAGCTAACTTCTCATCTTTAAGCACCTCTAGCATCCTTCTGTGTTTCCTTTGGCAGTACTGGAGTAAAGAGTGCTCTCAGAGCTCTTGTAAACAGAAGCAAGTACGGATTTGAAGCAAACAAGAAGCACTTCAGCCTAACAGTTGCTTACCAAGATATTTACTGAATAATTTACTGGGATGTATTACATCTCAGCCTTTTGCTGGAGGCTTTAGTGGAGGGGATTAATCAAACTAAAGGTAGGCTGCTACATTCTAACATAATTACTCTAGGTGCTCTTTATAGTAAATGGCATGGGTAAGCTACAAGATATTGCATAATAAAATAGATGTTGAAAAAACATTACTTATGCTAATTATAAGGGGAACGATTCATTAACAGACATCTGTGTTACAGACATATAAATTTAGAAGGGATTAAACCTGTGAAGTTGACAGCCTGGTCCTCCTGTGAAAGGCAGCTTAGTGTCAATTTAAAGACAAAGCAGATACAAACAGGGGCTTATTTTTCTTGATTCTCTAACAGAGAAGTCCTACCATGAAAGTTTTGCTCTCTCACAACCAGAAGGTAACTCAAAGCACAGAATACGACACACAAGGAAACATTTATTTCACAGCTGGCCAAGTTTTCCCAAAAGTGTGGGAGTTCTGGGAAGTCACTTAGTCAACAAAAAAACCCAGGAGGGTTTTATTGCTTCAGCAAGACACTGAACTGTGCTCTAGACTCTGAGGAAACAACACGGTGTCTGCTGAACTCTGGTTATGAAGCTGAAGCAGAAAGCACTGATTAGGACAGCTGGTCCCAAGATCTCTGCAATCCAGACATCTGCAGGACATCAGCATGTGAAAGGGCCAAAATATTCTTGGTTCTGAAACAATTAACATATCAATCTCTGGTACTCTGGCCAGGGTGGGCCTTGGACTTTCCCTGCCATATCGTACCCTTTAGCCTATCAACAAACACTGACATGCTTCTTGAATAAACAGCAGTGCAACACTGGGTAATTCAAGGCCAAAGCTTTCTGAATGATTGGACACATAGGCTAGCATGCTGTCTTGTTAAGGGTAAAACTCTTCAGACTTGCACTTCTGCTGGGTGGGAGGGGAGAGACAAAAGACATCACCCTCCTCTCATCTAATTGTTTTCCATTTTTCCTGTTTATCCCTCTCTCCTGCAAGTTCCTATCCTGTTCTATTCACACTTTCTGCACATCTGCAGTTTTCACTGCTGACCCAACCCATAACAGCAAGCTCCTCACATCCTCCCACACTCTGTGTAGCTGTAATTGCAAAAATTAATTAAATGCCTTTAGATAACATAGGTTTGAGCACCACTGAGGCAAGTACTGCTGATTTGGCCTGAGGGTCCCCTTTGGAGGCAGCCATCCCACACATGATTAGGAGATGGCAGCTCTCTAGACTTGCTTGCCTCCCTAATGTCAACATACAGAGTTCGTGGCCCCTGTGAAATGATTATGCCAGCCAGTTTTGTTACAGGTGCAGTGTGTTATGCATGATGGATTTAATTGTATACTGTCAGAAACTGATCTGACAGGAATATTTGAAGTGAGCAAGAGAAATGTGGTAGGGCTACCTTTTGGCAAATAGTCAGAGCTGTCTTGGTTTCTGCTAGGGACAGTATCTGCCTGTGCTGGAATAGCTACCTGTGATGAATTTAAGTGGCCTAGGTCTTGAGAATAGTTCCAGTCTTTTCAGACTTTCCCCTTAAGAAACATGCTGCTTCCTGCATAGTACCTTATGTTTTCCATTTCTTCCTCCTTTTCTGTCAGTTTTCTTTCAAACTCTGCTTTAACCTGAGAAAGTTCAAGCTGAAAACGAAGGGTCTTACTTTCTTCATGCTCCAAAGCTCCCTGAAATAGAAAACACCAAGAGCTTGCAAACCAGGAATTGATTTTTTTTTTTCCAAATCACAAACAGCTGCACAAAGATGATCCCTTCACACTCCTCTTCCTGTTTCCTCCTTCCGTTTCTCTAGGCAAGGACACGAGTAGCTTACATGGCAAAACAACGCATTTATCTGCCTTCTAATGCAACCTGACAGCTGGAAAATCGAGCAGCAAGCTCCTCAGAGGACAAATCGTCAAACAGTCCACAGTTCAAAAAAAACCCCCACACAACACACCAACACCTTCAGCCCTGCCTGCATGGTTTTGACATCAACAGATGTTCCCTGCTCCACACCTCTGTACAGACACCCTCCAGAAATTCACAGGCTTGTAAGGGACAGGGATGAGCTAAAACAAGATTGTTGTAGGGAGAGTGAGGAGGTCCACATATCCATCCTCCCATTCACAAAAATCTCTCCACATACAAAGTGTTGGGAACCTCCCAATTACATAATCTTATTACGAAGTATGACTTCAAGAAAAGAAATAACAGACATCAGCTCTGTATGAAAAAATGCAAAAATACTCTGTCCTTTCCAATTAACGTGAAGACAAGTCTGTGAAACAGGTGATTTATTCCTGTGTCTTTATTCCCACATTTCTGTCATATGTGGAAGTGAGGAACTAAGCAGACAACAGTCCATACAGAAATAACAAGGCCTCGGACTTCAGGTCTTGCGTAAGCCAGGCTCAGTATCATTCTGTCTCCTTGCTGCTCTCATTGAACAGGAACAAAAGCACAGAACTAAACATCGTATTTTTGGAAGTGCTCTCTGAAGGGTGAAACTGCACAAGCTTAGCTATGCTTCCCTTGAGAGAAGATGGAAACAGAATGAGGGTTCTGAAAACACCGCTGTACAAAATCCCTGCTAATCTCCAGCCAACATGCAGCAGGTCAGTCGAATACACACAACAAGGAGCCACAACATATTAATGGGAACAGCATGTGAAAGTTCTTTGTCACCAGCAGTGACTGCCAGAGACCCAAATTCACAGGGAAGGGCGAAAACCTGCATTAACCCATTTCTTCACAATTAAAATATGATACATCATCACTTTGCTTTTGTTAGTTCCTATTAGCACTGAGTTTTGGGAGGCCATTCCACACAGTCCAGGAAAGTAAACTGTGCCCCTTAGATCCCTCAAGAACTGATGTATTCTTCCTAGCAAGGGAAGTTTTTTGACAGAGTACATAATCATTCTTCACCTCTCAGAGCTGTGGAAGGAAGACATGCTCTTTCCTCTGCTCTGATCATGATACCTGTTTGTCTGGCTGTGAAATCCCTGCCGTGTATAAAGTATCATAAAACAGACAAAAGAATTTGCACAGCATTAAAGTTATTAACGTATTCCTGTCAATGGGTGATACTTGGTTTAGCAGATATTATTTAGATGCAATTCAAAAGAAATGGAGCCTTCACTAAAAATCCCTTGCTATGTGCTGTAAGGCTTCAGCCAGCACCACTTGTTCCCCTTTCTTAGCCTGGTAATGCACCTCACTTTTGAGAAAATCTGTCTGCAGAGCCCTTTAAGTGAATAACAAGGATTTCCAGTTGGATTGTTCTGTATTTGTTTGTTTCTGGAAATTGAGACGAAGAAACTCTCTTGGGTGTGCACATACTTGTCACTGTAGAAATTAATGTAGTGAGGCCAAATGTCTTTATCAAATTCCTACTGGACTGCTTTAATTTGTACTCTGAGACTACTGCATTTTTTAAAGCAAGCTGCAGTATCCAACACAATATCTGAAACCTGATAAAAGAGATAGTCATCAGGAGGTTTGTTTCCTTATTCTCTTAAGGAGGAAGTGGAGGAATTTGCTGTTGGAAACTAGACAGTAGAAATATTTGACAAAAGAGTATAAGACCATATTTTTCAGTATTTCTATTTTCTGAAAGACTGAAATGTTGTACATCAAAGGGAGCAAGGACTGAATTTTGAGGTGGTGGGCAGAAGATTTCTGAGCTTTCTGGAAGTGAAAAAAACCCCAGACAGCAACCAATCAATCAACCAGAGAAGGGCAACAAGGCTAGAGAAGGGTCTAGAAAATGTGTCTTATGAGGAATGGCTGAGGAAGTTGGGTTTGTTTAGTTGCAAGAAGAGAAGACTCAGGGGGCACCTCATCACTCTCTACAACTTCCTGCAAGGTAGTGAGGTGGGGGTTGGTCTCTTCTCCCTACAGTGAAAGGACCAGAGGAAATGGCATAAAGCTGAGACAGGGAGATGCAGATTGAATATTAAAAAAATGTCACCATTTAGGCATTGGAATAGGCGGTCCAGGGAGGTGGTGGAGTCCCCATACCTGGAGGTATTCAAGGAACAACTGGATCTGGATGATCTTCAAGGTCTCTTCCAACCTTGATGATTCCATGATTCTAACAAAAACCCAAAAGCTACAAGACACTTCCTTGCAAAAGGCCTCCACTGAAGATCACAGGGCTGGTATCTCCAAAAGTCACTAGTTACTCTTGCAGACACTGGCCAGCAAGGCTGGAGGAGCTGGGTGCAGAGAGGTTGCACATGCTAAAAATCAACACATTGGCTGTTTTCCTGAGAGGATTAAAAGGACGGAAAATCCTGATAAAGACACCCTCTTCCTCTCCCCTTGAGCTTTCTTTCCTTACCTCTGCTTCTTCCAGAGCCAGCTGAACTTCTGACTTCTCTTGTTCAACCTGCTTCTTGATTTTTTCTATTTCATGAAGGCTCTTGTTTCCTTCACTAATCTGATTGGTCAGATCAGAAATCTCCTCTGAAACACAAGAGGATGGATAGATTTAGCAAACAGAGTGTTTGGAACATCCTGCAATTTATGGAGTGTGAATAGAGGACCCATGCTTCAACCTACTACTTCAAGAGCTTTTTTGTACTCAAGCCCTGCCTTACTTTCACTTACAGCAATAAATTTTTGCCTCAATAACTTGAAGGCATAGCTTTTCTTGTGAATGCTTTTTGAAGTGGCTATAGTGATTTTGTTTTTATCTGTGATCTGCAGGCTAGGAACACTGTGCTCTGCTTTGAGAGCTGTCTAGGCTTTATTCACTACACCTCTGTCATCTTTCTTGTTCCTCCCCTGAGACTGCCTCCTCTGCCAGTGAGCTCCATTGGCCAGAGGGCAAAGAGATGCCTTTCCTCCTCTGGCCATACCTATCTCTATGTTCAAAACACTCATTTGGCAGCATCAGTGTCTCAAATGACATCAGAAAGCTCATCTCAGGATGCGATAAATACTTTCCCCACAGCTGCTGCGGGGCACTTGCATCCCTTCAGCCATTCTCTGATGCGGCTCTTGCGCTGGCTGCAGGAGCCAAATGAAGCCTACCTTGGAGGTTCTTGTTTTCCCTTTTCAAAGTCTCCAGGTGGTCCAGAGTCTCCTCATAGGCATTCTTGAGCTTGAAGAGCTCAGTGCTGAGGCCACGGGCCTCCTTTTGGGAAGCCTCCAGCTCAGCCTGTGACTCCTCGTACTTCTGCTTCCAGTCATTGATGATCTTGTCAAAGCCACGCTGCTTCTTGTCCAGAGAGGCAGCTGCTGAGTTGGCCTTCTCCAGGTCAATCATCATGTCTTCCAGCTCATTCTGCAGCCTGTGCTTTGTCTTTTCCAGAGAAGAGCACTTGGCATTGGCAGCCTCAATTGCTTCCTCAGCTTCTTGCAGGCGAGCAGCGAGCTTCTTCCTACCAGGTGGGAAGACATAGTGAAATGACCAAGTGTCACTGCTGCTGTGTTGTACAGAAAAACTGACACCAAAACAATGACTCAATAAATCAGTTCTGAAAGGGAAAATGGGGAGGGGGTGAGGGGGTGAGGATGGGGCAAGAGGAAGAGGAAGGGAGAAGGAAACTGAGCCTCTAGAGAGAAGGGACTATGATGGAAAAAATCAGCTTAAATTGTGCATACTGGTATGCAGCAGATAATTTTGTGTGTGCCTGTGAATACTTGAAATTGAACTTTTGAATTCTCAGGCACCAGCTTGCTACTTACAAGCCGTAACCAGTATAGGCGGGTTGTAAATTTTTTATATGACCTGCTCTAAGTGACAGCATCATTTTCCTCCAGTTAAGAGATATGAGACAACCACCTATTATGAGGCTGGTTATGCCCTGGGCTTTGTTCATAGACTATTTGGATTGGGAAAACAGGGAGTCCTGGCAAGAAGAGGTGCTGGAAAGAAAGGATGGCCTAGAAGAAAGATCATGGAGGTACTAGATGGAGAAAGTATGCTGAAAGTTGGGTAAGATCCTGCAGGTCCGAGATGTGCAGAGGCAGAGGTTGGAGATATTCAGAGACCTTGCCCAGCAACGTGAGCCTGGTAACTGGGAGCAGCTGCACAGTGTGAGTAAAGGTGACTTTCTGCCCTATTTCCCAGGGTAGCCATTATCTGCCAGTGGGAAAGGGAAGTCAAGCCCAAGGAAACATAGAACTGGGCCGGGGCAAAGCCAGCGTGAGAGTAACCAAATAAGGCTAATTTTCTTAGTTCTCTAATAAACCCCATTATCCATAACCACTACTCCATGAACAAGCACTCAGCAGAAACACTGACCTGCCCAAGCAATATAAAGAACTGAAGAAGGACAGCCCCAAATTATAGCAATGAGTCAGAGGGATTTTCCAACCAGGGTTGGAAACTATTTCTTTAGTGCACAAGTCCCAGTGAGCACAGCCCTGCCAGTCGAGGGCGTGCTGAAGCCAAAGTAACTCACTTGGCATCTTCCAGCTCCTCAGTTCTCTGAATGGCATCAGTCTCATACTTTGTTCTCCACTGTGCCACTTCTGCATTTCCCTTGGACAGAGCCCGCTGCAGCTCTGCCTTGGCTTCCTGCTCCTCCTCATACTGCTCCCGCAAGAGATCACAGTCGTGCCTGGCCGCTTGCAGGGCATGAGCCAGGGCATTTTTGGACTGCAGGGATAGAAAGGTCACAACATTGCAAGGTTACCTACATCAGAACCAAAACAAACAGCCCCTAGAAATTCAAATGGAGGCTTAAGTTTTGTTTCTTTTTTGGCCTCTGGCTTTGACAATCCAGGTTAAGTGAGGCAAGAAGTGTTTGAAGTCATCCCTAACTGGTGACATGAGGAGGAAGTTACCAAAACTGAGAATAGTTTAATAACTTTGGAGAAACACCCAAACTTTTAAGATATAAGATCTGAGATTTTGGCTATCCTACGAGGTAAGTTTTATTTAGCATTTATGTATACTGATGATTTTCCCAAACTCTTCTCTTGTGACTTGCCTCAGTCCTGGGCAGGAACTTATATCAGTACAATTATCAGGAATCATCATCTCTCTTCTCATTTCAGCTTTTACCCAGGCTGCAACTGAACATGAACATTTTCCACCAATCCATTTCAAGGAATGGGACACATTTAAAGCATTACCTTGGTTTCCTCTTCTAGCTGTCTCTTAAGTTCTTCAATCTGTTGTGTAAAGGACGTTTTCCCCCGGGACAGCTGACTTATCAGTGACTCCTTCTCCTCGAGTTGTCTAACAAACTCACCTGCCACAAGATTTGACAAGCAAACAAACAAAAAGAGCAAGATGATGAAGTCAAAAGTCAAAAATCATCGTCCCACCGGTCCAATTCTGCAGAGGAAAAGAACTTAGAGTGATTGTGACTGACCTCTTGTTAAGCTTCTTCCAAAGTTGTAATCATCAGACACTTCACAAGGATAATTTTTCTTAGAATTTTTTTTTCTTTTTTGTGCAGGTTTTTTGGCTTGAGTTTTTTTAAATGTTTTTGGTACTGCTAATACCTTGATTCATTATTCTCACTTCAGTTTGTGGATCAGATTAAACTGATGCTTATTTTCATGGAGAGTGGTAGTTGGTTTTGTTTATACTTTTTTTAACAACTTCACTTTGCTTTTCCATAGACTTCAGAGGGCTGTAAAGCACCCTGAGAACCTCACAATGACCAGCACACAGGATGAATACATATGGAAAACTTCATTGGGCACAGGAAGTGTTTCACTGGGGGGTGTCTTATGGTTAACACAGAAGTTACTCCACACATGAAATGAAAAATGTCTGTGAAAATACACAGAACAGTGATATGTGATGAGGTTGCAGGAATTAAATAATACTGCTCTGGCCAGAAAGGTAGCAAGAAGTTAGAGGATATGTGCTATTTCTGGCCAGATGGGAATGTCTTCCAGGGTGCAATGTCCAAGGTCAGGCTGAGGAAGATAGGATTCACACAGTGCCAACTCCTTTTTCCCTCTAGTGTTTCTAGATGAACATATCCTTGTTCCTGAAACAATAGGTACCTAGGTAGTCTGGCACATCCTGGGTACCGAGCTGGCATATCAATTTTGGCTCATGAGGTGGTACCACCGCATGCTGATAAATGTGAGTATATGTTTGTTTTAAAAGCCAGTCCAAGGCAAGGTTTCCCCACCAAGGTTATAAGAATATTGAAGGTAGAAATGTCAGTAGACACAAAGCTACTGCTCCATTCAGCAATCCCAACCCAGCCGCCTTCAGAGCAAATGCCATCGCAGAACACATCTCACTGATGCTGTGCTGAGGTGCCCCTGATAAATTCCTGGGAAACAGTCTATCTGGGCTTAACATGCACATACCATTCTCACTCTGGAGTTTTGTCTTCTGAGTAGTGAGGTCATTCATGAGGCGAGTCATTTCCTCCAGTTTTGTTTTTGTCTCATTCAGATGGTCTTCATAAGTGCGACAGAGCTTCTCTGCATTGGCCTAATGGGAATCAGGAGAAAAGACAAAGGAAGTTGTAACCTCCAGGCAGATATTTGGAAGCTCTAGCCTTCAGAATGTGTCCTTTTCTCTGTGTTTTTGTCTTTCAAAGGAACGGCAGACAGCAAAGACACAAACATCACAGCAGAGGAGCAGGGAAGAGCAGCCCCATATCTATGATCCCAGGCCATGGGACTCCCCATCACCTTCCCCATTTGTTTTTCCTGAATTGTGTTCTGAATGTAAGCACCAGCGTAAAAAGACTCCGCAAGAACTTCAGCAGCAGTCACATGCCTATGAAGTTCAGGCATAGCCTCCTCATAATTGCTAGATGGGAAAATCACCGCCAATGAAAATTGCTCTACTGATTTGGCTTTAACTGCCATTTATTATAAATTGGGTTTGATGACAGCTTTCTAACTCTGAGAATACTGACATTTCTTTTCCTCACTTGCACTGAAAGAAATCTATTTAGAGTGCTCTGAAAGCTACTGAGATTATCTACTCAGGAAACAAAATCCACAATTCAGCTGTAGGAAGTGAAAATCACACACAGTGTGATCATGCAAGCCTTTGCTTTGCACTCCGTGCTAACATGGATCAAAACTGTGAACCATGGGCAGGATTTGAAAGGACTTTTTAGGGTGAGAGATATCCTGCCTTGGATGGTATCACTCCAGTTGTCACCAGCCTGGAGGAGCCTAATTTACGTGACACGTTTTTGAGCACGGAGATACAGGGATAAAAACCATGCCTGCGACTGGGGATGCACTGTGTGTTTCAGACAGGCCAACTTAGTTGCTGTCCCTTCTCCAGGGAAGAAGGGTTATACACCAGCTGGGGATGGGAGACAGGGTGCAAGACACCACTCTCTAAAACACTCCAGCCATACCAGGTGTCCTGGGAAACCTTCAGACCAGCCTTAGCTACACATGACTCCCGGGGGCTTTGGAAAACCTCGGGATCCTTACTTTTCCTTTGACCATCTGCTCCATGTTGGATGACAGATCATCCACTTCCATCTTCAACTCGCTTTTCTCCTTCTCCAGTTTCTGCTTGACCCTCTGCAGGTTGTCCAGCTGCTCCCCCATCTCGGCCACACTGTCTGCGTGCTTCTTCCTGAGCGTGGCGGCCGTGGCCTCGTAGTGCAGCGTGGCCTCCTCCAGATCCCGCTGCAGCTTAAGGAACTCCGCCTCGCGCTTCTTGTTCATCTCCAGCTGGGCAGCTGTGGCTCCCCCAGCCTCCTCGAGCCGCTCGCTCAATTCCTCCAGCTCTCGGGCCAAATCTGATCTCTGCTTTTCCACCTTGGCTCGAGCAGCTCTTTCTGCTTCCAGTTCCTCTTCTAATTCTTCTATGCGAGCCTGCCAGAGAGACATGAACACTTTTGGGTCTCTTTTAGGAAGATTCCCATCAGAAAACAATGAAGCACATTACAAATTGTTAAACCCTCTGCCAGCCCACATTTTACAATACTGGAAGAAGCTCAGCAGTTAAAGGACTTTCCCATTTGTGCCAGATGATCAGATCCTGAGCTACAGTAATGATGATCAGTCACATCGTGCTTGCAGTAGATTGCTCTGCAAGTTCTAGTTCAAGACATTTAGGTCCAGTGCATTGACCTTATCTTCATGTATTTGGCATTCAGCTGAAGTTCATGTCAGGACTTACATACTACAGGAGTTACAGCAACAAATTGCCATTTTAAGAGCTCAGTGACGGAAGTAATTTCTCTCTAGGAGTGTTGAGACAGTTTCAAATATAGCAGTGTGTAGATAACTGCATGGATAACAAATATTTATTGGGAGCAGTCTTTTTATTAAAAGGTTATTTTTACCAATGTGCACTGCACATCCAAGTTATCCAAATATTCTTTATTAACAAAAAAAAAGCAGAGCCGGTATTTTTGGGTCCAGACATTTTGTTTGGACTGTACTGACTTTCCTTGGCCTTTTAATTCTGTTGAAAATTTCCTGCATGTTTAAGCCTTTTTTCTAAATTTCAAATCCATGCATATCACTGCTGAGCTACTCTCTAGCAACTACCCTCACCTCCATGGTTTGGAACAATATTATTTGCTTAAAACAAAACACCAGAGCCTTCCTGCCTTGCCTGAAACCACTACCACTCTGTGGTCATATGTCCTGCTACTGGGAGGAAACACTACAGAGCAAGCATCCTGAGGGAAAAAAGGGATCTCTGTGGGAAGCTATAGAGATGTACCACTTTGTGTCCCAAAGAGGAGCTGCAGCTAGCCATGAAAAGTTTCTGCAAAGTCTTTCAGTGAGGCACAAAGAGAAACTCATCCTAAGTCACATGATAAAAAAGCACACTGACCTGAAGCTCCTTGATCTTCTTTTGCAGCTGCATCACTATAGCTTGTTCATCTTCTATCTTGGAATTCAGCTGGCTCATTTCAAATTCTTTCCTGCCACAGAAAGGGAAATCCTACTGTGACAATTTGCCTTGGAGCTTCAAGTTAGGATTTTGCAATTTTTAAAGAGTTGCTCAATAAAACTTTTAACGTATCTAAAAATGAGAACAATTCTCATGTATTGCAATTTCCATGAAAACACATTTTCCTCTGAGCAGCAGTTTCCAAGGCAAGCATCTGCATGCATTTGTGCAATTATATTTCTGGTTCTTTGTGTCATACAAAAATAACTCTATTTTCAGACTCAATGGAAAAATATATTTAACAGTCAGGTCTCCCAACAATACTACCAGCTAGCTAGGATGAACAACCTTAGAGAGTTCCTTCAGCTTTCTCCTCTAAGCAATGAAAAACATTAATAAGTTTCTAAGTTGCTTTTTCTTAATGTGAGAAAGTTTAATGAATTCAAATGTTTCAGGTATTGTGTGTACAAGAGTAATTTTCCCTCCCTCCTTCCATTTTCGTAATGGAATTTTCTTTGAGCCACCGTCAGAGCAGGATGACACACCTGAGGGCTCTGAAATGATACTGTAACTATGCTGCTTTATTTTGTACAACAGAATCAACTTACTTTTTCAACTTTTCTTCCATCTGCAGCTTATCATTCTCCAAGTCCATGACACTCTCTTGGGTCAGCTTCAAATCCCCTTCCAGTTTGCGTTTCGCCCTTTCTAGATCCATCCTCACTTTCTTCTCTTGTTCAAGTGATCCCTCGAGCTTTAGGAACAAAGTCACTTAATAAATAGATTGAACACAGATGGTTTAAAACAGTCAGATGTATGCTGTGCTCAGTTCTGTGCTGAGTTCTAGCAAGCTGTGAACAAGAAGCAGATAACCACAAGCATCCTAGTTCACATTTTTTTGTTTTTTAGCAGCCAGTGGGCATATGGGCTAAGGAAACAGAACAAAAGAGTTAGTCCATGCTTTTGTGTAAACATTACAGTTCTCTTAGTGGCAAAGTTCTGTTTGACTTCATGCCAGTTACACTGCAAATGCAAGTTAGGAGGATTTCCCCTTCTTATTGCAATCTTTTCCATAGGCTGAACGCAGAAATTTTTGTAGTATTCCTGTAATTGTACCTTGTAAAGACAGTACTAGGACTATGTTTCTAAAAGGACAGGAATACATTTCAAAGCTTTGCAACCTTTCAGTCTCATGAAAGGTCCACTGTAAGTGGTCGTCAAATGAGCCTTGTGAAACATAAAGGCAGAGCCAGCTTACATCATCCACTTGCTGCTCCAGTTTCACTTTAGCTTTGCTCAGTGTGTTGACCTTGTCCTCCTCTGCTTGCAGGTCATCTAGAACTTGCTGATGAGATTCCTGCAAGGACTTTTTCTCCTTGGTGAGTTTGCTGATATTCTCATCAAGTGTTGCCATTTCTTCTGTCAGATTTTTGACCTGTGTGAGAAAGGACGATGTATTTGTAAGACTTTGAAGGAAGGGATTATCATAACATGGCTCAAATGACTGCCTGGTCTGAACTTGTAAGCAGGAAAACAAGAGAAAGAAAGGGATATCTACCCTCCCAGCACCTTGGGGCTTTTTGTGTTAAATTGCCATCAAGGGAGTTAATGTCTGCTGGTTTTTGTTGTGGGTGTAGTACATTATTTGAGACATACTAAATTCTTTTCAGAGTCACTTCCATTGTGAGGACTCCAGCTTCTGATTCTCTCTGGAAGAAATAGGAGATGAGCTTTTTACATTTACAGGCTTTAAGGAGGACCGCTGGAGGAATTCATGGTTAGAGCAGAAATTGTTTGTGATAAATACATATCATAATTTTGGCTTTTTGCAAATATTAAAATAGATACTATGTGTATAATTTTAATTTTTTACAAAGGTAGCCTTGCTGTGAATATACAGTTGTGTAATGATGACTAATGCCTTTCTTTCTGCCAGCTAAGCTTAGACATAGTAGTGAAATAGCTGATATAGTTATGTTGGAATACTTGAACTGCCTGCTTGAATTAAATAACATCCAACAAACAGACATTCCAGCTATCAGCACCTGTTGTCTGCCGAAACTACAATCTAAGAGTAATAACATGACTAATTAAAACCACAACCAAAAAGATGGTGCATGCTCTGAGGAAGCGTGTCCAAAGAGAAGCTAAGCTAAACAGTTCCTAGAACATGTAAACTAGTTCAAAGAAAAATTTGAATATGCATAATTGTTTATGAATATGCATTAAGCTGAAGAGTATGTAAAAAGTGTCTCTGTCAATACCAAGTGTGCTTTTTGGCTAAATGCCAAGCACCCAACGCTGTACTTTTACTACATCTCTGTCTCCTATTGTCTTTTGTTAAACTATTAAATCCTAGCAGGAGAGTAAACCTGGTTTTTCACATTGTTTACTTAAAAATGCCCCAAATAGATACAATTCTTTATCTGACTTGCAGCAAAACTCACTTTGAAAAAGGGAAACTTAGGCTCAGATTTAACAATTTTTACCTCATAAGGTCAAATTACTGTATGTACTGATCCTTCAGTGTGGCCTGTCTAACAAACAGTGTAAAACCATCAGAAGACCAGTAGGAGTCATCATAAAGGTAATCCATGCCCAACCTCTTTGGAATACATGGTGAAGTTCTGAATGTACCTTGTTTTCAGTAGCATGCTTCTCTTTCTCTACTTTTGCAAGTGTTATTTCCAGATCATCAATATCCTTCTTGAGCTCAGAGCACTCATCTTCCAATTTTCTCTTCTTAGAAGTCAGCTCTGAATTCATCTCTTCCTCGTCTTCAACCCTCTCTGTCAGTTCTTTGACTTTGGCTTCCAGTTGAATCTTGGATTTAATCAACAAGTCGCATCGTTCCTCAGCATCTGCCAGAGTGTCTTGCTCCTGGTGTGGCACAAGGAAGAGGACAGCAATGACTGCCTGGCCTTTTCTCTCTGTCACTTGTCCCCTAGCCTGTAACTAGTCAGGGAGCCTGATCCAACACTACAGAAATAGTGTTGGATCAGGAAAGCATAAGGAAAATTTCCTACTCTTGATTTCATAAGACTATAGCAGGGTGAGATAGTGGTGAGCATGATTAGTCACATATGAGACTACTTCCAGGTGGTATTGCATGGACATTGACTCATACAAAACCTGTTAAGATTTGAATTGCTAGCCAACCTGGTTATATGCTAAAACATGAGAACTTCTATCCACTCTAAATTTTGGCAAGACTCTGACAAGATCAACAGCTTATTTTCCTTAAATTCTACTAACACTCTGGTTTGTAAACCTTTGAGTTTCAAAGAACATCTAATAAGTATATATGCGTCTACTCACAGCTTGGAGCTGGAGAAGCAAATCATTTTTTTCCTGAACTAAAGAGACTTGCTTTTCCTCAAGTTCCTTTCTCCGGGCTTCAGATTTTTCCAGGGCCTCCTTCAGTTTCAAGAATTCTTCTTTCATATTGGCCATCTCCTTTTCAGTTTCTGCACTCTTCAGGAGAGGCTTGATCTTAAAGAAAAGCTTCATCCAAGGCCAGTTCTTGACAGCCATAAAAGCGCGGATGTTCCACTGAATTACAAGAAGGGCGTCCCTGGTTTAAGAGATAACAAACAAAATTCCCTAAATCCTAGTCTGAATTTAAAAAGCGAGATCTTTTTTTCATTCTCATTCAGTTTCATAGGTTTGTTCTGAGCAATATTAGGAACCTGCACTAATTGCCAAGAGATACAATAAACTTCCTTCAGATCTCTTTATTTTTGGAGACATGAAAAATTTCCAAATCTCATTTTTCACCAGAGCTGCAGGCAGCTAATGTACAGTTGCTATTATTTTTATCACACATCCACTTAGAGCTTTTAATTTAGGGTTATCCATAGCCTTAGGGACTGTAATTAATGGCTCTATCCAACTTCTAATTAAATGGTAATTACTATTATCTGCTAAGATTTAAGGGGGTGCCTTCATACCTGCGCTCCACTATCTTCTGATACTCAATCCGCATCAATCTGCCGCGTGCTCTTGCCTGGATCATCGTTAGGATTTTTGCGAGTCTCTCATCTCTCATTTCTTCTAGATGGCCCAAGAGACCAGCCTTGAAGAACACCTGGGACATGCACAGATGTCAGCTCACCATAATGAAGGATTTAAATCAGAGCTACACAGATCTTGCTGAAATAGTTCAGAATGGTATTCTAATTGACACATTATAAACTAGAAGAGTATAGAGCGCCAAATAGCACTGCATCAGGGGCTTGACTGTTCCAGAGTTGTTTTAAAACTGGGTTTTATCTCCCCAGTTTTAAATAGACTGAACTATTTTATTGCCACAATACCTTTCAGCTGTGGCAGGGTTCCAAGTAGGTCAGCTGAACCACAACTCCTGACTCCCAGAAATCTCTGCTAATGGGATCATGTGAGAATTGCACATGGCCTCATTTCAAAAGCTGCAGCTGATCTTGTGGTCCATCTATGTTTGAATGTACCTATATTGTACGAAATAAGCTATTGTTTTACTGGGGGGCATGGAGCATCAGCTGCTGCTGTGTCCACTTGCAGAGTTGCTCTAATAAAAGCTTTGTGGGAAGTTGACCCAGAGAATTAAATTTCCTCTAGCATAGCTTTAAACCTACTATCACTCTGCTGCTATTTTGCTGGTTTCTTCTATTATTAAGTCTCCATTGATCACTGCAACTGGAAATTGCAGTGTCTTATTCTGAAAATTAAATACTAGATCTATCACTTTTCTCTTTACATAAGCAATGATGGTCTTCTCTGGTTACCTTGGTGTGTCCAAAACGGTATTGGGTATGGTCAACATCTAAAGATGCCATCAGTTTTTCAGCAGCTTTTCTGCTATCCACAAACTTATCCTCTGGAATTGCTCCTGGATTCAGGATGCGGTACCTGTTAATAACAGATGAGCAATGAGTAAAATTGGCCTAGATTTTGCTTTGGCTCTTTTCCCCTCTTTCCTCAGAACTTAAAAAAAAAAACCCAAAACCAAAACACACAGGATAATCTCCTGCTTTGCATCTACACAGACACAAGGCAGAGTGGAATTCTTGTCAGGCAAGCTGAATGGGAAATAAACTGGAATGGAACAGGAGACATCATGGCTCTGCATTACCTTTGTTTGAAGTCAGCATAAAGCACCCTGTTTGGGAAGCCCTTACGGCAAATACGGATGCCTTCCAGGACACCATTACAGCGGAGCTGATGCAATACAAGGAATGCATCCATTTCACCTGCAGGGGAAAAACAAGGCTGAATTAAATTGAGTTCCTGCATAGGGCTTCATCTTCATTTCCCCGAGGAAATTGGAAAATGTGAGATGTCATCTCCTGAAAGAGCAACACCATTGAATAAGGTAAAAAGCACAGACAGTATTTAAGTACAATCTGGTGACTCAGAAGTAAGTAATAGAATGACAGAGTTAAATATTCTAAAATGTTAAGACTATTGTCTTCCATACCTGGAGTTTTTGATTCATTTGGGATAATGCATCGTACGAAGTGAGGGGCTGTAGATTTTAGGTTAGTCATCAGCTTATTTAAATTTTCCTAGAACAGACACATTAAAAATAAGATTAGCTTTAGCAGTTTAGTGGAATTCCAATCACTTATTTCTGTGGTTTGTTGGTTGTTAAATTTATTAAGGTCATCTTTCTAAAGTCTCCTACAAAATTATATGCTTACCAAAATTATTACCGAGAAATGTGTTCAAATAAACCACAGTACAATTTAACTTGATTACAGGATTCCACATGAATTTTAGCAAAGAAGACATGTGCTTCACCTACAACCCCAGAAATGTCAAAACCCAAGATGATCAGCAAGCAAGATTCAGTACATTCAGTACCATCTTGTGGAGCATTTCTGTGAAGGCAACTGCATCTTTGCCTAGTCACTTCCCCACTCAGTGTGGAGAGCTCACCTTTCCCACCTGTTCCTAATAAAGGCCGGGGTTTTGTCTCCTGGCCAAATATTTTCCCTTTACTGGTCTTAATCAGACATGTCCCAGGCAGACAAGAAGCTAGCTCAGAAGAAGCCAACCATTCAGTGATCACCAAGCTCTGGGGAAAGTGTTTTGTGTAGTAAGAAAATGGAGACCATGGAAGGTGGAATCCAATGCCATCAGCACAACTGTGCAAACTGCAAATTTCTCGTACACCAGCTACGACAAATTACCTGAGCTGGGTGCTAACAGCTCCTTATGTGCCTTCTATCTGTGGCTTGTTAATTACTGCCTGAGTGCACCTCCAGCTCCTTCAGCCACCTTTCTACCTCTTCAGCTGATAAGACAGAGGTCTGCATTTCCCATTATTTCCCTTCATGGGGAGTATCTCCAAACAAGATGAAGTGACATGACTCGTGGGTAACTACATCCTTTCCAACCTGAGGTTTACCTACATTACAGCTTCCTCAATGTTACCCATAGAAATGGTAATAACGGTAAAATAATGGTAAAAAGAGGGTAAATAGCCCCATTTTTTCTCAGGCACGATCTTACTAACAGCTTCTACTGGGAGCACATGCCAGTCCCAGTAGAAGGGAATAACTGAGGGAAAAAGAGGCTTTATGCACTTCATTCAACAACTTTTGTTTTCCATGACTGTTCTAACCCTAGGATCTAATTACAAGCAGTAATCAGATAGAGACCAGCAAATTACTTGTAATCAGTTCCTGTTCCAAAGACAGGCATGAAGCTGTAAGCCACAAAATAAGCGCTGAAGGTTGTTGGCAACATTTTGTGATACTTTCTCAAACAAAGTAAAAAGAACAATCTTCTGACAGCACCAAGATGACGAAATGGAGCAGCCCCTGTCATGCAGTTTTAATAGAAGTGTATTTCCTAAGCCAAGGTCAATAACCCTGTCCACGAGTCAGATTTCAATGTTGGATTTCAACTTTTTCTGGTCCATTATAATCCTTAACATTCTTCATCAACACATTGTCTTAAACTGCCAGGTGAGGAGAGGTTACAAACCTTGTGCAACGAGGACACTGTTTGGAAAGAAGCACCTTTCTTGCGTTTCTTTTCTCCACCCTGGTCACCTAAGGGGGAAAAAGAAACATAAACCAATCTGGATCTCAGTAAGAGGTGCAGGCAGAGTGTGGGAAACAGAGCATTTTAATTGTGCTACTCCCTTTGACTAAAAGGCTCTGATTGCTCAAATATTATACAAGAAATTCTGAACATCATGTGTGATACATCAGACATTTGCAGCTCTCTGTCCATAGTTAGGAATTTTGTCAAAGACCACTGTAAGCCTTCTGGATTGCATTTGCATTTCAGATCTATGCTGCATCGCTTGTTATTCAGAAAAGTCCATAAATATGAATAAGGCAGAAAAATAACTTTTAACAAAAGTAATTTGTAGTTTGTTAAAAGCCCTACAGGGTGAGATGATGCAGAAAAATAAAAACGTAAAGAAAAATAATGCTTATAGAAAATTTATACTGCACATTGTACTGTAAAGAAACTGGTTCTCTGCTATGCAGACACTGAACTTGTGCAAGAAAGATTTGTCTAGAATAGAGGGAAATAAATATTTGTAATTTTAGATATAGTAGCTTTGCATCCCCTGAATTTTGCTTAAAGCTTCAGAGTCAAAATCACTCAAATTCTCCCAAGGAATGCTAGCTTCTGATAAGACCTTTACAAAGTTTCACAAGTTCCAGACATGACCCAAAAATGTACAGCAGTTGCTGCAGCTTTCTAAGCAGTGGGCCATTAGATCATTCCCAGGAGGTCTGTCATTCTGTCACCTGTCAACAACAGTCAACATAAAAGGAGAAGTGGAGAGTGCAATGTGCTTGATGGAGTTATCCACTGCCTTTTCCCCTTCAGAAGGTGACACTGCTGAGACTGGAAAAGGCTGATCTGGACAGGCTGCTCCTTTCTCCTGACACCAAAGAAAAGCAAGGTAGTATTCTGACAGACAGGAATATCTACAGGCAAATAGGCAGTTAGTAATTTGCAAGGATTTGTAGTGGCAGCATGTTTCTTATTTACATTCAGCTTCATCTCATTCCCATTATGAAGTCTTCAGCCTGCTTGTTTCCTAGGAAAGTGTCATATGATTCATGGCAAGAGCATCACTTGAAATGAAGTTACCAATAAACAGACTGTAAGTGATTGCATCTTCAGAACATAAGAGCCGTATCTTTGTAATGAATACCAGTTATTCACTTAAGATCCATTTTCTGGATGTTTGCTACTTGTCTTCTCACAAATAAAAGAGTTCTCTGTCCTCAGATATACATCATTACATTTTATATTAGTAAAATGTACATGATCAAATAAGAAAAACAGCAGCAAGCAAAAAGGAAGACATATTGGCAAAGCTTTCTACTGTGGCCAGTGTGGAATGGTGTTCTAGTAGCTTCAGTGTGTACTTGCTACCAATCCAATAAAATACTCCAAAATTCTGTGTTAAAGTTGACATTTCTTATTTATTTCAGGGTGGCTAGCAAGAAGTACTACAGCCTGGGAAACAAGAGCTGTTCTTGCTCATTGGCCTTTATGTACACAATCTTTTGTGCAACATTTGGCTGCATATCTGAACACTTGCATGCTCAATCCCACTGGATTGTTCACAACAGAGATTTCCTTGCCAAAGTCGCTCAGAGGTACTATACACTCAAACTAGCTGAGTTAATGGTCTCCTTCCTATAACTGGCAAGCTCCTACAGATGCTGTGCACATCTAAATAATTAGTCACTGCTTCATCTAGCACTGAGGCAATTGCAATCGAGAGAATTGCTTAGTTTCTGAAATTCATTCCCAAGCACACATCCCAAAACCCAAAAAAGTGAGCTGGTTCTGCTTACCGCTGTCAGCACCAACGTAGCTTTCAAACAAGCTGGCCAGGAGTTTGTTGGATGATTTCTGGAAAATACCTACTACAGTTTCATTAAGGGGGTCCTTGTTCTTCTCAAGCCACCCAATGATGTTGTAGGGAACCTACAGCAAGGCATTGAAAATAAATCAGAGGTTGCGAATGTTCCCCTACAGAACAGCCAGGAGTTCTTTGTGGTTTGGCTTGAAGCCCATGACTTTTTGTGAAGAGCTCTGCTCAGCTTTTCACCACTTCCCCTCCAGTTCTCTGCTTCCTAATTCCCAAACCCCTCTTCCTAGTAATTAGCATCTGAATCCCATACCCCCCTTCCAAACTATCTGGTCCCTACATCTTCTCATGGGCTCCATGTTGTTATCTGTAGAGATACCACATGGCATTGGTGTCCCAGGAACCCTATTAATAAGTGCTGAAGGATAAACCACACTAGTAATAATTTAGCTTCAAAAGAGCATGCTACACTGGAATAATTAGAGTTTTCTAACAGAATCTTAATGATTACAAACTGAATCCAGGACTTTGCCACAGCTCTGTTTAGTGGGAAAATATGTTTCATTATCAGTACCATAAGGGAATAGAAATTCTAATTTTCTTTGCTGAATACATTAACAACTATAGATAAGTACCAAGATCAGCATTACTTCTTTCAATAAATACAAAAATAGCTTAATGCTCAATTATAATTTGAAATTAACAGCATCAGGTAAATTCCTGCTCTGCTATGCTGAGGCTTCTTATCAATCACAGTTTGATTAAAAAATTCCTATGACTCTCTGAAATTCTTTCTGCCTATCTGGCCTGAAAACAGAGCTCTGAAATTGGACAAATTTTGGCTCAGGTATCACGGTACTGGATTATGTTCTTGTTCACATCATCACCAGTAAACTTGTAAACTGAACCACCACCACAGAGCTAACCACACTGCCTATTTCTACTTTGACACACTGGTCCTAAAATAAGTAAAAAGTGATGTAATGTTTTTTTTAAACTGTCCCTTGATTTATGGGGGAAACTGAAATGAATGAAAAATTAGTTCATTTTTCCAGGAAACCAAGGTGAAAAGTCAGATGCTGCTTCTGTTTAATTACTAGTCTTAATCTGATTCTAGACAAAGTGATAAAAACAAAGCAAGGCATATTTCCAGCAAAAGTACTATTAGCCTTCCTCAGTTTATTTAATTCTATTTGTGCATCTAAGGAGCAGATGTCCTGGAGTCTGGTGGCATCTTACTCTGCTGCAACACTTGTGGAGAGAGAGTAGATAATTTGCTTTTACTCCTCACTGTTCCTTTCTTCCCCTCTTCATCCTTCCCACCCTCCCTTGTTGTGTGCTACAGCCAAATCCCACCTGGAAACCTGATACAAAGTCTACCTGCCAGCAGAGGAACTTACTGCCCCAGCATAATGAAGGAGTTCAAAGTGAGCTTCATATTTCCTTTTCTTATCAGGCCTGGGCTTCTGTAAGTTGGGTGACTTGCCAAGATGGTTGTCGTAGAGCTTGGATTTGAATGTCATATCTGTCGCTTTCGGGAACATGCACTCCTCTTCAAGGATAGACAGGATTCCCAGTGGCTGTGGATTGAAGAGCATCTTTGTTGGAACATCTTTAGGCTACCTGCTTTCAGTGGCTATGCAGCCTGTAAGTGTTATCTGATGGAATTTTAAGCCTGTAAAATTTCTTCTCAACCCAAGAAGGAAGCCTTTGAGTATGCTGTTAAGATAGTGACCACCCCTTTGACTATTCACTATGTCACCTTTGACTACTCAGTATGTCACTTCTCCCTTAGGAGGCTTTATGATGACTTCCTGAAAGGGTTTGATTGACCTTTCAAATGCTAGTTGGACCAACTAGGGTTTTATCATTCATGTCTCAGGTTGAGATGAATGAACTTCCTAGCACTGGGCAGATTGGTTTTGAGGGACTAGAATCACGCACACATATCCTGCCCTTGGACAAGAAAATGATCAAATAGAAAACCACTTAATAATGTCTTTTTACTTCTGCTGTTACAAATCTCCTGCTAATGCAAGATGCAAAATTTCATGTTTCCTCACAGAGCAGCAGGGTTAAATGCTGTGCCATAAAACATGATAGAAAAAGAGATACAGAGAGGTGATACAGCAACGGACAGCTGTCCCCACCAGGACCACATTATACCCACAAAGAAGGGAAAAGGAAAGGCATATACCATGCTGGGGAAGTGGTGATGGGTCTCTTTCCTTTTCAGGGTAGAAAGAGCACAAAGGACTTTGCACATTAGCATGTAATGTGAGAAAGGTGAGGCTCACAGGAGAGGTGCAGGGCATGAGACTAAAACATTGCATTTGCTCTGGAAAGCTGATGAGTTTGATGTTAAGCATATGTGGTGCAGACTAAATGGAGGAACAGCAGGGACAGAGAAAGATAAAAGTGCAAACCAGGGAAGACAGAACTGTACAAATTACCAGTTACACCTTGTTGGCTGCTGTTGGCTCTGTAATGCTAATTTACAGAGGTAAAGCTGAGTAGCCACAAATACTTATTTTCCTTTGATTCTGTACTGCAGGTAGAAAGGCAAGAAACTTACCATGATGTTCATCCGACTCTGTTCACTGGGCTGTAAGGACACATCCAAGGGATCATAATGAATAAAACCAATTCATTAAGTACTTAGCACATACACACCTTCTCAATCAGATCAATGCAGGCCTGCAGGTCCATGCCAAAGTCAATGAATACCCACTCAATGCCTTCCTTCTTATACTCTTCTTGCTCCAGGACAAACATGTGATGATTGAAAAACTGTTGCAGTTTCTCATTAGTGTAGTTGATGCACAGCTGCTCAAAGCTGTTAAACTGCAGAAAGAGATAAAAAAGAAGCATTTGCATTGCAGTTAACTTGGTGGAACAGCAAGAAGGAAACTGTTTAGCACCCTAAGCATATGAGATGTTGTCCCCAAGAACTATTGGCATGTCCAGCCAAGTGGGTTTTATATGTGTTCATCAAAAAAAAACCCCAAAAAAACCCCATGAAAAATCATATACACTATTTGCCTTATGGCTTTCTCAGCACTTGCCTTCTGTTCATTTAGAAAGAGAAACACCCAGCCAAGAGCTATCTCTTGGCATCTGTTATGTCCTTCCACCAAGTCCTCACACATTAATACTCACATCAAAGATTTCAAACCCAGCAATATCCAGGACTCCAATGAAGAACTGTCTTGGCAGCTTGGTGTCCAAGGTCTTGTTGATACGGACCACCAGCCATTTGAACATTCGATCGTACACTGCCTTGGATAAGGCCCCAACAGCATACAGAACCTAAAATACATGTTTCAAAATACCACTGTGTGAACAAAATTCACTGTGAAATACAAGGGTTTCAGTGCAGTAGCCTGTTTAAATGTCTGTTTACAGCTTAAATGAAATTTCCACAATGGTTTGTATAATCACCAAGGCATGGTTAATACAAAACACAGCTTCTCTGTGGTACTTCCTTCAAATCACTGCTATATATATGTATGTCTTCTAACACGTACATAAAGTGCTCTCAAAGTACATCTTGGGAAACAGCTGGACAGCAAGTTCCAGATGTTTTAATCCATTATATTTCTGTAGAAGTAAGGTACCAGAAAGCTCACAGGCCAAATGCCAGCTATGATGACCAGAGCTACTGTCAGAATAGGGGGGAGGTCTATGCTCTAGTTGTTCATTGACATTTGTTTCTAATTTTTGAGGGATTCTACGGCATGAGCAGGCAACAGGAAAAGTCTGTCCAAAGTCTCTTCTTTAGCCTGTCTAACAACATCTACACCATTAAGACAGACCTCTCTGTAGCAGTTTTCTAATTTCTGAGCCTGTACCACAGGCTGTCTTTAAACAGCAACTTTCATTGTAACCAAAACGCTTCTTCTAAAATAGCATCTTCTACAATATTGCTACAGCTGCAGCATAGCAACCCAACGACTTTTTTTCCACTAAATTAAGAGGTAACTTTAAGTGGATATTGCCTTTAGCTGATTGAGGTCACACAGAGATTAAAATTACATGAATAATGAGTGAGTGATGAGTGAATAAATAATCCATGGCTCAACTCTTGTAGATAACTATTCTCATCCAGAATTAGCTATCAATCCCCATGTGGTTTTAGTGCACCTGGTTTCCTGGAGTAGCTGCTACTAACACATCAGAAAAATAATTCTGTCAAAGGCAGTGTTGGCCAATATTCCTTTGTCAGTTTCTTCACCAGTTTTTCTACTTTTCACCACGTATTCCCTCAAATTTGGGGATATAAAACGAGAACAGGTACTAGAGGTTCATGTTAATATTTCTAGCAGCTCTCTGTCTCTCTGAGATTTTAGAGGCAAATCCTCAAGGCTTGTAGGACAGATATCCAAATGTCCTAAAAGCTTCTCCTTACCTGTTCAACACTTTGGCCTTTGGTCACATACTCATTGCCAACTTTCACTCTAGGGTGTAACAAACCCTTAATCAAATCAGAGGAGTTGATTCCCATCAGGTAGGCAGCTTTGTCAGCACCTGGTCAAGAGAAGCAAGGTTGCAATTAGCTTTAAACTTCTACATGAAAGCATGCCCAGCTAAAAAAAAAAAAAAATTAAGTACATCCACTTTGAGAGACAAATTGGATATAGACCTTGGTCTTTTAGAGATTGTGTTAGGTGTGCCTGTACTCTCCCTTGTGGTAGGTCATCTAACTAGTTCTATACCCCAATTGCTGCAAAAATCTCCCTTAAGAAACTCTTCAGGTTTAGGGGAAAGAACATATCTCCACACTGGTTATAGACAGTTTCAGGTGCAAGAGAAAGTAAAGAAGCAAGATCTGAAGTTATGAAAGTTTAGGCAGCAATATTTCACAACCATTTTGTGCAAAAGGTCTCAAAAATGGAATCTGATCCTGTTAGTCTGGCTGTGTCTGTTCATGTCCTGCTGAGGAAGGTTACCCACCACTGAACAAGCCTGCTGGAAATACAGCACTCTTGGCTGAGCAGGAGCTACAGTGTGCAAGAACAAAGCAAATGGGCTGCTGCTTCCTCGGCACAGTGCCTGGTACACGCCAGACTTTTGAAGGTGAGGAGTTATTTTAGGTGATATTCTTACTTTCAGTGCCATCAGCCTCTGCCTGCTCTTCTCTGGGTCTTTGCTTGAATTTCATATTCCCAAAGTGCATGATGGCACCTGTGAGCTTGTAGGAACCAGCTTTCTCATCAGGCACAAATCCCAAGATGTCCATGGCTTGCTGTGAAAAGGAAACACAGATATTTCAGACTTCCCTGCTCAAAAGCAGTGGTGTTTTGCAGCCCCACAATCTACCTTTGCATGGCAGATATTGCTATCCTGCCAAGGGGTGTTATCACCCAAGGCAGCCACTGGAACACCATGAAGACCCAGCAGTGGCAGGGGAGCAAACAAAGAGCTCTCTTTACCTTGCATTTTATATATAAAAATTATTAAAGAGGACATTATATAGAGCAAGGCCAGATTCAAAAGTGTAACAGTTTACCAGGCCTTATGCTTCATAGCCTGAATGCTGCCAAGACCCATTCCTGCTTTTGCTTTAGTCCAATAGTGTCAGTGACAGAAGTCAGGCTCCTCCCAGTGGTCTTCCTCCCCAGTCTAGGAAACCCAGCATCAAATCCATACAGACTTACATCTGTTGCCAACAATTCTTCTCCATCATCCAAGTTGTCCACTGTAACTACTCCTTGTGAGCAGAAGTGGTAGTCATATGGGTTGGTAGAGATCAGTAGCATATCTGTAAAAGAACTGCCAAGGTCAAAACTGCCATCCATTCAGGCTATCCTCAAAAATGGAGATGGAAAAATCAACTGTGGCCTACATTTGTCTCTGCACAACCGAGTTGTTTAGCTGTTTTTATTTTAATGACTTCAGGGCAGGAACTGACTCTCATTCTACTGTTTTAGTCTAAAGATGTACAGAAAGTGTGAATAAAAAGGATATGGGAATATAGCATACACATCTATAAAGCATGTATTGCAGTATTTTGAGTTCATAATTTTCTTTATAGTCCTACTTTCTGCCTTCCATACCTTTGGGGATAAAAATCCCATCTAAATAGAGAGGAGAAAAAATTTTAGTATGATCCAAGACAGAGAATTTAGGCATGGCTTCCCTTTTTTATAAGACTCACAGAATAGTGCCTTCCAGCACCCTTTGCAGAAGATGCTTGGCTTTTGATAAACAAAATTCAGAATATGGCTCACTCCATCTCACATCTTTCCTTCATATCAAAACCCCAAAATGCAGCGATTTTCTACAAGGCTAGCTGGCTCCAAAAGTACAGGCAGAGTCCTGCTTCCTTATATCAACTGAAAGTTTCACCCACATTCAGCAGACCAAGGTTTGGTCTAGATTTCAATTTTTTATATGCAGACACATATCCTTACATGTCTAAATATGTATGTAGGTAAATATATGTCTATCCATATATGTTTATATGAAATCTGATTCTCTATAAGCCTCTCTTACTCTGCTATGAAGTCACTATGATATATATTAATTACAGTTATGCTCATCCATACTTATTGATATTTATACTTATCCCTATTTAGATACAGATGTGTTTATATACAAGCACATACATTTCTTGTCTACAAAACACGAGTCCCTGTTGGTTTCAGCCTCTTCAAGAGCCTGCAGATGTGCTCCTGCTGGCCAGTGAGGTGTGTGCTGTTGTGGGGTATACAGAAATAGTGCATTTTCCCAGCACAGGGATTCTCACAGGAATCTCAGTGCAAAGCTTCCTTGAAATCTTTCCCGTAATTGTTATTAATTAGGCCACATAAAGCTTAGAGTGTTAGAGACTTGACCACGCACTGTCAGGATAATAAGACTTCAAAAGAGATTATGATTGCTATGGCTTAGTGGGAGTTTAGAAGAGCAATAAAGTGACTCTCCAATGCATTTTACAAAATGTGCTCCTTCAGAGCACAGATGGAAGTCAGCAAAGCACATCACTTAAATAACTAGAGAAGGTTTTATTCAAAGCATTTGGAGATAGGAGCAGAAAGAGCTCGGCCCCTCTCTGCCCTTCTCCAGCATGTCTGTGAGACCACACTGAGCCAGGGGAAGCTTGAAAGGAGTAATCGCCACATAATCAGCAGCAGGCAGCTTTGAATATTCTCTCCTGCTACACAGCATGCTGGGATGCCAATTTTGTCACTTGGGGCAGAAAGAAGAAACTAGCTTTTCTTCATGGACCTATAAGCAAATCTTCTCGTATGTGAAAATCTGGATAATTAAAGTTTTATCACCACAAATGCTTTTGGAGGCATGGCATTTTCCAGATGTTTTGAGACCTTGGATTATGCAAATTCAGTGTGACACTTTTTGCCTTTATTATGCTATATTTTGAAAGTCCTGCCTGAATCTTACTCCCATTAGATTAATCTGTAATATGAGAAAAATGGTCTCTGCTGCTGCCACTGGAACAGCATATCTAAAAGATTGTATTTGACAGTGGAAGTTCAGTTTCATCAAGTGAGAGCATAAGGGCTTTTCTGCTCATGGGTTTGCCCCCTAACCCCTCCTTATCCAGTCTATTCAGTTTCAGGTTCTTAAAAGCTGTGGATCCACATAATGCTTACCTAGTAACTCTGGTTTCTTTCCTGACAGGATCTGGTAGAAGATGTGATAGTCTCTTTCACCAGGTTGCTGGAAAATCACTCGGGATTTCTCCAATAAATCTAGTTGCACAAAGGAAAATTAAGTGAGAAAGGCTCTCACAGCTTTCAGATGAGCAATTGTATTTTTTAAAAGGAGAGAGTTTGCTGCTTACAAATCTCAATATCGGCAGATGACAGCTTGCCTGTAGTTCCAAAATGGATTCGGATAAATTTACCCTAATTCACACAGAAGAATATTCCAATTAGTGCATATAGTATACACAGAAGGAAACAAAGGATGCTGCTTGAAGGCAATAATTTGGCCCAAAGAATCAGTTTATGCCAGCTCCTTGGCTTTGCCCAGGCATGTTTTCAATGAAGAATATCAAACAATGATATTACTGTCTTCTAAGCCTAAATCTGTATATAGAGCTATGTAATCTGCTTGTGGAGAAAGGATAAGAGTGTACTTATCTACCAGGCTAAGATATGGCAAAGCACATGGCTTCCAGTTGCCTGATGCAGATTTCCTGTAATGCAGAACTCAGAGCAATAAGCCTGGGCTTAAGACACATAGGCTCCTTTTCTGGCTTCTCCTCATCTTCAGTCCTAACTTACATGCAACTACTTATGTCAGAAGAGCGCTGTGATTTTACACTGCTTTGCCCATTAAATTTACATATCAATCCTTCCCAATTAATAAAAATTTAGTGGTTTTAATTTAGTTTCTCCTATTCAAACATATGAACTTTAAAAAATAGTTAATTTCTGTTCCAGCTGACAAGCTCCTTATACAGTTGTGTAGCTTTACAGATGCTTACAACCTCTGATCCCTTCCAATTTAATTTTTAATAGGATTTGTTAGGGAAGCATGGGCTCCAAGCTCGGGCTTGTCATCCTCATGCCAGTCCTTTCGGACTTCTGGGACAATGCGAACCAAATGTGGCAGAGGCAGAGCTCCCAAGAGGATTGCTCTCCTGCAAACTTCATGGAGGGGAGGAGAGGCCCGAGGTGAGGGCAGCACGGAGGGACAAGCAGGGACAGCTTACTGAGCCAAAAAGGTAAATGTAATGGCTCAAGGGTAGCAGTATTGCTGCAGGGTGGGTCTGCGCAGGGGAGGATGTGGGAGGGAACAGGGACTGTGGTGTATTTCTGACACTTAGCGGCAAAGTACAGCTATTGTAGGAAGGGGGAGAGACAGGCTAGTGGAAAAAAAGGGTAGGAAAATAAAGCAGAGGCAGCTCTGGTGAAGATCTACCATTGCTGTTCAAAGGGCTTCCTAAAACCAGGCTTTTCTTGTTCTCTGTTCATTTTAAACAGTTTAAAATTATGTATTGTTTACTGTTTAAAACAGTGTAAACTGTTTAAAATTATTCAAGCTTGATCTTTCTTTGTTTCTCTTTATTTTTAATCATTTCAGGAGGGGGTTTTTGTTAGATCCTACTATGTTATTCTTCCACGCTGTGGAAATCCAATAATTTTACTGGGCAAAATGCAATCTATGAAGGGATTATGACCTAGGTGTTATTACCTGGACATTATTGAATAAGACATCACTAGATTATGCTGCAGACTTACAAAACGTGAGGAATTGTCATTTCTCAGGGTTTTGGCATTTCCAAAAGCTTCTAGGGCTGGGTTCGCTTGAATGATTTGATCCTCCAAGGTTCCCTAGAAATCAAGGTTGAAATGCTATTGAGAAACCTACAGGCCACAGACTCAGCTGTCAGCTCGAACTCAGCCATGCATTCGCTTAGAGAGTAGAGCCTCTGAAGCAAAGTGATTTATTTAGCTTCACCCCAGGGGCGGCACAGTGTGAATGGCAGAACAGCGAGACCATCAGTCAATTACGAGTGCTAAAAAGGCCTCGAACATTCTGCTGCTCCCTACTGTTTAGCTTTGTTGATTTATATCTTGTGCCATCTGCAAGAGACAGAAATCACCGAGTGTACTGCGGAGCATGTGGGGACATCCGAGGGAGGAACGTGTGTAGGAGAGGGGCTACTGGAGACAGTGACAAGCACTAGAATGCATTTGATTTGAAAGCACTCAGAGCTTGCAATAGTTGGGATTTTTGGAGATGGAAAAAGCTTTAACTGTTGCTCACACAGACTTCAGTTTGGGAAGTGAATGACTTTTCCTGCCGTGGCTCTGTGGATCATTCATCGTTCACCAGGGAAACACACAGAGTGAAGTGCTGAGGCTTGTGACACATCTGACAGAGCCTAACACCAATTTTGCCAGGAAAAAAAATAGCAATGCTGATGACTTACCCCAGTTTTGGTAGCTGGCTGCTGACAAAATAGGAACAAAATGGAGAGAAAAAACAGAGAGAATGTGAATAGTAACTAACACAAAGAACAACACAAAAGACAATACAAGAACAATTAGCAAGGTGAGCTGTCCCGCGGGCACCAACACACCAGCAGTGCTTTTTGAAGCCTTCAAAAAGCATGTGTGGCTGTGACTTTGTATTCACTATGCATCACAGTGGTGCAAAAACAGATATTGCAGCTGGAAGATGATTCATGTAGTTTATCAGCTCAGGTTGCACTTCATTATCATCACCCTTTTCTTCCCCCAAATAATCCAAAAGTTCAAGTACAGCACATTCTTATTGCCTAGAACTTGTCTGTTTGCATTTACACTCTTTTATTCTTGCCACTTGGCAGCTGTCTCTTTTCTCTTTTCCCTTAGTTGGTGTTTTGGTTCATCATGGGACATCTCCAGAGCAAAGCTAGGTAGATTTCTGCAGCAGAGATTGAAACAACAAGCTAGGGGTAGGAGCACACCAGGTTTTAGATGAGCACCAGGTTTTCTAGATGAGCACCAGCCTCATTGCATGCAGGAAGCTGGCTCTGGAAAACTGAACCATTTGTTAAGAAAGCCTTGCAGGCCTCAGGAAAACATATATTAGATTTTGATGATGTGAGTTCTTCGTACAGACTTGAAGCTGATGGCTGAAATTTTGGCCTTATAAATACAGTTCATAGGAATCAGTTAATTCACCACAAAAGAGCACTGAACCCTTCAAGTGCAATGAAGCTCATAGCAAATAAGCTCATAGCAACACAAGATAAAAAGCAGCATGATTACAGTATTCACTCTAACCTTAGAGTGCACTTATAAGCAGAACAGCACTTATCCAAACAGAAATACAGAAAAGCTGATTGAAAAAAATCTTTTGTCAAAACAATCCTTTTTTTGTGGACAAAAAAGCTTTCAACGAAACAGACATTTTGATGAGAAGTTATAATCCTAGTCTCTTTGGCGACTATTTTCCATTTGAAAAGAAAAATTCTTATTTTTTACAGTCTCCCCATCTTTTGACCAGCTTTAACACAATCAGAAGGATATTTAGCATACACAAAAACTGAAACTCGTGGGGGAAGAAAAAAAAACAAAGTGGCAGCAACAAGCATCTGTCCAGAGCCAGAAGTCTCACATCCATCTGGAGCATGGCAAGTTCATGTGTGCATTGCCTTTCTACCTTCAGAACAGCATGCTCTCAGTACTGCAGACTCGTGAGGTTAGCTGTACACAACAGAGGAAATTGGGAGTCTGAAATGAGTCAGCCACCAGCAGACTTACATTTTTTTTGCCAGTTTCACCCAGGGCCGCCACTGTGGCAAAGTACTGGATGACTCGTTTTGTGTTGACAGTCTTGCCAGCACCGGATTCTCCGCTAGAGGAAGGGTAAGGAAACAGACATTGCTCAAACAGCTGCAACTCACCCTTTTAACCTCTGTCCAGCCAGGTCCTCCCCTCAAGGCTGTTCTCAGACTCACTTACGCTGATATCTGCAGCCTGTTGCCCAAATCACATCAAACTGACTGAATGAAGAGGTGAAGTCCTATGATAGCAGTAACTTGTACTTCACGCAACTGAGCTCATAAGTTCCATACAAACCCATGTGACACTGAGCTTCTTTTAGGGGCATGAAGTTTTATCACAAACATCCAGACTATCTGGGGTATACCTATATAAAGTTAATGAGCTAGAAAAGGTAGAGAAAAGCCACAGCAATTTGCCAGCATCACCCAGGAGCACATGTAACTTAGTAGAGACACCCAAGTCTCCATCTTTCATGCTTGCCAGTAAACATCACACCTCCTCCTTTCTAACTTGGTCATCTCCCTCTCTAGATGCATCTACACAACACTCTGAAATACAGCTTTCAGCAAGAGTAACCACACTGAAAAGGAGTCCTCTGTGTCCAAAGAGGATAGCCACAGAAGGGCTAATCCTGGAAAAAGCTGTTTTAATTGCCTGCTGATTTGTTTTCATGCCTACATGGAATATTCACCAGATGGGGATAAGAAATGGGCCAGGCTCCATCAAACCTTTAGCTACTCTTCTTGTGGAGCTCAAGTTAATCATTGGATGACCACACTGCCAGTTACTCAGCTTGAGTCAAGTTCCAGGCAATTTAGCTGAGATTTTAAGAGTCAACTTGTATTTTATCAGGATTTTTTTCTTCAAAGTTTTTCCCAGCAACAGAGTCTCAAGTCAGTCAAAAAAGAGGCACTTACGTGATCAGCATAGACTGATTCTCCCGATCTGTGGAGGGGGGGGAAAAGAAAAAAGAGACAAACTTAGTAGGGTGTACAAACCACTTATTATAATTGCAAACGAGTACCAGAATCAGTCATGCAAGGACAGGAAATAATTACATGAAGCAAAAACAGAAAGATAAAAACTAGTATCATCTAGAATGATTTCCAGAATGGCAAGTTCTGACCCTGCCCTGAATCCTCCTCTTGTATTTTGCTCAAATTGGTATTAAATACCTGTCATTTGTACACATTCATCTCTGTCTGGGAAACTATAATAAAGAAAGTAATTTCCTGTTCTCAAAACATTTATTCTCTTACTCCTGAGTGTGTCTTTGCTCACGTCTGACCTTTCTGCTCCTGCAATACTAGACCAACCCAAGTAATTTTGCTCTTCTTTCACAGGCTGCTCCTTAAAACGCATGTGTCCTCCTCTTCAGTTGGCCATGCTGCTGGAATAAAGCAGCCTATTGTCCAGGCCTAATTGCCTGATCAGAAACAAGCATTTATTAGAACATTCTGCAACCCTAATATATTATTAATCAAGTTCAGTGAATGCTAAATCATGGCAGCTTCACAAGTCATTGAGCCTAAACTCCTCTTTTCTTTTTATAATTCCAGTCATCATGTCAGGCTCCACTTGAGCAGCCTTATCTGATAAAAGAGCAGCTCTTTGCAGCCACACTCACATCCCCTCTGTGCGGTGCTTTCTGTCCCCTCACAACTGAGGTGCTTTCCATTTTATTAAAACCAAGTGACAGCGGGATGTGTTCTGGTCAAGTCTCTTTTGGATTTATCCTGCTGCCTCACAGGACCTGGTGTGAGCACATCGCTGCTGCCCTCTGCTGATAAACTCTTTTTTTCCCAGTAACTTGAGGGTCAGGGCAAGGAAATTTCCCAGGGAAATCTGGAGCTCACTGCCACAGGATTGGTGCCCAGATCCATGGCATCTGCTGCCACACTGCCACAGGTCAGGTTCACTCCAGCAGTGTGGTCACAGCACCCCACAGAGCTGCCCTTCACTGGCCTTTGAATGCATTCATCTTATCAGTGTCACGACATGGAGCACAAACTGACTGTAGGTTTCTTTATGAGTCTGGGAAAGCACTTACAGGCCTTTGGGACGTGGCCTCATTTCTGCTGCGAGCTGATGGATCCACTCAGATCAGACAGCTAAATTTGTGCACCTTACAGACAGTTACCAGAAGTACCGCAGCAATGCGTAGGGCAGTTTAAAAACAAAATAAGTATACAGATACAAATATTTATATAAAATCATCACAGACTGCCAAGCTCCGGTTGCTTGTGGAGTGTTTTGATGTTTGTTACATGCTGCAAAAGCTCTCACACACTTTTCTGCAGCACAATCCCATCAGCCGAAGGAGGCAAAGCAGTGTCACTTACTCCGCAGCATGTCGTGGTAGGCGTTGTCAGCGATGGAGAAGATGTGGGGAGGAGCCTCCGAGCGCCGCTTGCCTTTGTACGCAGCAACAACCTCCGACTTGTAGACTGGCAACCACTTGTAGGGATTTATGGTCACGCAGAATAAACCGGAGTATGTCTAGAGAGGAACACAAAACCAGGGTGAAAAAATTCACTCCAGTGATAAGGCAAAAATTCTTGGCTAACCAAGCAGGGTGTGGCATTGCCAGCTTCAGATTTGGGTTTGGATTCTGACTTGAATTTCAGACTTTCTGAATTTAGGAAGCTGCTGGTCTGCTAAGTGATTTTCTAATGGAAACTCATACCAAAACTACAGATATTGAACAGTTTTCAAAAGGGGGAAAATGGTTTTGAGGTGTCAACCAGAAACGGAAACATACCCTTCAGTAAAACAAAGGAGCAGCAAATAGACTTGTGTCTGATTTTGTGCCTTACTACTCCATGAGACTTGTTTCCTCTTGAAAGCAGACATTGCAATGGAAAGTTACAGCTTCCCTGTTTGAACTTCATTTTTGGGAGGAGAAACAACCTCCCATTATTAATTTCATGCAAGAACCTCGAGACAATTTCTGGTGGGCGTTCAAAGAGAAAACCACTTCATAGTGTTGTACCCCAAAGCTGTGGAACTTTTTTCAGCTTTCAGAGATACCAGATTGGTAAAAATCTCTTTATAGTTGCTCTTTGGATGATCTACATCAGTTCGCTGGGGCCTGGTCACTCTGAGGAAGAATGAGCTTTGAGTTGTAACTGCAGGGAATTGGTGTCAGCTGGTAACTTTTCAAGAACTTAGTCCAGCTTTGGGCAAAAATCTTCAAAGAAACCCAGTTATTATATGGGCACAATGACTATATGTACATAGATTAATGAGCTCAGTCAAGTTCTAAAAGTTTCAGGTGAAATCCAGGTCCCTTCCCCTAAAAATAGCATTAGAACATGCTCCTGAAAAACCTTGGCATGAATCCTCAGTCCTGTTTTGTAGAAAGAAAAAGAATAAACCCCTACCAGTAAACAGATTAGGGCAAGGTGCCAGTTTAATTTTCTACCTATACTGATCTGCAAACAAAGCTATGCTTTAGGCCCTACATGTCCATATAGGGGTTACTAGAGAAACACAGGAAATGTTTGACAATCAGAATTTAAATGGGTAATGTTGGATTTGCTCTGATGAACACCAAAAACCAGAGCAGGGATTGGCTGGAAAATCAATGGATTCCTTTGACTGATTTCAAACACAACTGAATGCAGCAAACTGAGAGCCAAATTCTGGCCCCATAAAACTAGAGGCTACTGAAGCTTGTTCTGGTGCTGACAGAAACTATGTTAATGATGTCATGGGGAAGATACAGAGCTAGGGAAAAAGCTAGAGTGAAACAAGACAGATGTTAGTGCTGAAAATGAAGGGTGTATAACTACTGAAACAAATTTAAGAACTTGTGTATGCAAAGAACTCTAAGCGCGAGGCATTTGTTTTTAACAAAGAAATCCCCATGGCTGGTGTTGACATGGATTAGTATTAGAAGATGACAAATAAACTGGGTCTCCCCAACACCTTGACTGAAAAAAATTTCTCCACACCACGCCTTTCCTAGGCAAGCAAGCAAAACCCAGGAGCTAGGCACCATCTTATTAATTCGGTTTTGTCTGTCTGTATTCAGCCAGCTCCAAGTAGCATCTTTCTTGAGGAGATGAGCAAGACCCTCACTTTTGTGACTTATCAAAGTTGTAAAACGACCATGAAGAACACAATACATTCAAACACAGTGTCTGCACCTGAAAAGAAGGTTGCTAAATCTAACCCTGTAGCGGCCCTTACATAGATCATCCAGTTGCTGTAGCGCTTCCTCAGGTTGTACAACACAGACGCCTCATTCAGGTGGGTCAGCATGGACATGTCCTCGATCATGTCGAATTTGGGAGGGTTCATTGTCTGCACGTCATCTTCTTTTATGGTCATGGTCTGCAAAGACAAACCAATACTGCAACACTGGGAGACACGGGCATTTTCTGTTGCTTCATGCACCTTATAGGAGAAAACATATTTTTCCCCCAGCAGAGGGAAGTCCTTCAGGTCAATCCCTGCCTATATGCACAATACCGTGTGTTTGCACAGGTATCAGAAGAATGGGGGAAGCCTGAGGTGATAGAAGTAAGAAGCACGATGGTATGCCTGCAAAAGGAGCCATGAAATTTGGCTAGAGCATGGGCTTTTAGCTCTGGGGACCAAACCAGAACTGGATGGTTGCAAACCTCCAGCCCACCCCTGGCTGTGTGGTGGCTGTGTGGTGGCTGATGTCACCCACCCATCGCTGCATTGATGGTCTTCCCTTGGTGGTTTTTCATGTGTTATCCTATCCTGAGCTGGCATCAGTTACTTCCCTTTCACAGCCCATTTCATGAAACAGGCAACCAAGCTGAAAGCAGGACAATTCTGGTGCTTGCAGCTCTGGCCTTGTTAGTCATGGATCATACAAAACCAGTTTTGTACCCTTCCATCCGATGTCTGCACGGTCACTTTGCCTTCGCTGCTTTCTGTAATTTCAGCTTCAACGTAAGCTTTCTTTTCATCAGGAACCCAACATTTCTTCTTCCCTGTGAAATTAAGAAGACTGAGGGTTCACAGCCTTGCAGCAAAAAGCAACACCATGCCTAGCTAAGTGAGACTGCTGGATTACTTTTTCTGCAGAAGTGACACAAAACCTCTGGGATTGCAACAGATTGGCAGTGCTGGGGAGCTGCCTGATGAAGCAGAAGGCGTATGGCTCCCAAATGTTGTCTTCCTTTGAAACTACTGCTCGGCTTCCTCTAGATCCTTCCAGCACAAGGTGTCAAAATATTTCACAAATGCTGGCTAAGCCTCAGCCTCCATGGGAAATCCATAATCATTATCACCAGTGTGCAGATGGAGGAGCTGAGATCCAAGCCCAAATTAAGGCGTTTGCTAAAAAGTCACACAGAGAATTTCAAACTGCTCAAGGAATCCAGCCCACACTACTTGACTGCCAGCTATCAGATTAAACCTTATTCCTTCACATTCTTCTGAGGTTTGTTTTGATAAACAGCAATATTAATAACTCATATTGAGGTTTGTGTGTGCCTTTTCAGAGTTTGCAGCAGCTGCACTAGATTTTAGGTCTTTAGTTACAGCAACTGTTGTGAATAGGGAAAGGCTGTGGTTATTGATGTATTTACACTTACTATTAAACCTCAGGGCTCATTGAAACCCATTCCATGAAAAATAAATTATGAGAAACTAAAAGCTAACATCACATTATCATACAGTCTGCAAAACAAATGAGATACCTAGTCAGGCCACAAAATCCCTCATTACAGAAACATCAATGTCTGTTGTTTTTCTCTGAAACTGACAGAGACATCATCCCCCTTTTAGCAGAGCAGTACCAATATACCTTGCTTCTAAATCTAGATAAGCATTTACTTGCCATAGATTATTTTTATTTTGTACTATCTGGGGCTTTTTAATAGCTTTGCAGAATAAAGGAACCCAAACTTGGTTGAGCCAGCTGCCTCCACCAGCAGCAGCACAGCAGTGACAACTGCAAGGCTTTGCACCCTGTTTTGCTCTGCATTTCCTTGCCTACATTTTTGTGTAACCCTTGTCCCTGTGGACCAGGCCCTGGCAGCACAAAGAGGCAGCAACTCACCATCGAAGGCAACCGTCTGAGCCTTCATCAGCTCCTTCTCGCTCTTTCGGAGGTAGGGAGCAGCCTCCCCAAACTCTGACATATCGACCATCATCTTGGCAAGGCTTCAAGGTGGCACAGCTCACACAGGAAAAAGAAAGGCACCCGGGCTACCAAAGAAAGAGGGGAAAAAACAAAAATAAAAGTCTATTTTGTGAACAATCAGAGGCAATATAAAATGCTCAGCATAACATGGCAGGCGGCTGATCAAAGGGATGGTTAATTTTAAACACAAATGTCTAACACAGATTTGGGACTATACTGCACCTTTAGTTAAACCCTTCCTCAGATCAGTTTACTAAAAGCCAGCCAGGTCTTAAAGGGTTATAAACCTCAACATTGGTCACAGTTATCTCCACAGGAGGATTTTGTCTGTTCTTTGTGGCACAAATGGTGCTTAAGAGCGGGAGGGACCACTTGAAGCTGTGATTTTAAAAAACACTTAGCAGGGGCCTCTTCTGGCCTCTTTGAAAATCGCCGGGAGCCAAGGTATGCTCTCCCACAGGTCTCCCTGGGGCTGTGCCACTCAGCCACTTCAAGCACCATCTCAGGCAGGCGTTTTCTGGGAAACAAGGAGTGAGACTTCACCGCTGCAAAGCTCCAGGGATGTATGCCCACGCTCTCCCTGCAGAAAGTCAGCACTGCAGCTGGAGACAGCACTGCTCCCTGCAGCACACTGACTCGAGAATTGGCACGTCAATAAAAACAGCACTAGCGTGGCTCGGGGAGGTCCCGTGCTGGTGCAGCTTCCCAGATTGCTGGTCCCCCTGAATTCCCTCTGAATTCCCCAGGCTGGGCAACCCCTGCAGCAGGGCATGGCTGAGGGACAGTGTATCTGCAGAACTGGGCGAGGGCTTCATGTGTTTTCAGATTGCTTTATTAGTCCAGCTTAATAACTACACTTGTTTTCCCAAATGACAAGGGCAAGGTTTTTAGGACTCTTTTATCATGAAAGGGAGCGCAGGGGACATGGGTATCAGTGAGACTAATTTGCTGCGTTTGTACTGCCAAGTAATTAATTTGATTGTTCTGTACTCTTCAATGTGATCAGATATGTTGGGGTTTTTTGTTTTGTTTAGTTTGGTTTTTTTTCAACGCACAGACATAAATACTTACATACACACACACACATAAACTACTAAGGGTGCTGTCCAGAGAATGTCTAAAAGAAGTTCCAATGCTACAAGGTGTACACACACAATTTTAGAATTTCAGGTATTTTTTTTCTTTAAAGTCAAGAGACCATTTCAAGTCAAGTCAAGAGACCATTACTATTCAAAGGTGTATAAGTGGCTCTCAGGTTAATCTCTTATTTACTGTGCAATATCCAGAGCAGCAGGACAAATTTTCAAGACCCCTATCAAGACAGACACTGTATCTTTCAAAATTTAATTCAATTTATCTCTAACAAAATCCTGGTAGAGATAAAAACTCCTCATCAACCAAGGCAGCTTTTTCTTTTCAACATGTTCCTCCTGGGGAATGTAAAGCCCTAAGACAGCAGAGTTGCCAAAGTGTTATATCCAGCCCTCTCCCACTGCTGCAGTAAAAGCTTGATACCTTCTGTCTTGTTGCTGTAGAGCAAAAAATTTCTTTCTCAGAACTAGCCTTAATTTTTTCATGATTTTAAAATAATTCCTTTAACCTTAATATTTTTAAAGATTAAGCATCTACATAAGCACAAGTATTGCCAATTCTTTTAACATCATCTGAACAGACCAAAATTCCCAGCTGGAGACACACCTCAGTGGCAGAGCCTCTCTCTGAGTGTGTCTCAGCTCTCGTGGAGCAATGAAATTACATCAATTCATACATTTAAACAGAACAGTGTTAGAGCACTTAAGTGTCATTTCACATTAAATGTGCAAATGCTAGAGGGGCTATTCCAGTGTTGATCTCTAGGACTCAGGGCAGGGTCTCACAAATCCTAGAATACACTAAAGTGCTCTGAACCACATTTGTGCAACCTGGCTCCATTTGCAGACCTCCCAGGGACAGTTCCTCAGCTATCACCTTCCTAGCTCTTCCCTTGTCCCCCTCATATTCAGGGTGAACCACTATGGCAACACTGTTACGGTTACGGTATAAAGCAGCTGGGAGAGAATCCCTTTTCCTTCAGCAGCCTGGGTGTTTGGAGTTACAGCAGAGGCTGGAGCCCAGGCAGTGCACACCATGTGGGTGCAGAGAACTCAGTGAGGCTTATCCATCAGCAAATACAAGAAATGGGAAATTTTCTTTTGTTATGGACGTAGGATTATTTTAAAATGCAGAATAGTCGGGAAAGACAAGGCTAAAGCTAAAGGTGTTCCCTTTCAACCTGTTCAAGCTAACAACAAAAAGAGCCAGCCCTTGTATATCAGCTCTGGGAGATCCTTGAAAATCAGCTTTCCCTGTAGAAAGCTGATACTATTACACAGAGTGAAGTGGCACACCGAGGACTGCCAAAAGTTTAATGGTGCATTCCAGCTGGGAAAGGAGGGACCTCATCTGTCTCTACTGGGGCTGTTGGAGGTGACTGTGGCACTAAGGGCAGGCAGGGATAACGTGATAGCAGTGGTGGTGGCATTGCCTGGCCCGGAAAGAGAACCCAGTAATGCTCCAAGGGTTGTAACTCAGACGGGATCAAAGAATGCTCGGACCAACAAGCTGCTTAAAATTGCAAATTGCATAAGCCATCATCTCTTGCAGATGATAGAGAAGGCAGAAGAGATGACTTCCAGGCACTAGCTAATAATTTCACTCAGATGCATAATTACAAGGGACCTGACACTTCCCTGAGTGGTTATTCCAGCTGGTTAAATGAATGCACTGATGTTACAGAAGAAACATGTACTTGCCATTCTAGCATTCACACAGCATCCTACCGTGACTACCACAGGCTAGATGTTTACTGATACTACTATGAAAACTTCTAGCCACATGAAAACTTTAATCATATCAAACCCACGGCACAGTGTTAGAGCACAGCACCCACACTTAAAAGTGAGAGAGGATGGTACTCACCCTGGAGAGCACACAGAAAGTGTCACGACTCTGCCTGTCCAGACTTTATATGTCCCTATCTCAAGGTCACTGCTGATAACTGTTTAAAGGCAGCAGCAGTTTTTCCCCATGCCTATATTTGTCCGCCGGATCCAGCTGAGGAGACGATGCCCAAGGAGGGGCCATGTGTGGCTGTGCCCTGACGAGGGGGGCAGGAATGTCAGTGGAGAGCGGCACTCTCGGTCCAGCCACCCCTCGCCACACCATTCTTGCTCCATGACTTCATGGAAGAAGCCTTTCCTGTTTCTGTGTTTTCACTAGGGCAAGTCTTGCTTTTCCAAGTGCTTCAGAACTTAATTACCATGGGCGTGTGTGTGTGTGTGTGTGTGTGTGTGTAAATCAAAACTATTCAGACATAACTCCTCTGCAATATGAAAATAAAGCTTTTTGCACCAGGGACAAATGATTATTAAGGGAATTTGGTTACGTGAGCCAAATTCCCTTCAAGCAACAAAGCTAGGATGTGGGTTCTCACATCCCAGCCAAGGGTTTTAAATCCCTTTCTAGAGTTCTAAATCCCCTGGAGTTTTAAAGCCAAGACTGTAGGCTCAGGTTTGGGATACACAGGTGCTCCCCAGTTTATGAACAAGGCAAGACAGTGGAGAATGTATTGATTCTGCCCGGAAAGTGAATCACAGACAAAGAACAAAATAGGCATCAATTTTAGTGATTCCTTTGCTTCGGGAAACTAATTTATGAGTTCCAATTTTGGCAATGTCTGGCCTTCTTATCATAAACTCATTTTTCCTGTGAAACAAGCGCCATGAGTAACTCAGGTCTCATTTCACTGCAACCCATAAATTACAAAACAACTCGCACTGCCAGATTGATTTGCTTTTACCAGCATAGGTAGATATATAGGCTTCCTTTGGTCCTAGCATAAACTGAATATAAAAGCAGAAAGGAAAATAAATGCTGTGGATAATGCTCGTTGGCCACAAGGGAAGACAATATATTAGTGCTTTACAAAACTCAATTCCAAGGAAGCAGGGAGGGAGCTTATCCACAACTTCACTGAATTCCTAGATACCCACAGGAACAAGTGGCTTCGTTTGTGACCAGGCAAGAAGAAAAATGTCTGCATACTGAGTCTGCTATTTTTAAAGCTGTTGTGCTGGTGACTGGACAGGGACAGGTTGTACAGACAAAGTTGGTTTGTAAGAAACAGGAATTTCTGGAAGTGATAGGCTCAAAGACAGGAGACTGATGTGGCAGACCTGAGGATCTGAGCGCTTTAGTAACTTGGTATTTTTAGCACTTGGGGAATGCACAGAGAATCACTACTGCTGTGCTAGAGACATGCTCACCTCCAGACAGACTGGAGAAGAGAGTGCTCTGCTAGAGCTAGGGATGAAGCTTTCCATCCTGATCTGGATTCATCTGTGAAAGGAACCTGCACTCCAGGTGAACACCAGAACTGCTGCCCAGCCTGCTGCTTTAGAGGTGTTTGGTACCCTGCAGCACACGTGTGTGTCGATGTCAGATCTAAATCACCATCTCTTTGCTTTATATCTGGCAAAAAATGAAAAGATAGGTGGTGCTTTTGGCTGCTTAGGTGAAGAGCGAGTGGTTGTGTAAACTCAAGCAGACACTCCTGATCACATAGGTAGAAACAAGGTAAATCACAAGCATCACCAAGGATTATGGATATTGTTAATCGGCTGTGAACACTGAGAATATGATTGTTTCAAGCCATGAGGATATAACATGCTGATACTCTCTCCCTCTTCCTCCTCTCTCACATTGCCAGGAGCTTTACTTCTAAACACAATATTCACATTACCACCTACATGGCTTAGGAGAAGCCATCGTCTTACAAATATGCTGTTATCACTTACATCTTTTCTGTTCTACAAATATTCAGCTTTCATCAGTCCTTCATGAACACTACAATCTTTCTCCCACGCCTCCCTTTTCTTTTTTGGTGTTGCAAACAACTGTTTCCATAGCTGATTCTAAAGCAATTTCAATGCTTATGTCGCTTAGAAAGGGACACAGCTAACTCTGGTTCAAACATGACCAATTTATTTTCCTTGCTAGCCTGATGTGAATGGATACTGCATGGTAATCCCACCATTCTGGAGTCTATTTGCTTTTTCTTAATATGAAAGAGAAATTGCAGCACATTTTCCCTAGATTAAATTTGTGACAGGGACAACCAAAGACATTTGTCTCTTGCAGAGGCTACTTTTAGAAAGGTTAATGCTGGTCACTGTTTCTAGGGAAACAAGGGTCTTTGATAAGGAGCTCTTGTGACTAACCTATTTTTAATAACATTACATATTGGAAAGGAATGCAATAACATTTATCAGCTCTAGACAGAAGATAGTGTCAATATTGTGGTCTAATATAGAAAAGTTGACATCTTCGCCAGCTTCATAAAAGCCCAGTTATGGACCCTCTCTATTTTCTTAGACAAAAGGATCAACCAATTAGCTGGGTTTTGACAAAAGCTGGCCTTTGGACTACTCTTAATAAAATGTGTACTGTAATAAACTGGCACTCTTGAAAAGCAAGATCAACAAGAGAGAAGGACACCAGTTCAAGATACAGATGCTTGGAAAAAGATCTTTGGAGTCAGGATCCTCTGGGCAGCTCCATAAGCAAGCAGCAAGACCATCCCTCCACAAGATACATCTAAAGAGACTGAGAACCTATTGTTTACCTCAGGGGCCTTTTTTGGCCACTGGTCCCTGCGGCTGTTGTAGTCTCTGTTTAAAACACAAATGGGAAAGAACCAAAATGATTTAGTTGGATGAGGAAGTTCATCCATCTTCAGCAGAAGAAAGGTGCTGACATTGTACCCCTTGGCCAAACCAGGCCCATTCTGTACAAGTGAATGTATTTTGTCTTGTGAAAAATTATGGCTTAATTCTTCAAGCCGTTGATGGTCCAAAGAGAAATTGGAGGGGGAGAGAAGATTTAAAAATAGTTGCACTTTGCTACATCTCATAAGGATGAGAAAATTGGCACTAAACTGTACATTGGAAGTGTGTTTATGACAGCTAGATTCCCATTATTAGAACTGAGATTCTCAGGTCTCTGCCAGCCTTTGTGCTCCCCCTGCTGCAGTGCCTATGCTCGGCCATGGACACACATGTCTGCAGCCTGAAGAGGTATGAGAGCATCTCCTTGCCTTCCTTTCAGAATCATCATTTTAAATACTTTCCCCCAATTAATTCTTTGCTGACAGCTACTGTGTGGTGTGACGGTGGAACGGAAATTTCAATCTCTCTATGGAAAGCATCTGCTTTCATACAAATATGCCTGGAGAAATAATTCCTAAGCCACCAAAAATGTTTTAAGTGCCTTTTAAGCCACTGTAATCCGTGATCTATTGCTATCAACATGCAGACCCCTGACACATCTTCCCGTTTTGAACAGCGAGAGGTCACGGGGGACTGCAGAGCATTAACCCTCTAAACCACAGGAGTGTTGCTGATCTTCCCAGCTTGGCAGCACTCATTCCCCAGCCTCTCATCCCTCGCCAAGCACCGAGCTCCGGGCTGCAGCGGCACGCTCCCCTCCTAGCCCTGCCTGGGACAATAAACATTTCAGAGCTGTCACTGCTGCCTCTCCCCTGCTGACATTCAATCATTACGGTATCTTAAGAACGTTTAAATAGGTCAGGTTTTTAATGGGAGAGCTTGGCTTCTGGGAGTGAGACTGACAGCCTTTTGAGAGCAGATTAACAGCACTGATAAATCAATCTCAGACTGACTCACAGCCATAAGAAAAATAAGAAGATGAAAAGGGAGCCTAGTAAAATAAAATGGTCTCAGCTCTTCGGCTCTGGAGATGTACCAAGGAAGGGAAAGAAGATTTTTGTCATGTGCTTTGTCACTCTTCTTTCTCCAAAAATTAAATACATCCCCCACTCCACCAATTCCCTCTGTGAAAAGTTTTCAGGCTACAAAGATCTTGAGCATCCCGCCCTGCCCATCAGGTCAGAGATTAATGGCATGTTTTGAGAATTGCTGTGCATCCTTTTCCAACTCTCGCATAGCCTAATTGCCATTAGCGAATTCTGGGCTTCCCCCCTGCACTTTAAACTACTCTGCATCATCCATAACCACTGGGGGAAGGCAGGGGGTTAAAAGCAGTAATAATGCATGTCGTTTGTTCAGGTAAATCTTTTCAGTATTCGTTAACCATTTGTTTGCTGTAGCCCAGCCACAAATTCTATCAAGCCCTTCTGAAGCTAATAGCAGAAGTATTTTAGTCTTGATCAATGCAAAGAAAAAAGAATTAAAAAATCTAAGCGTCTCTCTAGGCTATGCATTATGCAATCTGACTTCAAAGACAGGGTACTTCATTAGCCTACTTCAGCCTCCGACTACGATGCACTCTCTGCTCAAGCAGCCTGAAAACCACATTTCCATTTCAATAGGCAGCACTGTCCTAAAACACTAGGTCTTCAGACACAACATATTCTAGCTCCTGGTGCCCAAGCTCCTGCAAGACAACTTGCTTTTTTTTGCCTTTTTTATGTTTCAGCTTCAAGGATTCAGAGCCTGCCCTTCAGGTATGGGTAGAGGTGGGCACAGCCCTTGCTGATTGCCTGGCTTTGCTGCTGTGAAAGCTTATTTTTCAGAAGAGCTGAGGGGGAAAGAAGTAAAAGATTCATGCCCTTTTAGACACAAGAGGTGTTGTGGTTTTTCAATTTTTTGCTGCTGTAACTCCATGAGTCACAACTCGACTTTCAGTCAAGGATTGTTTGCTATCTTGTGTTTACCTTATGCCAACTGCAAACTACACTAAAACATGCAGAGACAGTTTAATTGGTGAAATAATTGTCATGGGGATACTTTATTAGCATTGCAAGTGCTTATGGAATAAACCCAATGTGATTGGCATGATGCTAAATGGCAGGAAAACACCTCAGGAAGGAAACTGCGTGAGTTTTCCAGCATTTACAGTCTGTAAGCCACAAGAAAACATTATTTCTGTCCAAACATAGATACACTGGGCTGGTCACCTCCACTGAAAATTCAGTCAGCAAAGCTCCTTGAAATATTAAGGCCAGTTTTAAAAGAAAATCTATTTTCAGGAGTATTACTTTCTGCCCGAAACAGCACAGGTCTGTGCTTCTCAGATGGTCTAATGGCTTGATACTTTTTGTCAGTTGAATTTAAACACCTCCAAAAATGGACATGACATCCTTCTCTCCAGCAGCAATATTTTGGAGTGACTGGCTGGTGTGTGCATATAAGTGTATATTTATAGAGACACACATATATATTTCTGCCTCTGTGTGTGTACCTAAACATATCCGTACATATATATAGAGCTATAAATATGAAAACAGGTTTATTTTCTAACCTCTGCCCTCCCAGCTGTGATGCTCCACACTGACATCTCAGACCTTTCCTTGGGAGAGCTGCTGGGCTGACCCTGCGAGTGCTGCAGCAGCACAGCCGAGCCGCGGCAGCCTCCAGCCCTGCTGTGCTCCCCTGATGCTGGAGAGGAAATCCTGCCCCCGGCAAGCCTCTGCCGTGCTTTAGGCTCAGCCTCTGTTCTGCACAGGGCGTTCCTGTTCTGTGGGACGATCCCATCATGTCTAACCCCAGGGTAACTTCTGGAGAGGCACAGCAGGGCAGGGTGGGAAAGGGGTGAGCTGCAGCAAAGCCCCACTGCTGCAGCACTGCTTGGGGAGGGCAGAGCCAGGAGTGATGAGGCGACAGGAGTTACAGGAGAGAGGGCTGGTGACAAAAGGCTGTGCTGGACCACCCAGAGCAACCCTGGATCCTGTTGGAGAAAGGTTGCACTACCTGCCTAGACCAAAACGCACGGAGAGACTATTGCAGAGACCAGCCAGGCATTGCCTTTGAGGAGGACAGCCAATTTTATCACAGCAGCGAGCAGCAGTCGAGATTTCTAGTGAAGCTACAGGCACAGCTCTCTTCAGAGTCACACCGGATCCCCAGAAGCAGCCAATCATGCTGTAACAGAACTGGTTTGAATTGATTTTAAACATATTTTTCTTTTTCTTTTTCCTTTTCTTTTGAAATACTGAAATACGCATTTTGTCGTTGCAGGAAAAAAATAAAGCAGCAGATGGAACAAAAAAAAAATCAGATCATATGCTTGAGGCTCCTTGCACAAAGCCAAAGTATCTGCTACATACATAGTTTTAGGCACTTTGGTCTCACACAATAGTCTACAAAAGAAAAGGGGAAGAAAATAATAACATATCTGGTATGCTGCTGCAAAACTAGACTGCTGTAAAAATGCTGAACAAGAATGGAGCACAAGCCCTGCCTCAGTGGGTGCCTCTGAAGCTTCACCTTAAATACCAGCAGCTCAGCAGCATGAAAACAACAAACAGCTCATTTGACAAGGCCACCAGCCCAGCTGAGTGATTCGTTTTCATCAAAACTCCCTCAACAGAAAACCTTGGATTTGGATCTGTACAGCACAGTGACTTCTCACCACCAGGTTTATCTATTCAAACCTCTTCACCAACAGAGCATTTGGGAACAGTCTTGGCTGAAGTTCTGTTTACCACCGTGTGGGTGCACACTGTTGTTCATCTCACCTTTTCAGAGGCCATTCTGCAGATCTGGTGGCTGTGCCTTGCTTCTGCTAGAGAAGAGAATGAGATCCTAGCAATAAATCCTGCAGGGCAACAAAATAACATCTTTGTTAACACAGCTATAGAAAAATGTATATCATGTTTTAAAAATCAAACGTGAGGATTTTCTGACAACCCAAATTTATAGCAGGAGGCTAACTGCAAAATTTAACACAGAACTTTGAGAAAAATATGGGCTATTTTTGGGTATGAAATTATGCCACATAAGAAAAAAAGAAAAAAAAAGAAATAGAAAAGACAAGGAAGCTGTATTATTTCAGTTAAATTGTTCTGCCTCTTGCCTGTCAAGCTACATCAGTCCTGGTCGAATCTCTGGTTCTTCTTGTACTGCAGCTGATGAACAGGGATTTTCCAGAACAGAAAAATCATTTCTGTTATCATCACCCAAACGTGCACCAGAACCAGAGTAGGAATTGCAGATCTAAAGTCCAGGTGTTTGCCTTTGTATTGCCAACATGGCCTGGATACCTGTGCTCATCCATCACTGACACACCTTCATACTTCAAGATATGAAAGGTATCCATGATCAGAAAGAAATGCAAATTAAATAAACAGGGTGGTGCAGGAATTACTGATACCTTTCTAGGAAAGGGAAACTGAGGCAAAGGTACATCTATATAAACAATGAGACTTTTAATTCCCTCTGCTTTCTCTGTGCGGAGTTACAAGCTTATTACCTTCAAAGAAGAAGGACTAAGCAGTCTGTTCATGATCATGCTGTTGGACCAGGAAAAGCAGCCAGGCAACAGGGCTGTAAGAGTTTGACTTTCTCTGAAAGTCCCAATCTTCTCCTTGGGTAGACAGGCTTTTCACCACATGTGTCATCTTTTTCACACTTCACTTGGTTTCAGAAGTAGGAATTTTACCTGTGTAAAAAATAATGGCAAGTTTTTTCTTGCCCAATCAGTTTATTCTGAATCAAGAACGAGAGGGGCAGATTTTAGATGCTGTATGTGTAAGGAGCAATGCACTAATTGGCACTGTTGCTCAAAACAGAATTGGTAGGTACATTCAAAGGCAATAGCAATGCCCCTTATACATTGAGGGAAGATTTGGCTCACTCTTCACTGGACACAGAGACTTGAGTTTTAGCTATTTGAAACATTTGGAAAACTATCCTGAATGCACCTGAACTGCTTGCAGTTTTCTATTGCCACACAGGACGTCTGTACCTTGTCAGGTAAATAGCATGCACATTAAAGCAATGAGACCATTAGCAAAATGAATTTAAATGAGACGACGAATCAGAGAACAGATGTATAGATCCCTTCCCTAAAAATAATAAACCAAATGACATTTAAGAACAAGTCCAACAGTAGAAACCAATTCTATCCCGCACTCATGCAATGCAGACAGGTTTTACTGATTTTTTCACAGCATTTGTTTAAAGTTCAAAGTTCAAACCCAAATACTTCCTTAATCAGAAAGGACACAGTCTTTCAGACTCCGGATTCAAAATGTGTTTTAATTAGTGTTAAAAAGGTATGGATCTTAGGGGAGGAGATTCCGAAAGGACAAATGGAACAGAATCTTTCACACTCTCCTCATTCCCAATACCACAGGCTGTTTGTTAGTAGTGACAACGTGTGACATGTCACACGGGGCTCTGCTGAGATGAGCTCCACACCCCGACCCTGAATCCCTGATAAAGTAGTGACATGGAAAAAAAGGCAGCCTGAGTGCCTTCACAACAGCCAGGCTCTGGGACTCAGCAACGCCTGCCATAATCCTATTATCTCCTCTAAGTGTCTCCTACCACCGTTATCAGAACCAGAAGTGAAGAGGCATTAGCAATGGAAAGGTATTTTTGCACTGTGTTCCATCTCTGGATGGGGTTCCTGTCTGTCTCCCACTGTCCAGTCCAGCAGCAATGGACTGAGCAAGAGGAGCCCAGCCATGATGGCTGCTTGGAATGGGGGCATTCAAAGAGAATCGAAATCAGTCATTCAGCCAGGCCTGAACAAATTCAGAGCATTTGGGTTTCCTTAGCATTACCTCCCTTCTCTCCCTGCCTTCACCTAAGGACAAGATGGTCTAGGAGCCAACCTGTGATCTTCCTTCACACCTTTCTCTTCTTGGACTTGGGGAAAGCACATGGCAGAAGGAGAACACCAGCAGACCTCATGGCTTGTGGCTCCACATTTACAAACCTAGACAACCAGATATGGGCAAGAAAGAACAACTAGCAGACATTTGTTTCAATCTTATTCCTCCTTTATTCATTAATGTCTTCAAAGATACCCCCTCCCACCCCCCAATAATCCCCTCATTGAAACAACAGGGTGGACACTTCACCTTGAGTAGCAACCTGACCAAAGATAACTAAGCACTGACATCATTCCCAAGATTCAGCACTTGCTATGTTTATCAGAGTTTCTTTGGAGACCTCAAATATTAAAAAAAAAGGAATCCAGTACTTGCTAAGAGAGTATCTTCCTAGCCATAAAGTATTGGAGTTCCTAAATAAAAGAAAAGCTGAAAATTCTGCGTGAACTGATGATAAGAACAGATCATTAATATTAAAAATGCAAATACATGGAGGATATACCATCCTCCTACACCAACAGTATTTCTGATCAGCCAGTCTAGGTATTTATGTACTCAGCTTGAAGTAAAATATTTAGGACAGAATTACAGTTGACAATGATGCTGCCAATAGCCTCCAATCAAGCAACACTAATCCAGGAAATTAAGAGATGAGATAAAAAGAAGTCCAGCTGAACTGAAATAAGAAACACGCAGCTATGGTCTTCAAAAAGTCTTCATGTTGTGGCAAGGTGAGGACAGATTGTGACTAAGGCATCTGTTTGTATTCCTACAAGCCTTTTTAGAGCTGATTCCACCTTTCTGGATTCATTGCATGAGTAATCACTAGCATTCATTCATTTTATCAGGCGCTTTTTTTTCTCCCTTTCAGGAAGTTCCTATTTCAAAATGTCTATGTGGAGACTGAACAAGAGGCACCAGCTGGGACTCCTGTACAAGACTTCTGTCTTTCTGGAGGAGCAGAATGCTATTTTAAGGGCAGAGCTACTGGAGAAGCATAAGACAACCAGCACCTAAAGTCACCAACCCCTAAAGAGGCTTCCACAAATTACATGACTGGAGCCTCACACAAAGCAGCCCATTCCACACAGGTCTGGCTTTTAATATGGGTTAGGGTTTTTTTTTTTTTTTTTCTCTGAAGGGAGAACACATACAAAGAAATGCTGTAGGGATCCTTCCAGCACCAAGTGTTCTCTGTGGTTCTCCCTTGTTCCCAGCAGCAGGCAAGGTTTCAGTGATATGGGGAACATTTCAAGCAGAAACATGCAAGCCACTCAACCATTAAACCATTTAACCTTTAAAGACTAAAGCTAAGTGACACAGCTAATCCACCAGTGCAAGTCTGTGTGTTCTCTGTCTCTCCCATAAGAATGACATTCCAGCCACTGCAGAAGACTAATAGCAAATTGCTTTATTTCCGATATCATGCCAGAACTAGTTAAAAGTTTTTAGGCTATACTCTATATGTAACATTAAATACAGCCACTGCTAATAACTTGGCTTAATTATTAGCTGATTTATTCTTATATATGCAAACAGAAGATTTGAATTATTTTTAATTATATGGAAAGTTCCAAGTGTCTGTTTTATTCCATTAAGATCATTCAAAACGCTGTAAAACCTGCAAGCTCTTAATTCTTTACATGACAGTTTTTAATTAATTTGAACTCAGGCTAATTAAAATATTTGTAGACTGCAACAACCTAATTCATTTTTTAAAAGGCAAGCTTTTTCATCTACATTAAATATGCTCTATTTTCCATTGAGATTAAAGATCCAGCCCCTATTTAAAGTGCAAAACCCTCTTCAGCCTTAGCAGTGGAATTACAGATGACAGCAGTTAATAGAAGTGCTCTGTTGGTTTGGGCTGTATGCTACAAACCACCTCCTGAGCATACTCATGTCCGCTGCTTCCACTTGCATGAAAGTCTGGGCACTGGAGGCAGGAACAAGAGCTTTAGCAAGCCTTTGGTGGTAACATTCTTGGCTTAACCCCTCACCTATCAAATACTTGCCAGTCTGTGCAGCACTGGATAAAGGGGGAAACCAATGGCTGGCTCTGACAGCCACAACAGCCACCCTGCCACAGAATTTTCTTGGCACCCCATGGAACCTCTCTCTTCAGTGGGTGCCTTCGAAAAGGAAAGACAAAAGACTTAAAATTTGTAAGCAATAAAAAGAAGGCTGTGGTTGTGCTACAGAAGTCTCGCCACCCACAGCTACTGGTGTCCCCACTGATGAACTCTAATGTCATTTGACAAAGGGAAAGTGGCTCCCATGACAGTCCCACAAGTCAGTAGCTGACTACAGGCTGGACTCTGAAGCCAACACAGTTAGGAGTTGTTTTGTCATATTCTGTACCCCAGAGCCCAGATCTGCTAGCACCTCCACAATTTCCAAGCCAGCATCATGACATGCCATTTCCAACCGAGCAGAACAACCTCCCCAGGGATAGAGACCCCATTGCTGGAGGGGTTTAGGATGTGATTGGACAGGCTGCCATGCAGTCCCATCCAGGTTCCCTCTCCCATGAAAGGGTGGACCAGATGGTCTTTCTAGGTCCCTTCCTACTTGGGCTGTTCTATGATCTCTAGGGATACAGAGAAGAAGAAACTTTGGTGTAGAGCAAAACAAAGGCTTAAGGAGAACAAAGGACATGACCCCACAATACATAAATTTTGCTTTCAGTCTGCACTGCTTTGTAGGCATGAAAGTCACCAAGTCCTTGACTGGCATGAGCCGAGTTGGATTTTCATCACAACACCTTCACACAGCTGCTGGCAATGAGCTTCCTTCACATACAAATATAGTTAATGTATACAGTGATTGTTGGCTTGATTCCTCCATTTAGAGTGAGCACTGCATATAGCCATAGTAACCAGCTCCTGCTTTACAGAGTAACTGAGTCCTCCTCTTCTGAAGTCAATCCATTTATGCACAGCTCTGTGAAGAGGAGTTCACATTTCTCCTGGCTGGAAGAGCAGGAGAGGAAGATCTGGCTCTTCAGTTCTGCCACACGCTGCAGACATGACACGGAGTGACCTTGGCTGTTGTTCCATAAGCGGTTTTCCAACACGCCACATGCATCTGTTACCCACTTATCGACCCACTTGAGTCTGTATAAACCAGCCAATATTCTCTTTCCTAAGCAGGGTTATTAAAAATACAACATCAATGTACAGTAATATCTCCAAAGAAATTTCCTGGCCAAGGTATTAATATTTTTAAAGTGTTGGAAAAACATTTTCAATGAGTTCATGGAGTTTCACAACAAAATATGCTAACATTCACATTAGCATTTTTCCTGCCTAAAGGATATTGAATCTGAGGACGTTTAGCTTTTAATGCTTTAAAGATATGAGCATGCCAGAGCCTTTAACACAAGATAACAAAATCCAATTTCACTTGTCTTGATCAGCCTTTGTAAGTGCTGCTACTTGAGTGCTGAACTCAAGTCCCAGATCTGATCTAAGCTTTATCCCTTTCTAAATGGGTAAAAATAAACACATCCTTTCTTGCCCTTTATGGAGACAAAAACATTGCAAAGAAGGAAGAACACGTGTACTCTGAAGAACTGAGCCAAGGAGCAAAGATTACCTCAAAAGGGCATGCAGCAAGTTCTACTTTCGTTGTTGTTTATAGTAAATAGTGGTGTTTGTATATAAAATAAAAGATTCATATGGCAGCTTAAACCACAGACCTGTTCCTGGAAGGAAAAATCCCACCTTCTTCCCCAGAAAGCTCTAAAGAGGTCACAGAGACCTTTGTGTGGAGGAATAATATGTAGAGACCAAGAAAAAGCCCAAAGCTATTGTGATATTTTTAATCACTACACAGTTCCTTACTGAATGAAAGGGGAGCTGCCCATATGCATGGACTGTGGGAAGCAAGTATTTTAGACAGCAGTAAAACAGTTTTGACCTAAATGCTCAAGTCCAGAACTTACCAGAGCCCAGCTGGCATCAGTAGCCCACTGAATCCCTGAGCTGTGAGGCATACGTGTAACTATGCAACAAAAAATTACCAGTTTCTATCAGTGCTATGAATGGTCATTGTTTAGTATTTCAGTCCAGTGCGGTTCTTACCCAAGCACACGTCCTTGTTAGATTTTCCTGGGACTTATGGTGTTTAATGAGTCTGGGAGAAATCCAGGAAAATGTTATCACTGAACAACAGAGAGAGACTAATGCCAGACTTCAGCTACCTGATCTAAAACTGTTATCACACTTCAACGAATGGAAAATAGTTGCCAAATATTAGGACCATTCCTTCTATCTCTAATTACTTTCTGCCTTAAGTTCTGAGAAATGGAAGAACTTAGGGGAGGTGATGGTGTAGAGGACACTCTGGTTTGTAAGACTAGCCCTGTGCTTCTTAGCTCGTGGGCCAAAACCCCCACTCTCACATCCTTCTATCCCTGGCTGTAGTGCAGTAGGTTTTTAAATTGCACACATCACACATTAAATTCTTACAGATTTAAACACTAATACTTCAAACACTTTCCCACTGAGACTTATTTACATGAAACATCACCTTTATCTCAACAGGATAATAAGGAAAGCTGGAGGAGACTTAATAAGAATCACCCTCAAACAAACAGCAAAGTTATCACCTGGAGACCCGTAGCTCAAGACTTGCACTTGCTTGGGCTCAGCCAAAAGGCTTTTCACCCTCTAGCAATCATCACTTTGCAATCCCCCCTTGTGAGCAGAGTTTGTAAGCTAATAAAATCTTGTCTGTAGTTTAGGTCTAGCTTCTATCCTTTCTTCTCACCAACTTATGAATAAACATGACAGCATCATCAGACCTTGAGTAGTTAGATATATAATAAACAACGTTTGGGAGCAGGAGGGAAAGAGGGAAAGAAAAATGTCACTTGAGTACTCCAGGCTTCAGAAATAGAACTCAAATTGGAGGCTGTGTGACCTCTCTCCAGCACCTGTGTGCGTAAGCGCTCCGCTTCCAGTGCTGTGATTAGATGCTATTTTTCCCTGGGGGCTCTGCCTCATTCTGCATATGAGATAGGTCTGCGTGGCGAGGAAGGCAGAGTCAGGTGGCGAAGGAGACACGGCTGTCTGTTTGTCCCTTTCCACTCTGGTGCAGAAGCTGCCTTCTGTGTGAATCAGAAGTGGGGAAAGAAAGATGATTTTAAGATTCAAGTAATTGCTTGCTGTGTTAGTATGCCAGGAGGCTTCACCACAGAGTATCTGTGTGATGGCAAGCAAGCCATTTACTCCAACTTTTAGACAGACAGCCACCATAACTGGTTGTATTTCCTATGTAGTTAGAGGTTGAAACCTCTGACTTGCATGGAATTGCTGAGTGGAAGCACATGAAAGTGCTGAATGCCAGGGCTGCAGCCAAAGCCACCAGGAACATCCTCTGGAGCTATGGAAAGCACACTTGTGCATGCAGGTATGAAGTGCTAGGTACTGACAAATGGAGGTTTTCAACTTTTCACATAAAGAGCCCCAAATCAGCAGTTTATCCCAATACACCTTGGCTCCCTGTTGGTACCATGAAGGTAATTGTATGTAGATACCATTACAGTAAGTACCCAACAGAAATGAATGAGAAATGCTACACGTTACATCTTTTCTCTTGTGGTTTAATAGCTACAGACAGTCATATCTTCACTCATACAGAACCACAGAAAATGCTGAGTTCGAAGGGACCCTCAAGGATCACTGAGTCCAGTTGCTGACCTGCACAGGACACCTCAGGAATCCCATAGTGTGGCTGTGAGCATTGTCCAAATGCTTCTTGACCTCTGCCAGGCCGGTGCTGTGACCATTCCCTGGGGAGCCTCTTCCAGTGCCTGACCACCCGCTGCAGGAAGAACCTTTGTCTAATACCCAACCTAAGCCTCCCCTGACACAGCTTCATACATTCCCTTGGGAGTTCCAGCACAGTCTAAGCAGCAGCAGCCTTTGGGCAGTTACACAGCCCTGTTCTGCTCCCAAGGGGAGAGGCAGGAGCAGCCTCTATCCTGGCACTCCAGCGTAGAGCAACCTGTTAACCTCTCAGGGGCAGAACAGTCGCCTGGGAGAGCAGCGTGCATCAGCCAGCCCAAAGACTGTGCAACCTAAGCCCACCTTGCCTAAAAATACAGAGCCAGACATTAAGTGGAGAGGATGCTGTTTCCCAGCATACTCACACACTCTCCTCCCCAACAAAAGCAGCTTCTGCCCTGGATAGTGAAAGGCATGAAGGCATTTACTTGGTCTTTGCAGAACACAAGTAAAGCAATAGCACAATGTCTTGAAACATATTCTGAGGAGGTTTTTGGTGTTGAAGCAAACTGCTCAACTGATACTGAAATGAACACACTAACTCTGAGATTTCCCACTGCCTTAGAAAGCCACAACAAAGAACTTACATTGTTTCGCCTCATCCTGAATATAAGCAAGAAAATGAAACACTTCTTTCAAAACTAGATTCACTTCCAATTACTAGATGCATGATAAAAATAAATCACAGATATTTTTCTAAGCTCTAGCCTCAAAGGATAAAAAGAGGAACAATTAAGGCACTCACATGAGCAAGCAGAGATGGTCCCCACACCCCAACCATGATTAAACAAAATATATTGTAACTGATCACCACTGGATTTTTCCCCTTTACTATCAGGTTTATCAGTAGCCTCTGGGTTTTAAAATTACAATAGATTCATATTTCCTTAGAGGACATCCTGGCTGTGCTGTAAAACAACTGAAATTCAATATTTGAGTATCAATACAAGCAAATAATACACCAGATAGATTATTCTGAAGAAAAATTGAGTCAAAACAAGAGCAGATTGCTTACAAAATTAGTTTTTAATAACTTAATACAGGGTAAAACCCCAAACCAGATTGTTAGCTCAGTTACTCTGAAGAAAAATTTAACCAGTGCAGTATTTGTCCTCCTGTGTAAAGGCTTAGCTACATCTGGGCAAATAAGGGCTGACCGTCCCTGCTATGAGGGGGATCCCAGCAGTGTGAGGTGCTTGTTCTCCATGCAGAGATAACCTTTTCAAACATGTACAAGATCCTTTGGAATTTAATCAGTGCCTATTCAGTGACAACTCACAGGCTGGACTAGAGACCCTGTAACACGAGCTAACAACATTCAAAAAACCCTGCAGTCAACTGTGATACTACAGCAGCTCAGCCAAAGATATCTGGGATTTTTCCACTCCTGTCTTAGTATCTGGTGGCACAATCTCCCCCTTTCCCTGCAGTTTATGCTGTGCTTATCCCAGAGTATAAGCAGTGCTGAAAATGTCTCAGAAAAACAAACAATCAAAACTGTGCTGTCTGTCTCCCTAGGCTTGTCGTGTTGCAATGAGGAATGTGCAAGCCACCTCCATCACATTTCTCCAACACCAATCATTTCTGATGCAGAGCTTTGGAAGAAAAAGATCTTTTAACACCCTGCAAGCAAGCAGTGCTTTCAAAGTCCATCTAAAAAACGAGAGTGCAATGCCCACTCCCAAGTAATATGCTGTCCCTGGCTTGTCACTTCTTTAAGGAGAAAGCCCAGCACCTTGTATCACACACATGTGCACAGTACCCCTGTGTTCAGGACAGGCATTTGGTACTGGCTGAAAAGGTACTTCAGATCACTCCCAAATATGCTTTAAGATCCTCTGTACCTTCTTCCTTCCTACCTCTATACACCTAATAAAGTGTTTAATTACCTGCTTTCCTTGAGGTAATGCAAAGACTCAGCTATTATCCCAACAGCTTTGGATTCAGTTTTACAACTATGTACATTTGATACAAAGAGGTTGAGTATTTCCTATTTCCATTATGACTTCTTGCCTAGACTGTGGCTCCTTTTGTCCATGCAGTCCATTTTCCAAGTTAGGCCAGAGCCTGCACTGCCACACTCAGGTTCTGTGGGAGGTGAACCCACATACCTTTCCTCACAGCCAGAAGGCTTACCCTCAACACCATAATTTTTGTTTCTTTGTTTCCTCAATCAACATTGAAAATACAGAAGGCTAAAGGAGAAAGTTATACCCCAATAGTTTTTAGAGTTTGTCCTTTTTAGGGTTTTTCCACAAACCTTCTGTTCAGAAGGGAAGGTACTGGCAGAAGAATGCAGCATGCAGTGATGCTCTTACACATTTCTCCTGGAAAGATGGGACTGTGGGGCAAACATCACAAAAAGTTTAATAGTGAAACACCAGGAGTTTGCATATTTTCATTTCCAAAGACATCCTCAGTAACCAAACAAACCAAATCTATTGTTATGAGCAAAGTGGCTGCAGTGTTTGCTCCACACCCAACACAGCCCAGAAATAATGGATCAGGAGACTATACACTTGTAGCAACATATTACATAAGGGATCCCCTGAGTTCCCATGTTTAGACAAGAGCTAAAAACCATATAAAAGTCCCAACCCAAACCAAATTCCACCTTCCTGACTCAAACTTGCACCTAAAGCTCATTTAAAAAGTCATGTAGGCAAAGTCATGCAGGCATAAGAGGAAACACAGAGTTCAGTTGTAATGCTGAGCAGGAAACTCATACATGGACTGAGCTGGCTTTTACTAATTGCCCTTTACAGGAATCATTCACAGCAAGACAAAATCTTCCAGCCAACCACCAGCTCTTCAGCCAAGACCTTATGTAATCTTAGGTCTAAGAGCAACAGGTCAGAAGGGACATGAGGTTGTTCCTTAGGAAAAGGTTAACATACTGCAACCATGAGAACCTCAGGCACGGCAGATTCAAACAGAGGCTGGATGTAAATACAAGGCTCACACCACCTTGTTATTTCTGCTCTGAAATGGATGACCTCTTTGGTACAGCTGAGCAGAACAACCCAGACTGCCATTCAGGAGGTGGGGAAGCACCTGGCCCTTGCCCGTCAGGTTCCCAGGACTCCCAGGATATTTACATCAACAGCTGTACAGCTTCTAGTGTGCGTAACTCAGCCTAACTCTTTACCCCTCATTTCTATGTACTCCTAGGAAAGGATTCAATTTAGATTGGACTGGGGCAGAGAGAAAAAGATGTGTCACTGGGGACATAAATCTAGCAGACTCTTCCAAATTTCATAACTCTGCAGAAGGGAAATTGGTGAGGGAGATGGAAAGGAAGCATGCTTCAGTGAACAAATCTGAAGACTTCAAAAGTAACCAGATGGGAACACATGAAGGAGTTTATTTATATATAAACCAACTTTGCAAGGTTGAAAGCATTTTTTGTGAAATAAGTACTCGCCTAAAAATACTTCATCTTTGGCTGCTAACAATAAACTCTAAGAAAAAGGAGCAGAGAACCTCTTCTTACATCTTCACAAGAATGCTGAATCAAACCTATAAAGCTGGGTGTCACAATTTCAGTGGTTTGTCCCATTTTTGGCCCGCATTTTTTCCAGAAAAGTGCACTGCCAGATAGCTGCTGGAGAACTAGGCATGTCTCTCTGAATCAGGAAAAGCGCAAGCATAAAATAGGCATAAACCCTGACCAGCAGCTAACACTTTCTGGCACTGCTGAATCCCTAGCATAAGTGGCTTTTAGATTTCTTTACTCATTATTTTATCTTTTGTTTACACTATCAGTAAATAAATCCTACTGCTCCCCGTGAGCACTTAGTGCTTCCTGAAAAATCTATCCAAGATCATACCAGCTATTCATTAGGTTGCTTGTTTTAAACAGGCCTACTTACCAGCCCTTACATTTAGGATCACTTTCTACTTCCTACAGCAAGGCTGTTCTTTCAGTTTGTAAAGCTCAGAATTCCTACTGTTTGTGCAGGATATTAACCTGAAGTTAAGAAAATTCCAGCCAAAGTTTCACGAGGTTGGGAGGAAAAAGTTTTTTGCTTACATGAAGTTGCACATGCTAGCACAAATACCACAGCATAGATATTTTGAGAACACTAATAATAATTATTAAAAAGCTCTGCCTTGTTTATAATAGAGATAAGCGGGAAGGAGGGGAACAACGAGAGCTGGGACTTGGTTCCAGCAAAGCTTTCCGTTCCATCTTCCATGGAGGTGAGGATGATCAATTGCACTTAATTCAAAAGTGAGAGTACCACTCCACAGCCTGTTTTATCCCAGAGGTGGGAAAGACTCCACTAATAGATCCAAACAGGACACAATAAAAGCTTCTTAATTTCAATAAAAGACAGAGATTTCACCAGGGAAAAGCAAGCGGTGGGCACTGTTAGCTGGAATCAGTGGTGAAAGAGAAGTGAAGAGATGGAGAAGGGGAAAGTGAAAGCCTGAAATAAACCACCAGCAGGGAAAAAGATCAAAGGATGCAGAATCGAGACTAAAGAGAAGGGGAGTGCTAAGATGAAGACAACGCACAGCAGATGATGAAGCAGCATCAACTCCAAACCCTTTATTACGTCATTTTTCCCAGTAACTACACCAAAAGTGAACTAGACAGCACAGAAACAAATACAGAAAACACATACTACAGAAAAATAAATACACATTTAGGGGTATTTTTACTCATGAATTAAATAACATACAAAGCCATATAGAACCACAAGCTGAATAGAAAACTCTCTCCAGATTATGTAGAATAAAAGGCAGCTGCTTTCAGATAAAAAGTAATGGAATGCCTGATACTGAAACATGAGTGTGCTCAGAACTAAGAGCACAGAAATCCCTGCTTGTAGAACAGGCAGTTGACAACCTGACATGACACAGATAATTAAAAATCGACTCTATTGGAGAGCTATTTGTCGTGCTGGTGCCAGCTACTCCCTGCACTAAATGAGAGAGCCTGTGGGGAAAGGGAAAAAAAGTCCAATACCATAGCAGATACAGCATATAACATGAATATTAAAACAGCACAGGGAACTTCACTGCAGAATTATTTTGATTACAGAACTGATAATATCAAGATATCTAAAACCAAAACACCTTACACAGGTATTTCTCAGCATGAATTAAGTACAAAGATCTCCAGGTTTTTCTACACTGAAGAGAGACATATGTTTTGAACAAAATTTTAAACAGGCATCAATTTATTTGCTAGTTCCATTAGCCACTCCTCATTACCATTTGGAAAAACACTGCCATGAAAGACCACAGAAATGCTGTCAAAATACCTTAATCCATCCATGCATTTATTTGCTATGCAACCCAGAGTTCAGCTACACTTGGCATAGAAGAGCATATTGAAACAGCACATTTTTCCAGGGGGAAAAAGAATAAAATCAATATTTATATACTCTGGATTCTGTCACATAAATGCTAAAGATTCATTTACCATTTTCTGCAGATATGTACCTTATTGCTGCCTTACTCTGGTGAGCAGCCTGCTGTTTTTTCCCTCCCATCCCACCATTTAGGAAAGTCAAAGTGGCCTTCATCAATTTAGTTATTAATGTGCTTGGCATTTTGTACTAGCATTTGTTTACTCAAGCATTTTCTGGTAGAAAAGGACAAAAAAACCCTAAACAACAAAATCCCTCCCAACATTTACTTACCTTTTCTCTACGACCAAGAGGTTTAAAGGAAAGAATCCACGTCTGCAAATTTACTTTGACACTAAATGTTTTTAACCCATTAGACGGATGCAAAAGTTCATGGTTAATGATGCTTTCTTTCCCAACTGAGTTTGCAAAATTCCAACAAAACTCTTTAATTCAGCCATTCTGACAACTTTTTTCTTTTTTTTGTTGCTGACCTTTGTAAGCAATAACTGCATTATGCAAAAAGGCAGTCAAACTGCATGTGTTGTGTACAAAGCTGGCAGACATCCCTATAATTTAGCTCACTTAGAAGAATCTATAAAGCACAGGAAACAGAGCCCTACAAACTGAGGTTCACTGTTTCTGCATTTAGCTTGCCACCACTTAGTTTGTGAATTATGGCAATCATGCTGGCATGTTTGTCCAACTCTTCCTTCTGTAGATTTACGAGTGCTTCTTTTTCTTCCAACTGTCCTTCCAACTGGGATTTTTGAACTTCCAGAGAAGATGCCTGCAGAAACAAACAAAATGTTATAGTTTCCTCCATTACCAACTGAAAAACATACAGTACAGAAAAGCTGAGTGGCCTGGTGGTGTACTTGAACAAGTAATTAAAAAGCAGTTTTAAAATTCCAAGTTTCTTTCAGAAGTCTCTCTCAGCTATACATTTGGTGCACACGAGTGATTACAGCTACTGCCATACTGCAAAATGTTGGATACCATGGGAAAGCACCAACCCCCCTGTTATCACTGTGCTACCCATCTACATTTCATTTTAAGCACCACACCAGTAAACATTTACTGAGAACAAAGAAAATATTTGCTATATAGTGGATAATATTGTCAGAAGAGATTAAGCTTTTGCTTCCATGAAGTGGGAACACAGTAAATGTGTTTGTCAGACTGCACACTTTATATTTGCTGGTCAGTTTGCATGTAAAATAAATCTCTGCCTTGTTATTTAACAGGGAGCCTTACCTGCAGTCAAGGACATATAGGATGCACTGAAGCTTGCGGGATTTAGTTGGTTTTTTTTTTTAATTTATTTTTATTATTTATTATCCTGTTAACCTGGTATAGCCAAACTGGTCTCTCTTTTGGAAAAAGACTCTTTTTCTTGGAGATGAAAATGTTTTTTAATTAGAATTTCAAAGATCAAAAATATCCCAGGTGCACTTTGGCGCATACATATGTACCTTAATTCAGGACGTGAGAAAAGGAGGGAAAGCAAGCTGATCTACATTTTCCGTAGTCAAAACTACTGAAGGGGAATGTGTTAGACTTTGTTTTTTAACATTATGCCACAGGTTTGGTGAGGTTTTTTTCCCTTCCAAACTTTATGTACTCACATACCATGCCCAAAAGAGCCTCATTGGAACTTGATCCTGACTTAAAACTCAAGAGGTACACAATTAAAGTTGAGAGAATTTGTTCTTGTCTATTACTACATAGACCACTCTAGGGTTTTCAGGTACTTAACCACCAAAACAGTGATTTACCAACTCTATCAATTAAACAGATACTTAAAACTCCAGTGTCAGAAATGCAGGCACAAATAATTCCTTACCTTGATACTCAGTTCTTCCCTTGCTTGCTCTGTTTCACTTAATTCCTTTCTAAGAATATTGATAGTTTGTTCCATATCTGTTTTTTCTTCCTCTTGAGTTTTTATTTTTTCTTCCAGAACGTTTATTTTCTGTTGCAAGGCTAAAGAAAATGAACACATTAAAAGATTGGATGCCAAACTTAGGAAACAGATACTGCATTGGCCTGAGAAACAAGGGGTTTCTAAATTAATTTAACTCAACATGGCTGCTAATTGAATTACTGAGTAGTGCCACCTACTGCTAAATTTTAGTGGTTGTTTCCAGTCATTTGCAGAAAGAATTAAATTAAGCTCTTCTAATTGGCAATTCCTACAGAAAATAGTTCTAATGGACACGTTGTAAGAAGATCCTGCGGGGACATATGATGCTATGCAGACTTTCAGTGAAGTCTGGGAAATAGACTTCATGCATCCTTTCTAAAAAACTAAAATCTGTATTTGTTTCATTCAACTATTAAATTACATATCTGTGGCCAACTTTTAAGATTTACAAGTTGCTCAGGAAGATACCGCAGCCTATCTAGAGCCCATAATAACAACATGTAGTTAATGCAGATAGTTCTCCAGCTTCAGTGACTTTTAGATAGGTGACTTACTCTCTATTTTGCCATCTCTCTCCTGTAGCTGTTCCTGTAATTCTTTTCTGTGATCTTCACTTTCTACTAACTGTGCAGCAGTCCTAAAAGTGAAGAGAAATTATTTTTAATGATCAAAATGAGATATGCCACAATTTCCCTGTCCTAAGAAGTTAGAATGATTTTTGCATCATTTCCAGTTGCTGTCAAGAGCTTCAGCTCATCAAACCTATGAATGGCTAGGGTGTGAGCACAGATGGATCTTATTTCCTTCCCACCACCCAGAAAGAGTCACCGCCCTTCTCTGACATGGTAGAAACTACTGAAAAGGCTGGTACCTGGAGTACGAAATCCAGAAATTGGTGCTTTTCATCACAGCCATAAATCATTCAAAATACTGTGGCAGAAGTGAAACTATCATTCAACACAAGTAAAAATTCCCTGCCATTAGTGATTAAGGATGCTGGGGTTTTAGCTCTTACTATGCTTCTGAAGAGACAATGCCATTAGTATAACCTGTTTCAGGTATTATCCATACAAGGACATCTATGCTCGAAAATTACCATTCAGAACATCTTCCAAATTGTCACACAACACTCAAAAATGACCATACCATAAGATAATGCCACAGCTTATGTATAAGCCTGCCTCAGTTCTCACTGGCTAGGGTAATGCTCAGTTTCCACACCCATTTAATACATAGGCACTGTCATCTCCCAGCAGTACAGCTGTAATGTCAGCTCTTTATACTCTCTGAAGCTGATCTGCTTTTCCCATTACCAGCTACACTAATTTCTAAGGCATATTCTACTTGTCACTCGCCTTGCCTAGATGGCATCTGCTGTCACTTTTGTTTACTTGTTTATCCAGTTCCTGTCAACCAGTTTCTAAGCTACAGCCTCTAGCAAGAGGGAGGGACATGTATTTGCATGGTCTCCATTTTTGTGGCAGTTCAAGAGTATCTATATAATAACTGCTCCTCCAACCTGCCTTTAACAAGAGTCAACCGTCATCAGAATGTCTCCCCAATTACCCTGAGCTTCATATTGCACTCCTGGATGTAAGTGGCCAAATTTATTTAGTAGCAAACTAAAGTGTCAGTATGAAAATGTTCCATTTGAATCAGAACTCAAGGCAATGATTTGGACTGCTCTGATTACTGACAAGGCAAGAGCCTGGAAGGATGAAGTGAACTTTTCAAGTAAAACCAAGAAGAGCATTTTATTTCCCAACTGAATACAAGGCCTGCCGATGAACATAGTTTAAAGACATATTCTGTAAAGTTATGTATTAAATAAAATTTGTCAAAGAAGAGTCCTATATTCCCTTAGTTACCTTGGTGAAAGGTATATCCAACCTCTATTTTAAGCCATCAACAGGAAAAATTGTAATTACTCCTCAAGAAGACATAGGTAATGCTAATTTTATGGTTGAAAAATGTTTTATACCACAGGCAGAACACCAACCATCATGACTTCTAACATAATTTTGAAATGTGTTCATTTAGAAGGGTTGGTTGTTTTCTTTTTTTTTTTCCCCAATCTGACAACATTAAGAGAAAACTTGCAGGCTAAAAGGGAATACATGGAAATCTTTGGGTGATAAAAGCATTTAAGACTTCAACAACCAAAATGACACCTCCACACTCTCCCAAATGCACCCAAGAACTGGGTCGTCATCATCTTTCTCTTCCTAGTATTGCTGAAGTCTGTGGATATTCCCTCACCACCTCCAACTAATTAAGGAGCAAACAAAATAAACTACTGAAGCCACTACTACAGATTCTCATATCCAGCGTAAACATATAAACCAACCCTGAAGCCTCCTTGGCTTCCTCTAACTTCACTTCTCAGATATTACAGTTGAAAAACTGAGACTCAAGTGCTATTTAGTTTTACTGTTCAACTTGCTTTAAAAAGACAAGCCTGAACTTACCTGTCATTCTGCTGCTTGAGTGATTCATTTAGTGTCTTCATTGCTTCCACTTGTTTATTTAATGAATTGCATGTAATCTGTAGATCTTTATATTGTTTTTCCATTGTTTCATACCTATAAATGAAGTGTAATTGCTTTTGGAGAGCTTTTACTTAAACAGTTTGTAAAATAAAAATATTTGACGTGATCTGTGCAATCATCCCACTCAAGCAACAAGCAAGATGTTTTGGGAAAGGGGGCTGCTCAGTTGAGGGTTTTTTGGTGAGAGTTGCCTGTCGGTGTGTTAGATCTTTTGGGTTTGTTTTTTTCAATGAACATACTTAGAATCATAGAATCATTTATGCTGGGAAAGACCCTTTAGATCATTGAGGCAAACCATTAGTCCAGCACTGCCAAGTCCACCACTAAACCATGTCCCTAAATGACCCATCTACACATCTTCTAGATACCTCCAGGCATGGTGACTCAGCCACTTACCTGGGCAGCCAGTTACAATGCTTGACTTGGAAGAAGAAAACAAACAAAACAAACCAGCCAAGCTTCAGAGGATCCCTTACATATACTTAATTATTTATGATCAGGAAGCAACCTTCCTTCAGTAGAAAACTCTTAGGAATTGACAAAACTATAAATATCTTTAGAAATTTGCAAAGACCTAATCTATTACAGTTTGTGTATGTCAGTCATCTTTTAAGGGACCCTTTAAGCCAGTTTATGACCTCCAGCTGTCTCATGATACTAAAAGCTGAACATACTAAAGACAATGCAGTGGGCAATTAATACAGGTTTAAGAGGCAGATCTCATGCTCTAAGCAAACATTTTCCTACCTTCCTACCAAAAGACAAATTCTCTCTCCTGATGCTAGTTGATTATTTTTAAGAAGCAGTGTATTTGAAGTATAAAAATTGTTTTAGAAAGCAAGTTTTTGTTTTACAAACACATCCTAAGGATTAGAAAGTTTTGTTCCTAGTTCACAGAATTTAAAACTTTTAGTTACTAGGTTGAGGCTGATTTATTTCACACTAATTAGTCAAACACATGTTCACAAAGTGTATGGCTGTATACAATTCAAGCAAAATTGGAGGCACATCCACAATGACCATATTAGACACTTACTCAATAAATCTTCTAATGGACAAAAGTTTTATACATTTTCTTCCCTCAATGACTCCTTTATTGGCAGCAGGCAGTATGCCTTCAAAATTGTCTGATGCCTGCTCCCATTATTAAGTAAGAAACTGGCTCTCAATTTGATCAGTTTCTTTGCCTTGCTGACACCTAGTGACCAGACCAGCTCATGTGAGCTGAGAAGTCAAAGCTGTTTTAAGCCTTTATTCTTCCAAAGCACATTCTAATTTCAAATATTTTCTGTCTTTTTGTGTACTTTATGTGTCTCACGTGTTCTTTTTAGCTTAAGATCCTCAAGAAAGAGTGCTTATAAATAATTCAGGACACAAAATTGCCTCCTTCCTCCCTACCTCACTTTTACCTAATGTAAATCAAATTTGGTACAGACTTGACCAAAGGCGCAAAGTCCTAACTTATGCAAACATACTGATATTGGCTGTTTCTCCAGAATACTTGTCATCAAGACAGCACATAAGATCAAAGACACTGAGAACATGGTAAAATGTTGACAAAAACGAGGCATTGTTAATTCTGTGTCTTGGAGAACAATGCTCCCTTTTATACAAAGCTTGTGCTATTTCCTGAACTGGACCTTCAGTACCTACAGTTCAGTTCTCATTCCACTGAAAACTGAATGTTAATACATAAATAAATTTAACTACGTTAAATATAACGTAAATTTAAGTTCTTGAATGACTTAAGATAACCTCATTTACATGCATGTAGAAGAAAGGAAAAATAATGAACTTTTCACTTAAAAACATGACACAGCATATAACATTGCTCTTCTGATGTGCCAGCGCAACAGAGGACATCATCACACTTTGAATATGAAGTTGGTGTGTAGAGATCTTACATGCCTTACCTCTGGAGAAGATCTAGAGAGGATTTTTTCAATACTTCATGTTCTTCAGCAACTGCCTGCAATTTCCTGTTGTGTTGAAAGAGCTGTTCAATATCAGTCTGTGCTCTTGCAGATTCTACCTGTAGAGCTTTCAGCAAATCGTTAAGCTCTTCATTTTTTCGTTCTGCATCCTTCAGCATTGCAGCAAGAGTTCTCGCCTTTGAGTGGAAAGACACCCCCCAAATAAAAAGAAAATAAAAAGGCACATACACCATTACAGGGAATTCTGTTTCACAAGTTATAATGGGCATGCTTGAGGCCATAGATCTTAGACCAAAATGCCATCATCTACATTAAGAAAACAAATGTTCTCACCTAATATTAACTACAAATTAATTTGTTCACTAAATTCCTTTCGGTCCATTTATAGACTGTGTGAGGCAAGAACAAAGTAAAAGATGATACATTTTAGCTGTGGATTTAGTAATCTGTAGCCCAATCTTCAATATAACCTTTAAAGAATAGAAATAATTCTCACTTTTCCATGTACAGCTCAAATACATACCCCACAGAAGCAAGCTTTATTTGAAAGTTCATCTCTGACAAGTGAATTCAAAAGCACAAACAGGAAACAACTCTTCATATACTAGCAAATTCTATAGAGAATTCTAGTAAGTGGCTTTATTAATTTTTAATATTACAAAATTAACACTAATGGTTAACAAAAGATAATGAGCACAGTAGGTTGGTTTTGTTGACTTCCTTTAAGGGACAGGACATTAAAGAAAACTGTGCGAAAGAATGTCCCAGAGGAAAACAGGATGGTCATGATGAAAATTAAGACTGCCCTAACTTACAAGCACGGCTTACAGATAAGCAGTATAGTATCCACATGCCATCACAGTTAAAGCTACCCAGACAATAACTCCTCAGTCCCACCTCTGAGCTCTGCCTGCTTACCTCAGACTCAGCCTGGGCTCTCTGACACCGGTACTGAGCCATCATCCTCTCAGCCTGAGCCAGAGCTACTGCCTTTACTTCCAGAAGATCCTGCAGCCTCATTTCTTTTGACTGTACATAGGCAGAACATTCTCGTTAACATTTTCTGAAAGTACCAACTGCAACATCCCAATGTGTGTTAGGTTGTACTCACTGCTAATGCTGACAGCTTCTGCTCGTAGACATCCATTATGTCAGATATTCTCACATCAGCCAAAGGCTCCTTCATCTGTGGAAATGTTTCCCAATTACTGTTACTGGAAATTTGTATTTACTTACACAGCCAACAGGTAACTAAAAAGCTCAATAGTTTTGTGAGCTCCACCTGCCTACTAGCTTTTTGAATTCTCATTTTTGTATATGAGGCTGTCTACTCAAAGATACCCACCTGCCTCTTGTGGAAAATTTGTGAGCAATTAAACTGGTTAGGCTTAATAAGAATATTAGTCCAGCACTATAAAAAGGTAAAATCACCACTCTAAAATCATTCCCCTTGGTCTAATGTTTACTGGAGAATTAGCAGTCCCCTCATATGACACCTAAAGTAATCTGCCCTAACATTAACAGCACAAAATGCATATGGTTAAAACTCCTTGTTCATACTCTGTGGCCTTCTCAACATACAAATTAACAGAAAAGGCCCAGGAAAGTGTTCTGAAAGGATACTTTGGAGGACAGAACCTCCTGTGTTAACCCAGGGACTTACTGGAGGAAATGTACCATGTATGGCACGACAAGTCCTACGTGTTTATAAAGTATATGCCCGAGTCAAGCAAGAATGCTACTTAGTGATTTTAGGATATTTTCCCTTAGGCAGTGCTGCTATTATATAATACCAGTTCTGAGCAGCTGTTCATAGATGCTGATGCATGACCAAGTACAATCTATGCCAGCTGTTATACATTGAACACCTACAGAAAAACCACCATATCTGCACCATCTTGAACCACTACGTAAGAATGTTTCTCGCAAATTAACAGGAGACCCTGTGTAGCTCCAGTTCTCAGCTCATTTTTCTGCCCGGAAAGTATGAAACAATTAGTTTGTTTTCCTACTTGCACACTTAAAATATCTGCAAGGACATAGAAATGACTACTGTGAGAAAAGCTCTGTTCCCTTCATTTTCTCTGTAGAGTAATACTATAAAAAGTGTTTTCTCAATTATGTTTTTACAAGCATTTGAGCTTCACACAATAGTCACACGGAAATGAAGTACTGGATATTTTAGGTGAACGTGTATATTGATTTTTAATTACTAATTAGAAGGTCTAAGAAAAGAATCACTCAACAATTAATCAACAACTTTCTCCTCTAAAAAGAAAAAAAAGTTGAAGCAGCTTTACAGTCTGTCACATTACTGGAAGCTGCTGCACTAGTGCTGTGTAGGCACCTCTGTCTGATTTGACTCATTAATATAAACACAGCAATGCACCCACAGACTGTCACATGCAGCCCTGAAAAGGATGATCAATGGGAGCATCCAGTGACAGAGTAAAAAGCAAGCCAAGGAAGACTCACCTGACCTTTTTCACTATTATTCTGGCAGCTGAGTGGAACTGCTAGCTCTCTGAGTTTTACTTTTATCAGTTATAACAAAGAGATGAGAATTGCAAAGCTTAGGCCGGAGGCAAAGCCACTAATACAGATATCAAGCTGTTATCAAGAAACTTTCTATTCCTTTTCCCAATTTGCATACTGTTCTTTTAAGCCAAAAGAAAATAGAATCAACAGTCCATCACTCAGTCTTAAGCAGCTGCAAAGCAGCTAACTTGCTTTGAACAGAAAAGGGAAAGAGGAGATGGCAGAGGCCACCCATCTGCCAGGAGGCCCACAAAGCAGCAACATGTTGTGCATGGCTGAGTGTCTCATTCATGATGCAAATTGCTGCAGAGGGCAGTAAAAACTGTCTTCAGGAATAATAACAGCACCTTTCCAGGAAGGGAACTGCAAAGCTACAGCCAACAAAAGGAAAATGTCAGTATGTGTGTTTAGGCACACAAGAGATGCACCACGCTCTTCTAAAGCAGCGTAACATCTCTATTTTATTACAGGCTATTTCTTAGGAAGCAGAGGGAGGAGGTTCCTTCTAGGTGTCCCAACAACTCTAGGCAGCTGGACTGTACCTGCCTCCAGCCTCTGTAGCTGACAGCTGAGACAACTGTGGCAAACCTCCTAGACCTCAACAAGGAGCCCTACCTTCTGGTGTAGCTCAGCATAACATCTCTGAATTCTACTCAGGAGCTCAGTAAAAGGAGCATGGTTCAAACAGACAGGAATCTAAACCAAACTCAACTGTTACACACACAGTACGTTGACACTTGGATTTTAATTTCCATCCCTCCCATTAAAAAAAGTGTCAAATATTTCACAAGGGTGTATAAATTCTACTAACCTCTAGTCCAGAATGAAGTTTTTGTATTAATTCCTCAATATTTGAAGCTTTGGATTCATTACTTGAAGGACAGGATGAAGAACACCTCACTGAAGCAGCGTTGGTCACAGGTGACTGCATTTGGATTCTCTTTGCCGTGTGCTGCATTTCTTGTTGCCTGTAGGCATTATTTGCTGCCATGCTTTCACCCAGCCTGTATAAACAGGAGGCTATTAATGACACAACCTGCTACAAATATCATTGCAAGAATTGAAGAGGAGAACAATTTCATAACAAAATTTACAGTCACATTTGCCCTACCACAGAATATGAAGATGCATATTGGACATGTGCCCAAGTTGGCCAGAGATACAGAAAAAGGGGGAAAAATACCATGGCTAACCTTTATAGACAAATACAGAATCTCATCAGAAAGGGCATGGTACTCAGCACTTTTTGAGCAGAACAGATCATGAATTTGTGAAACAGTGTACTTCACCTGTTATCACACTGAACTAGGCCGCTGTTTGTTTATCTCAAAGGAGACTGAGAAAGTATTTTGTAAGAATTTTTATGGGGTATAAAAATAAGAAGATTGAATTAAGAAAAGGCAGATTGCTACCAATAAGCCTCAGTTTTTCCTTGTCCGCAGTTCTATTTTACAATACTGTATTGCGTACTGCACATTTGATTTTCTAAGATTTAACCAAAATGTAAGTATGCAGATGAAAGTGCAATCTGTTTAAATTTGTATAGGGAAGAAGACTCAAAAGATTAGAAAAAAGTAATTACAGCACCTATATTCCAGGGTCTGTATGTAATTTGTGGTTGGTATTTTCAAGGCAAGTACAATAACATGTTTCAAATAAGAATGATAAATCAAAAGAGCTGATTTTAGAGGCACCAGTCATAAATTTTTTCCTCTTGATAAATCCGTTAATTACTAAACTATGCCAACCACTTCACTGAAGTGCTGTCTCAATTGCTTCCTAAGCGGGCAAAGCCTATTTTTAACTTGCGTTTATAGACGTGTTATTTGGCTACTCCATTGTACAATTCCAGACATATTTGATTGTACAGATCCTTCATTCTTTCAGCCAGACTATTTGTTACTGGCCATTATAAAAATGTTTCTCATATCCACAAACCCATATAATTTTAGAATAATTAAGGTTGAAAGGGACCCATCTACAGACCACCTAGTTCAACTCTCCTGCTCTTAGCAGGCTGCCCAGGACTATGACCTGTAATTTTGAATCTCTCAAAGGACGAAGACTCCACAACTTCTCTGGGCAACATTTTCCATTTTGACCTCCCCTTACAGTAAAATGGTTTCTTTTCTGATAATTAAAGGAATTGAAAAGGTCTTTTCTTATGTTTCAGTTTGTGCCTACCTTTTATCCTGTCAGTGGATACCACTGAGAATACCCTGGCTCCATCTCCTTTGTTCCTTTCTAACAGACATTTCAACGCACTGATAAGAACCCCGCAAATCTTCTCAAAAGTAAACAAGCTCAGCTCTTGCAGTCTCACCTTGTAGAACACATGCTCATCCCTCAAACACCTTAATGGCCCTTCACTAGACTCACTCTACTATGTCCCTATCTCTCTTGCATGGAGAGCCCAGGACTGGACAAAACATTCCAGGTGTGGTCTCAGCACAGCTGAGCAGAGGGGAATGATCACCTCCTTTGCCCTGTCATCTCACTCTTCATGGTGCTACAGATCATCTTTGCCATTCTTGAAGACAGAAGTTACATTTGCTTTCTTTTAGTCTTCAGGAACCTCTCCCAGTCACCATGACTTTTCAAAGGTATTCTGGAGTGGCCTTGGAATGACATCAGGCAACTCCCTAAGCACTCAAGGGCACATCCTGTCAGGTCTTATGGACTTCTGTACATCCAATTAGTTTAAATGTTCCATAACCTGACCCTGTGCCACCCAGAATAAGTCTTGCTTCCTCTAGGCTTTCCCACTGCTCTCAGGGACATAGGATTCCCAAAGGCAAAGAATATCAGTGAAGACCAAGAAAGACATTCACTATGTCAACCTTTTCCATGCCCTTTGTCAACAGGTCCCCTGCCCCACTCAGCAGAAAGGCACCCCTTTTCATAGTCTGGCTTTTGCTGTTGATGAAATGGTCTTTCTTGTTGCCCTTGACATCTGTCTGGTTCAACTCCTGGTTGTGATACAACTTAAAATCTTTTTTTTTTTTTTTATATTTTATTACATCTATAAGAAATAAGGACTCTATAAAACAGAGTTTCTCAATACTTTTTTCCTTGTTTAAATCACCCTAAATACTACCTGAACTACCATCTGCCTGTGTCTTATCCTAATCTGTTCTTTCTTGGAAGCTACTGCAAAGGGGTGAGCAGAGCTTTTGGAACTGAAGAATGACATGTCTGACAGTTCAGTAAAAAGAAACCTGATAGTCAGAATATTTAGATGCAACCTAAGTTCCAAGCACAGACTTCAGACAAATGAGCACTTAAGGACAGAAGTCAATCACTCTACGCTCTCTAGGATCTGACATAAAATGAATGCCAGATCAGCCATCAGCATTGGGATGGCTTCCTTTGGCCTCCAGGATCACTACTGTCTCGTAAGTGCACATAAAGAAGAAACAAGACAATTTTTTTAAAGTTTCTATCTCTGATGAGCTGAAAACAGTACTCCAAAAAACATGAATATCACTAAGCTCATAAAGATGTCAAATCTAACCAGAGTTACACAGAGTATCACAAAAATACTTACACTATGGCAGGAAAATCTGGTAAGGGTGCAGCCTCAAACAGTATTTTAAGTCCCACTTGGACTTGCTCTCCGTGGTTTGATGTTAAAGCAAAAGTCAAAGGCGTAATCAAGCGTTGATCCTAAAAAACAAAATAGTTTGGTCAAAACAAGATACAGCAGCAAACAACAACAAAAAACCCCAAACACAACCTACCAAAACATCACAATATCAAGGCCCGTGAGCACAGAAATGTTTTATTCAAAACTTAAGTTACCTTCTTAAAGTTTGCCCTTCTAAGCTTCTGAGCCTGAAGTTAACAGAAGACAAGTGATTTAAAAAATCGTCTATACTGCTGAGTATTTAAAAACACTTTTCCCATTAAAGCCAGCACAAGAGGTAAAGAGACTAGTTAATTCCTGCAATTTTTCAAGTGCTTGATACCCAACATGAAAGGTCACAAGCTGAGGTTTTATAAAGATTTATTGAGGACTGTAAAACTCATTGTTACCCATTAAATTACGCAATTCCCATTCTAGAATGAAAAATCTCCAAAACAGCAAGAAGTGTTTGACTGTCTGAATTGCTTTTCCATATACAAAGTAAATTATTAAGGTATCATCTGACCAGTAGGTACCAGAAACTGTTTTGGCCATACAAAGTTCCAAATGAGATGCACATATTTAATAGTAACCAACCCCACAATTAATTATATTGTTGTGATAATTGTTTTCTACTTAGCTATCTCTAAAGTGCAATCATAATGCAGTATTAAAAAGATAATTCTTACCAGGCAGCCAAAGTATGATTTCAGATGCACTACTGAAACAAATGACAGGAGCAAAAGCAAACTACTCTTATTTTAGAAGAGGTAACAGTGAAACAACTTTTAAGAATTGTCCATAAGGGATTGTATTTTCCAAGAAACTTTACCATTTCAGAGATAAGCATGGAAAATGTTTAGAAATAAAACTACTGTAGTACAGTAACATTTTATTTCACAGATACATTTCATAAAACATTTTAAAATAATACCTGTAACATTTTGTAGAAGCTGACCTTCATACCAGGTACATCCTGCTGCAATCTGCTCATAAGATCAAGTGTTTTCAAAATTATATCAGCAGCAAGTTTGCTTTTAAACATCCAAGAAGAGAAGGAAATTGCATGGGGGGAACAAAAAAAAGGTAGATTTGTCAAATCAGCACTGACAAATTCAGTCAATTAAAAAAATTAATAAATACATTCACAAAGAAATTAAATATGTCTACCAAGACAACAATGATAAAACCAAAGAGATCATATCTTTTTTCAGAGTTCCTGGGACATGTGCCTGAGCTTCTCCAGCGTGCCAAGGATGGTAACAATGAAGACCAAAAAAAACCACTTAAAGGTTGAAAATGAGCAGGGTTTAATTATAGATCCAATTATATTTCACTGGGTTTTGGCCATTTAACTCTTAGCTATATTGCCATTCTGGTTAATGACATTGAGCTGAAGGAAAGTATATTTCATTTTCAGTGAAACAAATGCCCCCATACTGACGTGTGGTATTTTTTGAACTCTGATTGCATAAGATCAAAATGAAAAATTACGTGCCATGAGCAGTTCTGGTAAGCTTCAACTTGGATCAGCTTGAACTACTGCCTGAGGTTTAAGGTCACTGTTTCATAAGTGCATCTCCAGCTTATGCCAAGAACATTACCTGAATGTACAAACTAGGCTTTACTTATTGAACTGACCAGCAAGATTTCCTTTTATTCCCACAAAAATACTAACTTTGATTTAATACCAATATTGATTTATATGCATTTAAACGGAACACTCAGCTACCACATTCTTTCCATTGCAACACTATCCCAACTCTCACACCAGTCATGCTAAATTAGATTTTAGATAAATGTGTGTGCTCACCACATTTTAGAATCCACTAATTTTGTCCCAAAACCAGTATCAATCCCACTATAAGGAAACTGGTGTTCTATCAGACATGTGCATTGGCTGGCAGTCAGCACCTTGGAGACACGCATTTTCAGCATGTCATCTCTGCAGAGCAGTAGGCAGAGTTAAGAATAAATTCAATATACCTATGCTTAGGTATTGGCACCAAAAGGCAACATTTTTCAATAATAAAGGACAAAAAAGGTAGTAAATCAAAGCACAAGAGCCTCCAAATATGTTTTTAATACCCAACTACATAAACCACTTAAATCATGCCTAACTCCCAAGCCAAGTAAGCTTCATTTTTCAGTTAATACACACACTTATGGGAAACAGACAGCTTAGTGAAACTACAATAAAATGGGTGCCATAAAGAAACAGTGAACAAAAGGCAGGGACCAGGCAGTCACTAATAACAGACCCAGTTACACAGAAGTCAGCTAGCAGAGACTTCACAGAACTCAGCTTAGATGCAGGACTACACCCTGCAGTCACATCTTCCTTACTAAACTTACTGCAGACTGTAAGGACTCAATGAGGAGAGTAAAACTTTATCATTCCACATTATTTTTCCTTGTTTCTTTGATCTAAATTTTCATCATATTTGGCTGGGAGCTGCACTTGACTTGGCTAGGCAATAATGCGATATAGATCAAGAAGATGGCCACCCAAATTCGCCACACAATTTCAAAAGAAAAAACTCATCTTCCTTTTTTATCTGCAAAGTGCCTCTGCTCTGTTGAATAGCCACAACATTTTATTCTGTACCACTGTATTACAAAATAATTTCACAGCAATTAGAAAGCTACTTTAGATCTTCCAAGATAACACTCCTAAGTAAAATTAGTATTATTAGAAGCTATTAAAGTGATCCAAGATGGACATGTCTTCTAACATCTTAGAGCAGATCATGGTGGAGGAATCATAAATCAGCTGCCAATAGACACATAAAAAGGATATTTGTCAGGACATTAATAGCCTTGACCATTCTTTCACACTTTTTCTTCACTAATAGCTCATCCACAATCTGTTCTGGCATCTGAAGATGATCAAGAAGAACCGGCAGCAAAAGATCCATAAAGTGTTCTGCTGAGACGCCGTTCCTATTGTTAATAACATCCTGTAATAAAGACATTTTATTTTATGTCAATATTTAAAAGTATAGCAGAAGGAAGCCAAGCTTACTCTACCCCTTCCTGCACCAGCCTGTGTTCCTGCTTTCCCAGCCTCTTGCTATTTCAGGCTTAAGACGGCTGACCAGTCTCATACTGGAGGAGGAAGTTTAACAGAGAACAGAAACAGCAGGAACTTCCTCACTACTGTAAGTCCTAGAAAGGAATTCTGATAGTTTTCTATCTACCTAATGACCTCATAAACTCCCATGTCTTCCACTTACACCACAGACATATTTCTAAAATACTGCATGTCTTTAAAAAGAACAATTGTTTTACAAAGTATGTTTATTTCAACATAACTACTTTACAAAGAAGTTTATTACAGGAATTTTTTATGTGCTATTTTTCAAGTAAAATTATAATAGTTGTTTAAAAATCTTTGAAAAATAAGGGCTGCTACGAAGCTCTTTAAACTCAGTTATCAGTCTTGATACCTCAAAAATCTCTTTGAATAGTTGCAATGCTAGACCCGAACAGTCTTCAGAGCCTTCCAATGGTTGGTTTGACAAGTGCACCAATGCAACAGATGGTTCAAAACTCTTAGAGCGAGTCACAAATCTGGTGTTTGCCGAGACTGGCAAGCCAGCTGGTTCCAGTATCGCCTGCTGCAGGGTATGACGCAGTTCCAGCACAGAGCAGAAGGCAAGCAGCAGCTCTAAGATCTGTATGGAGTGAAAAAGAGTTCAAATCCTTTTAAATCAAGAACTTATACTGAAACTGCAACTCCCATAACACAAGTCTAAAGAGATATGCAAGTTCTATGCAACTCCTTTTAACACTTTGAAGTTTCTGAGGAATAATTTTCTTTCTTTAAAGTCAGGTCAGCACTAGAAACAGTTCATTGGACTGGCAAAGGCTTGTGAGAGTATTCAGTGTATTGCTTTCTTTGTTTTTTTAAAGGACATGACTGCCGGCTAGTGATATAGTAAAAAGTGCAAACATGTATACACTAAGCATGAAGAAAGCTATCGAAGAGAAAACATTCTGAGACAGGAATGGATGCACGTGTCTCTGAGCATGCACAAAGAGAAAACCAACCTGGAAAGCTCCTGTTAACATGCCCTCTAAATAAACCAAATAATCAACAACAACAAAAATCACACAGAGAGAAATAGAAGCATCTGTTATTAACTACATATTCATATTTATGAATATGTCATATATTCATTTAAAAAAGCTCCAGATCTGTTTCACAGATATATTTAGTCACATCATTTTCACATTTCATATTTTAGTCTTTAGTGACAGCCAATGTTTCATTTACATAAGGTGGTAGTGAGACAAAGTTGAATGTAACAGTTCACTGCTTAAACACACGTGGCGTCTATTTGTACAATGAGGTATTATCAACTTATTCCTAAAGCTCAGAAATTAGCCTCAGGATTCCCTGATCATCAGCTGAAGTCTCAGCAGTATTAATTCAAGTTTTAGAGAGCAAAGTGGGATACACTGCATTCCTGGCAGATCCCCAAGTTTCTTATTAGCCAAAGCACAAAAGGTGTTTATGTTGGCTTTTCTCCTTTACTTCAGTTGCCTAAAAGCAGATACACAATCTGGCAAAAACCCCAACATCAGCAACTCAACCTAACAGCGTTTTGAATAACTAGGAAATATAAACTTGGTGAATACCATAGATCATTTAAGAGTCCTGAAGTCAATGTACTTCATGATCAACCCTAGTATATAAGGAACCTACTTGTAACAACAGAAGAGGAACTAGATTAGGATTGTAGCCTCTCAGCCTTTAACTGAAAAAGTATAAATACCTTAGATGATGAATCAGGATCCCTTCCATGAAGAAGATCTAATACTTGACGAAGGCAAGAGGTAAAGTGCTCGTATCTACAGCATGCATAGAGAAGAAAAAAAATTAAAAATAACAGTGAAATTTCACCACATTTAGACATTTACATCAAATGATGAATGAAAGTGTCCTGTTCTCCTTCTTATCCCCAAACACTTCAAGTAGTGATAGTTTTGATAATTTAATTTCTATTTGAAACAGCATATGCATTAAAAATATTCTAAGAATGAATATTTGGTTTAGAATTCAAAGAGCAAAGAAACTTAACTAGAGTTAGGAAAAATATCTCGTACATTTAGGAAATGAAGCCATACCTGGTAAGATAATCTGCAACTTTGGGGTTCTTCATAAGATCCATGAGTAGATCAACAGAATATTTTCTTGTGAGAGTATCCCCATTTACAACAATATTGAATATTAACTGAAATGTCTGATGGATATTTCGAGCATGAAAGAGCTGAAAGGAAGAAGAAAGTTATGTATAGGCACATACTTTGCTGGGTCTCTTGCTTATTAAAACTAGCTGGAATTAAAATTTTATTTGGCTAGTGTGACAATTAGTTTTATCTACAACTTAAGAATAGAACAAACTTCAAAGACTCACTTACTTTTTCTCCTACTTCTTCATTTAGGGTAAGGCTTGATAACATCGAAAGTGCAAACACAACCATAGTCAAACTGCTATGGGCCAAGAAACTTATTAAAGTTCGATAGAAACTCTTCACATTATTCTACAGCAAAAAGGAGAAACACAGGTATTACAAACTCACCAAGTTTACAGATTTTACATATTTATAAATAATCCATGAATAATACAAAAATAGGTTAGTATGGTAACAGTTCTCTAGGAAAGCTATTTTACTGTTCTACTGCACAATACTGGCAGTGATGTTAATGTTCTCTGTTGAACCTGTACAAGGAAAAATGAGGAAAAAACCCTCAAACAACAAAGAACCAACCAAGGAAGAAATTCCATCCTTATTTTAAAGAAAGATGAGAAAGTCATTTTGCTAAAGCTTATAAGAGAAAATAATCACTGAAAATTGACTCCCATCCCTTCTCTGCTCAATGATCAGATCTGACAATAATTCCTCCTTTTTTTTTTGCCCTCTGCCTCTCTTCCAAGGTAACAGTACATTTGCTGTTATGTAGATTAATTTCTATTTATGAAATAAAAAATAAAATGTTTGCACTGATTTATGAAGACACGGGAACCAAGTAGTTCAGATAAGTATATATATATTTGAGGATTCAAGGGCTGTGAGATGAAGAGCAGTACTATTTTATGGGTTCATCTTTTAAAAGGCAAATCTTTTTCTTGCTTACCAAAAATCCAACTACAGTCTTTGTGTTTTAACAACAGTTAGTTTTTCTAAGGAAGAATGCTTAAATTTTAAATTCACCTTTCAGCTGCAGAGAACAGCTGCAAAAACCAAATGCATAATACAAACCAGGGCAACACAGCAATCTACCAAAGGAAACAGAATACCCAATTTCTTGTTCTACTGGTTATTTTCTCCAACATGAGGGAAACAACTGCCCATTTGGCAGAACAAGCAGGTCAGGGTTATCACTGCTGAAAGAAAGTCTAGAGAGAATTAGCTCTTATCCTTAGGCCAGAGAATCATGACACAAAAGCAAAACTCTTACCAAAGATTTTATCTGACTTTGAATAGACAAGTTGTGACGACAGAGGTTTGCCAGGAGTCCTAAACACGGTATTGTTAACTCATCTTCAGTGGATTGACTTAAAAGAAAAGCCCAAAAGATGTTTTCATTGAAGCATCCTGAATTTAATTACAAGAAATTGTAGGGTGGGGGCTGGGAGAGTTGGGTGGTTGGGGGACTTTTGTGTTTTGGCGGGAGTTGTTTTTTAAGTAGACACCATTTCACCAAGCAAAGCAAAATTCAGATTGTAATCCATGTAGTGTGGGCAGCTTTTAACTGAGTACATCTGAAAAAAACCCTGAAGTATCAGAGAGCACTGCTATCAGAGGTCATTTATTGCATATACTTCTAATACTCATTAGACTTCTTACAAGGACACTTAAATCAAAATGTTATTAATCTAACAAGTCTGCTCCTAGTGACAAGCATGAATTTCCTCCAGGCTTTTGTCTTTGTTTGCTCCCTGCTCTCAGAGTTGTGGGGGTGGGCTCAGAGGCCAAATAATATTCCATCACCCAAAGTCAATCATTGCATTTGCCAATCTGTAACAAGTACATGGTTTTCAAAGGAAAGTCTCTGTTAACTTCAGAGAAATAAATGCCACAGCATGCTCTGGAGACCAGGTGAGTACAGTACTCTAATGGCTTTCAGAAATTTAGAAATTTAGCTAGCTGTTTCCCATAAGAAAAGACACTGAGCATACACTTACACACGATGCATTAGAAATGAAATTAATCCATCGATGTTGGCACCAGCACAAAAGACTGGAACATTGTAGGTTAGTCTCTGCAGCAACTGAATACCCTGTGGAAACAGAAGCTGTTCACATGTCTGTCCTATAGCACAGCAGGAGGAATGTTACAAGTTACCAAAGATGAAACTGAAAGGACAAGTATCAAGACACCACAACTGAATTAATTTTCAGACTCTAATGTAACAAACGAGCTGCTGCAAGCACGTTGTAATGTTATACCATACCTATGGACTTTTTAAAAGCCGAAAAAGAGTATTAAAATTTTATTTTGACAATGGAATTACCTTTTCAGCCTATCCAATTCTCTCCTTTGCCTCACCAGCAAGTTCTCCTTTCTGTAAGTGATGAACAGGCTTTGCCCTATTGAAAGGTCTAGAAGTCTCATCAAAATCCAAAAAGCACTTTGCAACCCCTTGGAAAGAAAGGATGCTTATAGGAAAACAGGTTTGTTGTAAAGGCTGCCAAGAGATCTAAAAACCAAAATCCTTCATACAGCACTTTTTGGGCAAATAACTGAATTCAATACACTCAGACATGACAAAAATTACAGCAGAGGTTAGTAGTTAAAACAAACTCGCACCATTTAAATAACTAAGAGCTTTAAGGTTTTAACTTTGGATCTATCTGTTGAGTACAAAAACTCTCCCATTGAGTGGCCAGTCACTTGGATTCCTAGATTTTGTGGTAGTGCTTTGAGAAATATGCAAACCAGGAGAAAAGCGATGTTTTCTAGATGCTTGACTCATTTACCACAGAACAAGGGCCACAGGACTACTAGTAAATTAATTTTCTGCTTTTCAGGAACAGACAAGTGACAACAGGCAACCAGAAAGTACTTGGTGAAAGCTCAGGAGAAAATCCGTGCACATTAAAAAAAAAAAAAAAACCAAAAAAAAAAAAACCACTTTAGGGACAGGTTAAAATTAGTGAGGTCAAACTGGGAGATGTCAGACATTCACTGTAAGCTTCGATTAGTACACCCCCTGGCATTCACTGGCAGATGGAACTGACCAGAAGGGAGTGCCATGCACTGACCGTGCATGCCCTGCAAACCTCCCTTGAAAACAGGCAGCTACAGCTTTCCCTTCCCTCCTTCACAGTTACCTGTCAAAGTACTGATTAGACAAAATGATCTCGAGGCTTGTGTTATGAAACAGGCTTGTGTCAGGAGAAATAACCGAATACCTCAACTGGAAAACAATCTGATGATGCCTCAAGCAGTGACTTCTTGAAATAATTTTTTAAAAGCAGGATTTTTTTGTTTGGTCGTTATTTTTGCTCTGTGGGATTTTTTTTTACTAGAGTAGGTAAGAAGCACAGTAAGATTAAAGAGAGTACAAAAAACTCTATAAAAGTGTTAAATTCCTGTCATATCCACCTCGTACAGCAAAGCACACAGCCAAGATCAACTTTCCCTCAACACATTATTTCCAATAGAGATTTTGAAAGGTTATTATATGCATAGAGTATAATGTTTATTGTGCAACTGTAGCCAAACAATATTAAGTATTAGTTCCTTTACCTGTAATAAGACTGGGTCATTCAGATTAGTAGAGCTTCGATGAACCACTCCTGCCAGCACACTGGTCAGATTGTAGGTGTCATGGAGAGCTTCTCTAGTCTCAGTGTCTGAAGCTGGAATTTAAGAATTATTAGGAAAATCCCCATCTAATAGAAAAAGTTGTATTAGCTACCAATCTAAGCAGAAGCCAAAGTCTCTGACCAGATCCTCATGCATGTTTTAAAGGTAACTACAAATAAATGACAGCTCCTATGCACTTGCCTCTCCACCTCACTTCTAAACATACAGTTATTTATAACACTAATTCGTTTCCTTAAGATGCTTGGACACTAAAGGAATGGCCTACCTCCTACCTACCAAGCTTTAGTCCCGAGATCTTGAAACCTGCACTTCAAAGGCTTTAGATCTTAAACTCAATGATCTCAGTTTCTTGCTTCATGCTATGGTGGACAAGTAGACTTAAACTGATAACGTGATAGGGTTAGTTAGCATTAGTCAAATAAATAAATAAATAGCCAGTTGTGCTTAGGCAATGCTGAAAGAGATGCAGCAAAAGAGGTAAAGCAATAGATCAGTTGGAAGAGGACTTAATTCTTAAAATTTTCCAGACCCAACCCCAGCAGCAATTCTACAGTAACTGTTCTAAAAATACACAAGCAACCACAGAGAGGCTTAAACTCCATGAATCAGAGAAGATAAACAAGGGAGCATCATAAAAGACTCAAATCTTGAATCCTTTAATTCTCATATATGATGAGAAACTAAGCATATCCCCTGTATTTGTAGGTTGTGCTCTGAGCACATCTCCCTGAACCCTGAAGTCCCACTTCCATGAAGTAGAGGGGAGAAAAAGAAAATCAAAAAAGGACATCTCAAGACACACATAAAAGGCAGTAGAACCTCTTTTGCAGCTGGAAAACTTGGTGCACACAGGCCCAGGCAGAGACCCCCTACTGCAAGCAAACACTCCAGTGGGAGAGGTAAACTGAGGTGATGACAGTTGTTTGCTGTGGCATGACTTCTCCGTATATTTGCACCCTCTAGCCAGGTTTCTCACTTGATTAAAAACGTAGTCTGTTCCAGCTCCAAAAATAAAGGATAAGAGAATAATTCCTCACCCTACCAAGTGGAGGAACAAATTCCGACAAGCACGATCATTGTCATTTCACAAGGAATGACTTCAAATCTGCTTCTCATGGCAATTTAACATCTTAACAGGTGGCTTAGCCAAGCACTCCACTACAATGAAAAATACTTCATCTTTCACACCTTATGCTTCTTCCAAGAAATTAATCACCCACACCACACAATCAGGACCTGTCTTATCTTCCCTTGCCCAGGCAACAGATAAAAAGCTCAGATGCAAACCTTACCTAGCTGTGATAGCAAAGTAACCACAGACAAGGCCAGAGATGGGTTTATATTAGTGTCCTCCAGGAGCTCTACAAGACAACTGAGACATTCACTTGGTAGAATCTGGTGTGAAGCAAAAAAACGGGTAAGCTTCAGTCCAGAGATAACCTGGAGAGGAAAGGAGAAAAACAACCCAACTTACTCAACTGCAGCAATGCAATTAACACAGAAGTCAAAGCACAGAGTTGTATTAAACAGATGTTGTCCTACTTGACAAACTGAGAATTAAGTGCACCTCCAATGGGACATTTGTATTCACATCAGCTGGAATAAAAAAAAAAAAAAAAAAGTAATGGAAAAAATCTGGTTTTCATTCCTTTATGCTTGGAAAGTACCAGGTTTATTTATTGTGAAAGAACAACTCAACAGAGTGCTCAACACAAACGCAGCAATCAGCCTGCCTTCCAAAGCCGTGGGCAGGAACCCAAAGGCGCCACTCTGCAAGGAGGATCAGCAGCAGCAGCCAGGGCTGTTTAGGGAGCACTCTGTGACTGGCATGAAAAAATGGAACCCGAGCCTGGGGAGCCCTGTGTAAGAGGACACCAAAAATTATACACCTGCACATCAATACAGGCGGACACGGTTTATATTTTGCGTATTGGAGACACATAATGTTGAGTTGCACATTCCCTCTATGTCTCTTTACAAGTGATACAGAGAAAAAAAGCCAAGCTAGGCACTAACTCTCATATAAACAGTTTGGCAATTAACATAAATCTGTATTTGGAAACCTTAACTTGCAGATTAGCTCAAAGGCCACCACAAAAGTTGCACACAAGGCTGTACCTGGAGGTCAGAAATGCACTAACCCACCTCCTAGCAGAAGCCACATTTGGATACCTGCTGCACGGAACTGGAAAACTCCAGACACAAGACCAGTTCATCATTCAAACTCCATTTTTTAAGCTGTAAAAATAACTTATCCTTGTGGGCCAGAATTTTGGGGATGCATAAATAAAAAGTCCCTGGTAACACATACTGCCTGCTTAACCTGGGTACATAAAAGCTTACTGCTCACCTCTGTAAACACACGGACACACCACAAAACATTATAATAAAGGACACCACAGCCACCCCCCACGCCTCCTCCCCCGGGCCGGGCGCCTCTCCCACCTCCAGGCTGCGCTGCAGGAGCGCGGCGTTGTGCGGTGTCTTGGCGGCGCGGTACTCGGCGGCTGCGAGCAGCAGGGCCTTCATGCAGCCCGGGGCATCCATGGCAGCGCAGCGCTCAGCCGCTCCGCGCTCGGGCCTCGCTCGCGTTTCCCGCCGCCGCCGCCATCTTGCCGCAGCGGCCACTGAGCGCGAGCGCCCGCCGGGGCCGCGCGGCACCACGGGAGGCGCCGCCGCCGCCATCTTGCTTGAGGGAGAGAGGCGGGCAGCAGCTCGGCGGGGGCGGGAGGAGTCAGGGAATGCAGCCGCTTGGGGCGGTGACACCGGCTCTGGCGCTCGCGGGCCGTCGGGGCGATGCGGAGAGGTACTTTTCCCAAGCGGAGCTGTACGTGGTTGGGGGAGCTGAGTCCTCCAGCCCCCCAACTTCTGGAGAGCTGCCTCCGGGTGGAGCTGCCGTCGGTTCCCACCCGGCGCTCACAGTCCTGCTTCGCCTTCCTGCTGGCTTTCTAGTCCGCATCATCCTTTCCTCTCCTACTGGGGAGGGCTTGAGCCCGGCCAGCAGCCAGCCTCCCCTCCCGCCTGTGGCTCCCTGGCCTCTGCGGTGGCGGTGGCGGGGATCGAACCGCGGTACCGGGAGCTGGCCGCTCGCACAGCGCCCCCCGCAGGCCGCTGCGGGCACAGCGCCCTCGCCCGCTGCCTGCGCTGCGGCAGGAATCCTTCCCTGGCGCTCCTGCCGGCGGGAGCGCCCTGAGTGCCGTCTGACACCGGGGCCGTGCCCTTCTTGCCCCGTCTTCTTCCTTACACCCTGTGCTCGCACCTTCCGCGTGTGCAAGAGGCTCTGCTCAGCCGCCCGAAATGGACACATACACACTCACCCGCCCACCTTTGGGATGTCGGCAAGTAGATGCTGCTGCGTGAAGCTTTTGACCATGTTTTCTCAACTCGTGCACGGATTGTTTTGACCTAATTGTGCATAATTAGGTCTGCAAGTATGTGTAGGAATGTATATTGTCCTCATTTTCCTACACTCTTAATAGGACAAACATTGCTTTAAAGCACAAGCGAGTAATGTGAATGTAATGTTAATGTCATTCTGTGTCTCTTTTTCCTTTTAAGTCCTTGATCCTTCCCGTGTCCCCTGTGTCAGGAAAATTAATCCACAAACGCCAGAGGTTTATGTCCAAAACGGAGACAGAGGAGTCCTGTAACTTTATTCATGAATAAAGGGAGAGGTCATGGGCATTTCCCATGGGGTCTCTCAAATTGACAGAGGACACAGCCTTTTTTATCCTAATTCCCGGCCGCAGTTCCCTCTCTCTTTCCCCATTGGCTGAGGTACTCGAGAGGTACAGATTTCTCAGAATGCCTAATTAATATACATCCCCCCTAATACAGACATCCCCAATATACATTCCCCTTTTCTTCTTCTTGTGTCTCTGTTCCTGTAGTTCATTAACACAGTTTTGGGTAAATCTAATTAGGGAAATTCCTATGGAAATCCTACCCATTGTTTTTTCTATCTCTCAGTATCAAAGTTATCTTACCAGCAGACTCAGGTCTTACCTTTACCAGTCATTTGTTTGTAAAGACACTCCCTTATTCCTTTCACCTACTTCGCATGACCGCCACAGGGGAGCGCTGGAGAAGTGACTGGAGTGTGGGCTTGGAGTCACCCTCAGTCCTGGATGGCACACCAGGAGCTGCAGCCACCGTGACTGTTGTAAATCTGAGTCCAAAACATGGCTGCCAAGTGCCAGCTCGCCAAGTGCCAGCTAAAAGGCACCACAGCCCAGCCCTTGTACCCTGTTCAGCCATCAGAGTCACCCAGGATGCACCGTGAGGCACAGGCTGGGATTCCTTGTTACTCAGTCTTTTCCCAGGTGTTACTGAGTTGAGCACCTGGGGGACTGCTGAGACTGTCATTTCAGAAAAACTACAGTGCTGTGCTTTGTTAAGGACCAGGCTGCTGGAGGTGGGGTGTCTCAGCACAGCAGTTCCTCATTCTGGTACCTGTGATAACCAGCTATCAGACAGGCTGCTCAATTCTGCAAATAAAGAGGCACGTCATTTATGTGTTTCTACACAGCAAGGCCTGGGGTTTTTATGTCCCATAGTACCATTTTTCATGGACAGCTACTTTATTTTCAATTAATGAAGTTTTGGACACATATTTTAGTATTTCTTGACAATGCTAGAGTTAATTAATAGTCTCATTTTTTTTGTCTCCTTCATGCTACAAATACTAGTTGAGCCTGGAGCCAAGAATTGTACAGCACTATTAAATTCGTAATGAAGTCTAAAGCACTGAAAGGTCTAAAATTCCTTTGACAAATAATGGTGTGAGAGAAACATAATAGAAAAAAATCTAACTAGTATTACCCATTAAAATACATAAATAATTTGTGAAGGGTCTTAAACACATAATGAATACAAATGTCTTCCTGACAGTCCCAAATGGTGAGAGAGTGTGTACGAGTGACTGGCCACCTTCAGAACTAAAGTATTTATTAAATATTTAAAATTGGGGGTAATATTAAACCAGATTCTTACATTTAAAAAAACCAACAAAAGACATACACATAAGACAGAGCTAATGGCAGTAGCATATGTACAGCACTCCCATATGTACAGAACCTATTAAGAAAAGGACATGTTCATGTAGATATGCAGGTAGAACTTGTACTCCTCTTGTAAGCTGCCAGAACCAGTTTTCAACATTAGAAGTATTTCAAATCATTTTCCACTGGTTGATTAATTTTTTTATGTCATGGATTTAACACAGCATTTTTGTTTTAATTTGGATTATTCCAAACGGCAGACTACTAGTATTCGTTGACATAGCTGAAATACTATCCACTTGTCCAACAATGAGGTAACATGAATCGTGCAAAATAACAGAGTTCGGAGATTTTAAAGCATCTTATGATGCCAACAGTTTTGTCATATATGGTTTTTATCACCACATATCAATTCTGCCATAAATTACTGCATTATGCACATTCATTTAATGTATTTATATTGCTGCATTATAGCAGAGTGTTCACTTTAGCAGTTCACATCTTGGATGATTTGCTGGCTAAAAAACACCAGAAGACACATACATGGACACAAGATACCTTTCCCCCATATGTGTGTGTATGTGTCTGTAACAAAAAGTAATTGTTTTATTGCTGAGCAAAAATACATAGTAGCTGGCACTGGATCTAAAATACAGCTGCTCTGACAGTCTACAGAAGGAGGAGGCTAATTCCAGATCCAGAGTTGGGGGCACCCAGCTGGCAGCTCCCCCAGCTGAGGCTTTGTGCTGTGGCACAGCCTGGAATGGCAGCTTCCCAAATCATCAGGTGCAGATCCTTCAGGGTAACACAGTGATGTAATCACCGCTGTCATCAACTTCTGTAAAGTAACCGATACAGACAAAAAAAGATGTCATTACAAGAGGCTCTTGTGAAAGGCCATAGGAAGCAGCACTGCCTGTGGCAGGGCAGGGATCAGTAACTCACTTTGGTTTCTCAGTGTTCTCTCTGTTATTGCAGGGCCAATGTTTAGGCCCCCTGTCCTATGGACTGGATTCTCCAGGAGCCCACAGGGAGGCAAAGCCTGCATTGCCTTCTCTGACCCAGCAAACACTGTTATAAACAATTGTATCCACATAAGACCCCTCCTTCCTGAGGAGCAGTCAAATGTTGGAAATCATCCATTGTTGGTAAAACATCGATAGCTGAGATATCTATGACTCACATAACACAACACACCCCTTCTTCTGTATATAAATACCCAAAAGAAAAGTTTTCATCCCAGCTAAGGGAGGAGAGCCTGAAAAACCCGCTCTCTCTTACACCTGGTTAGATTCATTCTGGGTTTTGAGAAGCCAGGGAAAAGGCAGAAATTCAACGCTTGGAACTCAAAGCTCCACTATGGAAACCTATTGTTCTTCAAGCTTCCCTCAGAAAAGCTGTCCCTAGGCCAGAAAACAAAGTTCAAATATTTCCAACCACTAGGATCGTGACCCCAGTCCCTTGAGGTGTTCCACTGGTCGCACTAGAGCGGTGGCAGTGCTTGGGTGAGCAAAACCCCAGCGACTGCTGCAGACAGGCTGCGTCACTCCACCGTGCTGGGATGCTGTTGGGCATGAGAAGCAAATCGCAGGGCAGGGTGGAGACTCCAAGCTTTTGTTTCCTTTCTGACAACTGCACTCAACGAAAGGATTTCCCTTGCTCACACCTGGCTGTGGTTCTCGGCACACTCTGCCAGAGGTCATGGAACACTTTCAGGGTTATTTTGCAGCCCTCGTCCTGATGGATGCTGCAGCTGAGTGTTGTACAGCAGGAACATGCAGAATGGCTTTCAGAGGTGTGTGAGGTATACTGGCAGGTTTCCAACAGTATCTCCAGTCATTCTTCTCGAAACAAAGACATAAGGATAATATGGGGCTATACAACACAGTCTAAAGCTTTATGGAAACCTCTCTCTTTATTGTATCCATTTGCATAATTCTGTCAGGTAGAAGCACTGTATCCTTGTCCTACACCTGGGACTCATGAGCCTAAATTAGCAGAGGAAGAGCCAAGAGAGGCTGAACTCTGGTTCCAAAGCTGTTATCCTGAGCACAAGCCTATATGCTTGTTATCAGTTAGTTATGTTCTAATACAAATCACAAGCTGGCTTGCATACTCGCCCATCTCAGAACTAACTGAGTAGGTTTTAGTTATAAAAAAATCTTAGAACCTCGACAATGAAGGTAAAGGACAGCCTCAACGCCCAGTGAAGTGCAAGGGCCTGGTACCTTGGCAGAAGCACATTGGGTAGAACTGGTTCTCAGCTTTCCCCAGCCTAGAAGCATCAACACCCATGAGGGAGTGAGCTGTGCGCGGCTTTATTCATCATTCTGTATCTCTAGTGATTTTAATTTGTTCATTTGTAGTGGGTGAGGGTAAGTAACCTGTGAGCTAAGAATAACCATTTCAGTGAACACAAGAGAGAAGGGAGGATGTTGAACTTCTTTCCCTGCGAGAGGACATTTAGCAAGTATTCACCACAAAACTGTCAATGCCGTCATCTGAAAAAGCCACAAAGGCAGAACTAAATTTCTCACCAGCATAAACACTGTCCATTCCTGACTTGAACCTCTGGCTTCTTTGCGAGGCCTTCGATTTCTTCACTGGGTAGCGGAGGTTTGTTATTAGTCCTTGATTTGGCTTTTCAAAAGTGTATATTAGGTCCTTTAATGTTTTGAAAGTCCTCTCTGGAACACCTTCCGAAGTCTGTAAGGAAAGGATAACAAAAAGTGTTTGCAAGTGCCCTTCACATAGAGTCCCCTAAATGAAAAGAATGATAAGTTGATTCTTATTTACCAAAGAGCTGTTTTGTAAACAGATTTGGTGATAGAATATTGCACTGTCCCGAAAACACTAGGGACACCTGTTTGGTGGCATGGTTATGGCACTAAAAGTAACCTCCCTCACCATCTTTTTTTTTCCAAAAAGAACATCAGTGTAAATTACTGGCATAAATGCTTGTGTGTATTTGTTGCTGAGGCCTCACTTTCCATGAGGTGACTAAACATCTGCCTCCCAATGGGAAGGAGTTGCTAAACTCCTTCTTTGCTTTCCTTGCATGCACAGCTTTGCTTTACCTGTTTAACTGTATTTTATCTGGTCCAGGAATTTCCTCACTTTTGCTCTTTGTGTTCTCTTCCCCCCACGCTGTCCTGCTAAGGAGGGAGAGAGTGAGCAGCTCTGGGGGTGCTTAGCCGGTCAGGTCCAATGTACTGCACTCTGGAAAGCTCATGGCTGAACCTGGCCTTTAAGAAAACCCAACCTACCTCTCTTTCACCATCAATATATTATTTCAGTCAACCGTTTTAGTAAGCCAAAATAATCTGAACTAATTTTTTTCAAGAACTGAACTCTTCTTTCACATTGTTGGCAAAACTTTGTAAGGAAAATGGGTTTTAAAAACCTAAAAGTGTCTGAATTACTATCTGCCAATAGGAATGACAGCATAACCCCAGTGGAGTGGCTAAGGTCCAAAACAGAATACTTTTTGAAAACAAACCATTCTTCTTCATGGGAAATTGTGTCTTTCATACTCAGGCAAAACCATTAATAAGCAGTAAATTACCAGCATGTGAGAGTTTAGTGTGTCCTTTATGAAGTGATTTCCTCATTCCACTTAAATGCTACTTAATTATTGGCAGTGCTCTTGCCTGTCCTACTACAAGCAGGGGAGTGAGCCAGCTTTATCTATGTCCTTTCACGTTGCCTGGGGATTTGTTGAAGGATTAGTCTCTCTTACACTTGTTTTGCTTGAATAAGCAGCATTATCTGGCATCATCACTTCAGGTGACTCATGATCACAGAGAATTATATTCTTTCAATCAAAAAGATCATTGCAATATCCCAGATCCCCATGAAATGCTGTGTGCAATGGCAGAGCTTTCAAGTAGAAATAGCTAATTACGAACAGGAGAAAGTAACAAAAGTAATAGATTTTTCATCAGTGCTAACAAAAAGAAATGGTCAAATCAGAAAGCAGCTGGTTAATAAACAACAGAGCCACTTAGATTATAAGGAAATTCTGCAAACTCAATGGCTACTTTTGAGCTCATACGTAATAAGGCAAGAATTGAGTAGAGAGCAAACTTGAAAGTATTTTCTATGGTATTGTGCGTATGAATTAAAGAAAAATCTACGATTAATCAAATGATTGTAGACTAATGTGACTACAGATTAAAAGGATCATTGATCATAGATGAATCTAAGATCTTTTAAACTATGACTTTTTAAAATTTGTGATCCTTTAGAGTCTTTAGAGATGTAATGAGAGTTACTCACCTGCATTCTAAAATAGCCTTGGTGTTCCCTGAAGATACGATAAGTGTAGATGAAGTCCTCAAAGCTGTGAAAAACATTGTTGTATACATTATACACTACATTAACAAAGTGCAAGACTGGAAATATCTGCAAACAGTAGGTGGTATTAAAGACATGAGAACTTGTGCAGTAAAGTTGAACAAGATAGAGACAGAAAGGGAAAACAGAAGAGATTACAAAATGAGTGAACAGAAGAGATTACAAAATTAATATCTTGAAATATAAGATTACTCTAACCAGGGGTTTCAAAGAATTTATTAACTAAACCTAACTCAGGCCTTTTATAAGCATAATTAGATTCCACAGCTATCACCTCCTGTTATCTCTCTCTTATCTTCCTCACGTGTGATACTTCCCTAGTGCATAGAAATGCACTTTATTTTGCATTTCTATGACAAGAAGGCTGTTGAATTCTTGGAGAGATGTTAGCAGAAAATGGCCTCCAGTCACCAGTACCCAGAAAATGACTACGTGGCTCCTACTTTTCAGAATAATGTTCTTCCTTTGCATTTCCCAGGGTTTTAGTTATTGTTATTTTTGATAATATGCATGTGTTTGAACACTGAGGCTACTGATGTCTTCAGATATATTTTGTCAACAGAAATAAAAGCTTTATCAGATATGCAGTGGCAGCAGTGCAGGAGGTGAACTGGGGATCGTGACTGTGATCAAAAAAGGTAGCAGAGTTGCAAGAAAATATACAACACAAATAAGTGAGAGGGCTGGGGAGAGGGGGGAGCAGCATCTCAAAACAAGTTTTTTTAACTAGTATGCCTGTTCATCAGTAGGACTTTGGCTGTACCTCTGTGGCTATGTGAAGTGAGCTGTCATGGGAGGGAGAGTCTTAAGGTAAATACCTGGCTCACGGACTTGCACATAAATGAACAGTTACTCTGAAAATAAACTACTTTGTTCTGCAAAAAAAGTTACCATGAACTGAGATCAGGATAAGGCTTCCAGTTACAATAGATTTGTTTTAATTCAAAGAGTGGTATCACAGGGATGCATATTTTGGTTTTTGCCTTCCTGAGATACCTGTGGAAATCCACATGTTCCTCGCTGAAGAGTACTTGCATAAATGTGCTCATTCTTTGCACAGAGACAGAGAAGTGAGAAAAAGAAATACCAGAAACTGATCATTTTTGAAACTTGTTCTTTGCTGTTCAATGAAATTTTAAAATGTTACTGCCTGGATATTATTCAGCTACTATAATTTTTACTAAATAAACATGAAACTACCATTAAAATGGAAACTTCTGTTTCCACATTAACTACTAAATGCTTACCAAGAACTAGTAATAGGGTACAAACAAACAAAGTGCTTAGTCTGGAAGAAAAGGGAGGTGAGAGGAAGCGTGGCGTGTTGAACCACAAAGAGAATAGAACAGCAGCAAAACCTGTAGGTCTGAACTGGGGCACTGTCAGAGACCTGGGATAATTCTGGATGAAAGAGACAATGTGCTGGGGAGGAAGGTGCATCAGCACCATGCTTCATTAGAGGAGAGATGCCTTTGAACTGGTCTCACCATTCTGACTCTGCGATCCTCCATGGGAGTGCACTTCCCTCCCCATAGCCCAGGATTAAAGGATAAAAAAAGTTGTTTGTTTGCTGTAGCAAGTGGATCAATATCTCTGCCCTTGGATCAGTTAATTTGAGAAGGGTGCATCAGTTTGTACATTAACCCCATTAGGTGCTAAACAAGGTTTTAAGATGCAATTCTAATCCAAAAATTGCCTTGGAACATCCACTAAGAGTTTCAGTGTTGACTGTGCCCAGTTGTAGGGCAGTTTGCCTATTGAGCAACTGCCGGACAGCCCAATCTCTGAGGCAATTCTCAGCCAGTACACTAATGCCATCCCATGTGCTGTGTGAGCACAAGCCTTGCTCTTACCCGTGCATGCCACCATCTGTGCACCATGGCTGCCACCCTTGCAGTTTAACTGTGGCATTTGTTAACGTCTGAGTTATGGTCAAATCCACTAAACACTACAGTTCTTAGCAGCTTTTAACACTAAAAACCCACAGAGGCAAACTGGCAGTCACATGACTTTTCATATGCCTGCCTAGAATATTGTGGCAGGCCAGATGTGACAGGCCAAAGCATGTCTGCGAGATATCACAAGGCAAATCTGCTTTGCCCTTAATGTAGACAAAAGGGAAAGCAAATGTGTTGGTGTGGCACAAAGCTTAACCCAGGTTCTTACATTGTCATTCTTCCTCTGTGTCAGGTTCCCCATTTGTCCCCTCTGATAGGGCATGTATGCCCATTCCCTATTCCCTCCCATCTCCCTCACCTCTCCTTCCCTCCCCTCACGCCCTACATTTTCTCATTCCACACCATACTGAAAGCAGGTTCCTCTAGGTCCCTCTCTGAGGGCTGTTTGTCTGCCCCTTGCTACTTCTCTTTTCCTCGTTCTGTCATTTTGCAGACCTCCTTTCTTCTACCCACCAATCCCATAGTACTCCATTTCTCTCTCCCTTTTTCTCCCTTTTCCATTGTTTTGTTTCATTAGAAATGCATTTTTAGTGATTGATAAAAACAACTTCTTGTATTTTTTAATTAATTAGAGGTATTAAAAAGTTTTTATGTCACACTCAAATGCCTTCTCAATGAGAGTGTAAAACCTCATAGGTTCAAATAAAGAAAGACCTAGATTTTAATTTTTTAAACTTTGAATGCATTATGAACAGATCATTTATATATGAAAAGTGCAAAACAGCCGTCTTGAAAGGGAAATAAAAGTGCTATTCCCTATAGAAAAAGAAAATAATAAAATTTTGATTGTAGTAATTAAAGCTAAGGACTAGAAATGGTCCTCTATGCCCATCCTCTCTGTGGATTTGTCATATGAATTCAAAAAGAATTGTGTAATTTTCAGTCTCAGCCTATGTTCTTATATCAGGTAAAATTCCTTTGAAACACCAGGCTAGGCTTTCATCAGACAGAAATTCTTCCAAGAAGGATGTGTTTTGTAACATGCTGTGAGACTTTTCAGTGTCTCAACAGTGCTAAATGCTGTTTTACCCTTCGTTACAGAGGCAGTTACTTGGGGTAAGGTTCTTAACATATTTTGACCGGCTAAACTATTTTCTCTGGGCTCCCCTTATTTTCTGCAGAGAGATACCAGCATCAACATATTATAGTTCATTTATCATCTGTTACTTGAAATG
>VZRM01003360.1:1149677-1219492 GCA_013397955.1 Grantiella picta | reverse complement strand
TTTTTTTTTTTTTTTTTTGCAAATGCCACCCTCTCACTCGTCACTATAAAGGAAACCTAAGGCCAGCACTACTTGAATACATAGACATACTCTCTTGGAGTCTGTTAATATCAGGGAAGAACTATTAATTTTAGAGAAGATGATTGTTGTCTTTGGATCCATCTGAAAACTTAAAAAAAAACTTCTAAAAAGCTACAGAACAGATAAGTTGAAACTGAGGTACAGTTATATTTTTAAGTTAACTTTTCTGTTTAAAGTGGCTCAAAGCCCTGGAAATAGGGTCCTATGCTTCAGGAATAAGTCAAGGACTGTATAGGGGAGGATAAAATTATCTAAAGGCATTCTTGTCTTTTTTCAGGTGATTTCAGGTGATAATCAGATGATTAGAGTACTTACAAAACACAGAGACACAAGGCTCCTTCCACGCTCTCACTCTCTCGTATTAAATAGCTGCCATTCTTTTTCTTCTTGCTCAGCAGCTCTTCACAGGTTCTTCTTGTTATCTTTCCATGAAAAAATGGAAACTCCATGAACAAAAGAAAACAAAGTATCTCGCCTTTCAGAGCAATTCCAGAGCAAGTCAGAAGCCTGGCACGAAAAGAAGACTTATTCCAATCGCAGCTTCCTGCAGGCACCTGAAGCTGGAGGTGCCAGGGACCTGCAGCAGTCCATCTGCGTTGTTTACTGAACTGTCCCCAGTGAGGTGGATTAGCTCTGCAGCTTGACAGCTCATGAGCTCCGTGGGGGCAGGAAAGGGTTGGTCTGCACTGGTCACAGTCCACATCAAAAAGGAAGACACTTTTGTCACATTATACCAGCAGACTTTTGGGTTATGTGCCACACCTCTAAGCTATGGAATAGCTAAGTTGACACTGAGGTACAGTTATATTTTAAGCTAACTTTTATGCTTAAAGTGGCTCAAAGCCCTGCAAATAGGATCTTATGTTTCAGGAATAAGTCAGGACTGTATAGAGGAGGATAAAATTATCTAAAGGCATTATTGTATTTTTTTCAGATGATATTGAGAAGAGAAAATGAGCTTTTGATGTTTTAATCAGCCTCAGTCATGAAGCCGTAGAAAGTGCGAGAAAAAACTTGGCAAGTCTCTATTCATGCAGATGTTTAACAAATTTCATCAAAATAAGCTGCACAATGACACAAGGTGTTTAATAGGGGAACAGTGTGAGATGCAAGGACTGCTGTCATCTTGACAGAATCTTCTCACAGAACGAGAAAAACAACCTGTGAAAAAGGTAAATACTGACCAAACGCTATAAGCAAGAACAACCACGTTGTACATGCAGCTGTTACTTTCATGTTTTTTCTCTGACAACCTTGTACACACAAAAATTTTATATTAACATTTGTGTGTTTAACTGCAGGTTGATCATGCGTGACACTAAGACCATTTCCAGACGGCATCTTACTTAGTTTAGGAATAAAGTACCTCTAAAAGTGTACTGTTTTGTCTCAAAGAAATTTAGAGACTTGGGGAAAAGAGATACCCTTAAGTGAGAAACCTTAAAATGGCAAGTCCAAGGTGACGCTATAGCTGAGGTCTGTGCTGCAGTGATCACAGTTTACTGACAAAACAAGTCTTGATCCTCAAGGGGATGAACTTGTGTTTGTACTTAGCTCCTCCAATTTCAGTTGTCTGCAGATAGCTGCATTTGGAATGAGTCTTCTTTTATCCTCCAATGGGATGGGGGATAGTGATACTGGGGGGAAATACCCTGGTCTTGTAAACATCCTTAAGAGCACGTGACAAAGATTCTCATTGTTACCAAATGCACTTGTATTTTCCTATATGTTAAAAATGGTTGTGGCTTTTTTTCTACACATCTTATAAATAAACAATTTCCATGAGGTATTGTGAGGTGAATGGCTTTTCCAGAAACCCAGCTCTGTAAATGAAGTGCAGCAGCTGCTCAGCACTGTCCTGCTTCAGGTGGGTTCTGTCCTTGCATTGAAAGGAAGGTAGATAGAAAACAACTGCAAATTCCTCTTTCAGGAAGGTAATAAATAGATGTTCTTCATAATTTTCCCAAACGACCTCCTTACCTAAGTAATAGAAGACAGTAGTTTCAGTAGATCTTGCAGATCTGAATCTAGAAGTTGCTTAAAGAGAAATAGCAACAACATGCTGACTGCTGACAGCTTAGTAGAGTGCTTTTTTGATTAAACAAACCTTGAGAAGGAGAAAGCTCTTAAGGAGAAATGGGAGCTAGGGTCTCCTTCCAGCAGCAGTTCCTATCCCCTGGCCTGATCAGCTTCCTCCTCAGTTGTCTCCACAGCTTCCTGAGAGCACTCAGGGATTAACATTGTCCTTTTACCTCACCTTACCTGTCTGTAGTATTCAAATGGACCTGAGAATAGGAGCTTGATTTAAAAGCAGAAATAGTAGAAATATAGCAGAGAAAGGGGTCTGGGAAGGAGAAAGAGAGAGAGGCTATAAATACAGTCTGGTTAGTCACTAAACCACAAGCACGATTCAGTGGCCAGGCACCAGAACTTCCCATTGTACGCATACATACGTACATACAGATATATATGTATGTATGTGTGTGTGTGTGTATGTGTGTGTTTGAGGGGTAATCCAGGGCAAAACCACACAGCTTCTGGCAAAAACAGAACAGGACTTGCAGATCCCAGCCGGAGATACCTGTTGATGGATGCTGTGTAATCACCTCGAAAGTGAGGGGAGATTTCCTTGTAATCACCACAGAGCTGCACCATGCACCTCACCACAGCTTGTAGCACACAGCATTGAAACTTTACTGTGTGTGTTGGGGTCACATAACAATATATTTCCATGGGAAAAAATGAATCTGTGAACTCTGAGCAAGCATTCCCCAAGACAAACATTTCTGGCTTACACAAACCTGCGTACCCAGGCTGCCTTCTCAGCCAAGTCCTGAACAATAGTCAGAAATATGAGCTGATGGTATTAATTCTGATTAAATGTATGATGAGAGGTCTGGGGAGCTGGTGGGGCTTGGGTGGTTGAGGCAGTTGCACCAGGCTGACCCTCTGGGAATCTTAGCTACACCAAACCAAGCAATGGCTGTGGTGAATCTGCTCTTAAAGTCATTTTACTCCACTCCAAAATAAGACTGGGTTGTTTTTTATTCCTCATCCATTTAAGGAGATTTCACAGGATAGCTGCCTGCACTGACTATCCTTTCAGATTACAGAGAATGGGGGAAAAGCAAAGTTTTTTTCCTGAGAGACTGCCTCTTGGCCTGCTTCTACCATAGCATGGGGAAAAAAACAGGTAGAGTTTCACTTCCTAAAAATCCTCTGTATGTTGAAACAATTACATCCTTTAGTCAATCTTGTGTTTTCTGAACTTAATGCAATCACTTCCTTCAGTCTTTTTCCACAAGCCACCTTTCCTTGCAATTGTTCTGTTTACTTTTCTCTGACACCACTTTGAGAACCACTTCTATAAAGTTTGATACATGTAAATGAGCACAGTGTTTTGATTAGATGAGCAGGATAGTTAGCCACTCTTCCTTTCACAAAATAGCTGTTAGAGAAACAAGACCTGCAACATTTTGGCAGCAGTGCCAAGCCCTGGGTTGGCCATATATCTAATTGGTTTTCTGCCATTCAGATACCTTGACTAATTTTCTTTTTTTTCCCCCCTCCTGTTGCTGTAGCGCTTAGTGGGGCCATTTCATAGTGATACCTCATGTTAACAAGCATACTTGGAGCTCTGGTTCTACAGCATTTCCTGGCTGCAGCTTTAACACAACAAAGTTCTTGGCAGTGCCTTCTGTAAGAACAGGAAATCTGGGGAAAAGCTAGACTGCTTGACAACACTGAGGGTCAGACATTCAGTGAAGCATCAGGCACAGTGTGGGATATCAGGGCTAGATAAAAGCTGTGGTCAAAAGCAAAACCAGTGTGCTTGTGAATAAAGCAAGAGGCTGGAGAGTCATTTTTTACCTGACCAGAAACAAAAAACAGCCACAAAATTTAAAAAAAACCAGAAAGTAAGTTGAGTTTTAGCTAAATCTTCTGAAAATCTGAGTTTTCATTGAGCTATGTTGCTGGGCAGTCACAGTCCTGTGGCTTACTCCACAAACAGAACCAATAAGGTTTTTGCAAGAGGTACTTTTACAGCAACAGATTACATTCAATTTTGCAAAATTCACAGCTGTGGCATGATATCTACACCAGTCTGTACTTCTGCAATTTACTGTGCTTTGGTGCAAAGGGTTTTTTGTGGTATCTGTAGATGGCAAAATTTACTTGAGACTGAAAGAAAAATCCTTATGATGTAAATTCAAGAAGAAAATTGAACTAGTGTGTCTCTTACTTAGAGATTGCTACTAGAGCTGTCTGTGGAGCCCCAAGGCATCAGAGCTCTGCCATTAGATTTCTAATAAAATACAAACCTAGAAGGAAAAGCCTATTTTATGTCTCTGACCATATTGCCAGTTTTTTAAAATATAAGTACAGTGAAAATGGTAGTTCAAAATGAAAGTGGTAGTTCAAAATGAAATGAAAATGGTGGTTCAAGCTTGTCTGTGCTAAAATTTGAATTAAAAAGTCACAGAGCCAAACAATTTAAAAAAGGTTTTATATCTGTAAGATATATGAGCATGTGTAATTAGTGGGGTTTGGTCTTGAAGTTACCTAGAACTTTGCTTAAAAGTTTGTGTACAGAATAGAGTCACAAAACAATTTCCCTCGCACTGGAAACTGCATTGTCAGGGTTCAGAGTGATCCATATTCAATTAGTCCCTGAGCTTGTAATAGCTGCAATTTTTGTGTTATGACCTGCCTCTGAGGATCTTGTTAATAGATCCCTTGAAGTGAATTAGAGTTAATGACACTGAATGACCAGTGCATATATGAGATATATTTATTTTTAAAAACAATTTAACTGCAGCAGAAGGAAGTGTGCAGCTGTTTTAGTTCTTTTCTACAAAAATATAAAAATATCATCTCCTGAAAATTCAGCTTCTAAGACATCATTCATTGGTCTCAGATATCACATAAATCAATGCATGAAATGCAGTAAGAAGTCATTTAACACCATAATGCCCCCAAAATACTGCCTTCTTGTTAGGAAATGTGCAGATGAAGCTGTAGGAAGTGATAAACCTCTTTTACACTTAATCATGTTTCTATACCTCTGCTGCATACTCCATCAAATATAACTGCACTATAAAACTTGGAACTTTTGTCCTAATATTAGACAAGACTGAGACCAGGGTGTTCATCTAGAGTCATATTAACAGCTACAACATTTTGACCCTCTGAATTTTCTCTGACTAATAGATCTTTTTACCATTACTGATATTTTCCTAGTCACTAACTTTCAGTGCCCTGTCCAGAACGCTCTGTTCTGGCAACTACATCTTGCCACTTTGGAACAGTGCCACTGGTTTCTCACCTTTGCATTATACTGAAAANCCCCCCCAACCCCGTAGTAATTAGGCACTGAATAATACAATGAGAAACAGGATGATAACATATAAACTTCAGAGGGCTCTTGCATCACTTTCTAAACCACTTGGGTGCCAGCATTTAATTATTGTCCTACCACTACCAAGCTTCCTTCACATAATCCTGTTCCTTGACTGGTGGTGTGGGCAACACTACAGAGAAATAATCAGAGAACCAGGCTCTCTGAGAACACGCAGTGCATGCACAGGACAAAATGATGGTCCCACCTCTCAAGAGTTTACAAGACAAATTCACATAGAGCTTGGGCTTGGATCCATATCTTGGTTAAGACAGACATGAATCCCCATACAGAGGCTTATACTTGAAAGTATCAACTAGGCTAAAACTCAAATGGGAGTTTAAGTCATAAAAATAAAGTCATAAAAATAATGGGGTCAAAAGAATAGGCTAGGAGAACTGTTTAAAGCAGAATTTATAGGGCATATCAAAAATAAAGAAAGCATTTAGACTGCCCATCTGGTTTGAGCCAAAAACCATTTTATATCCCACTTCCAAAAATTGTTTCTAGTGGATATGTGGAAAAAAAAAGTGCAAGGTACAATATTTTCGTACAAAAGTGAGTACAATTCTTGTACAAGAGAGGATAAATACAGTGGAAGGACAGCTAGGATAAGAACCTTATCTATAAAAATCAGTAAGAAAGGCCATGTCCTTGCTAGACAGAAGCTACAAAGTTCAGGTGAAGACTGAATGTGGTAAACTAGGGATGCCCCAATGAAAGTAACATTTGGCTTTGTGTCCCTTTAGTTATGCTCTGGGGAAGAGAACATAATGGAAGAGTGGTTTTATGGAAAACTGGCTTGAAAGCCGTAGATTCCAGAGAATGCATCAATTAAATTAAAGGGGTCCGTCAGCCAGTTGTCTCAGTCAGAATCTTCTGGGATTCCTCAAAGGAAAGCCAGAAAGAGGCAAAGGCAATCCCTCAGGGAGAGTGCAAATCACAGCAGAGCAGATCAGAGGACAGAAGGGAGGGAGGCAGACAAAAGGGGCACAGAATGAGCAGCATGCAGTAGGAAGCACAGGTAAGATCCTGTAAGGAGTCCATAAAGTGGGGTCACTAAAACCACGGGAAGAGTGACAGGTGTCTCAAGGCCAGTGACATCCAGCAGGTCCATGGCTGAGCTCAGCCACACAGCAAGGGAAAGGCACAGGCAAAGACAACAAAGGAGGGAAAGGAAGGGAACTAGAAAAAAAAAAGATGAGCGAATGAAACAAAATCTGATTTTCTTTAAAAACAATCAAAGGCTGGTGAAAATAATGAAAAGGGAGAAATATCTAGAGACCATTTAATCTTATTTTGTTTTAAGACTTATGAACAAACACTGATCATATGGCAAGTGATTCATTAGGGCAGTATGAAGTATACGTACCACGACTTTCATGTGAATGTAGCCCATGAACTGCACTGCATGATGGTTTTCCTGCACTGTTTCAGCTTCTCTGATCAAATTCATGCAGCTAGTTTTGATCTTCTCCAGCACAGTTCTATTTGAGCAGGTGAAGTTTCCTCTTTTTCAAGGACAGTTTATAAAAGTGACCTGAGTGGAGGCCATGTGAGGATTCCCAGCTTTTCTGTGGATTTCAGAGCCTAACAGCTTCACTTTGGCAGCTTAGTATTTGCCTGCAAAGGCACCTGCCTCTCTCAGTGAGAAACATTCTCCCTAACCTTAGCTGGTCTTCTGCTAGTTTTCATTATTTTGCAAATAATTGGGTGAAAATTTAGGAAATTAGATTATAGTTTATCGTTTCAGCTCAAATCAGCTCTTACAGACCCCCAAACTAGTTAGAGAACCTTAGTTCTTTCTGACATAAATTAGTAGAGGCCTACATGTAGAGAGGGCTTTGTGTTTTTACAGCATGCCTAGATTAGAAGTGCTGAGCCAGGCAGGAACACTTTTTCTGTTACTTGATTAAGAGGGGAAAAAGAAAGGACTTGGAACTACTGCAGCATAGCTATAACAGACTGACTCGTGCTGATGGAGTTCTCAGTTCTGCTCCATTTTGACTCCCTTTGACAGATAAAGCTTCCCACTGCTACTGTTGCTACTATCAAATTCATACTCAAACCCAAATGCTCCATCTCACAGCATGAAAGCTGAGTGAAATGATTCTCTGGCTTGGTGCTTCTGAAAATAACTCCACTGCAATGGTAAAATTAATCATGAAGAAGGAAGCAGAAATGAAAATTAACAGCATGAACACTTCAATTTTTCTTTTGAAGTCAGGGAGTTTATCAACAAGGCTCACTTAACTCCTGTAGAGGAGAGAAGGGTAAGAATTTGTGCTAACATAAAGACTGTTATAATCTATCCGTACAGATGAGCTCCATTTAAAAGGGGCAAAAGAAACCTTACTATGCAGTTGTTTGTGGTTCAGCTTAGTTCTACAACCTGACACATTGGCAGTGTAAGTGTGACAAGCCCTCACTGTTTTGTTTTGTTTAGTCTGTCCTACTTGCAGCTCAACACCTCACTTCTGTGATCTAGAGAACACATTTGTTTGGATATGAATTCACAAGGACCTTATTTCTCACCTGTGAAGAAAAAAACTTACAAGACACCACTTAATAAATGTATGCAAAAAAATTCAAATGTTCTGCAAGTGTAATTAGGACCAAGAGAAAGCAACAGCAGGGCAGAACCCTTTCACTTACAAACTACAAGGTCCTCAAGTGCAGTCCCCATGGGACGACTGGCATGGCTGTGAGGTGCCCTGGGTGCTCCCAAGGGAGAGTGACCTGGACCTGGGAGCTGCTTCCAGTCAAGGTCCACCCGAAAACCATCATCCCAAGGGGCTTGCCTGGTGCTGGCCATGAGTGCCAGCCTATCCCCAGCCCCATGGAAAAAGCCCTGAACATGACTGTAAAACTGTACAAGTGGAACATCTGGATTTACACCAAAACTAGATTTTACCCACAGGTTTCCTTGCAAAATTGGAGATTATTAGTTACATGCTAAAAGGAGATTTTCAACAGCAGAGCTCTCAGCAGACTATCAAGCAGATCTGTTTTCTTATACACCCTCTGAGAGCCCTAATAGGCCCTTCTGCTCTGCAGCCCTTGCTCTTTACTACCTGCTGGGCTTTTTGTTTTAGTGAAGAGTTTTTTCAGCAGTTTTACTGCTGAAAAATATGGAAGATCTGTCATGCTGGTTTGCCACTTCATGATCCATTAAATTGCCTTCTCAAACTGAGAGCTGCTCTGTAGGCTTCCTCAACAACTTTCATAAAATAACATCTCACTCAGCTTGTTACAGACAAAAATGCAATGGTTACATCTAATACTGGGCTAGCAGCAGGTGGAATAGACTTTGGTTTTAGAAAGGTCCTCGACTTTAGATCCCCAAAACAAGCAAGAAGTACCTTTCGTAATGGGAAAGAAAACAGATTTATGGATAATGTTACAGAATTTTTCCAGTTATTTGTTTTAATCCACAATTAAATTATGTATAGAAACTAAGAAGGAACCAACAAGGTAATTGATATAAATCAACAAAACAAAAATATCTTATCTCTATATCAGCATATTATAATTATGCAATACACATCTCTCTATATCTATCTGAAGAGAGGCAGAGAGGGTTTTTACTACTGTTCTTAAAGTAACTCTTTGAAGGGATAGGACCCATAATTGAGACCAAGCTCAAGAAGCACCTGTGGGGCTTCCTTGTATAGGTATTTTTGGTTGGAACATACTGTCATTTTCTTTCCCCTTTTGACATTTTACTCAGTTGATTTAAGAGAGTGGAAAAAAAAGGAAGGTTCATTTTGTCATCTCAGAAAAGAGTCAGGCTGATGCGTACATGGTCACTCTGTGTCCAGTGGTGACTGATAACCGCCAATACACTGCATTCCTTTTGCTATGACTTGCCTCCCTGGATTGAGGGCAACAGCAGGATGCTGAGGCCAGCCTCCAATTTTTAATATGTCCCGTTTTCATGAATCAATTCCAGTCTTGTATAAGGTGGAAAAAACCTCCTCTTACAAGTTAAGGAACAGGTACAGAAGGCAGCAAGGCAGGGATTTACACACCCAGCTCAGCGTGGGGCTGCCCTGGTTTCTTCAGAGACAGCACGGTGGTGGTGCAGGAGGAGCAGGGCTGTCCCATGGGCTGCACAGCAACTGCAGGAGAAAAAAAACAGTGGTGGGGCTTCCTCTGGCTCTCACATCCTCAGTGCCCCAACACAGACACTCTACCAGCTGTCTCAGGGAGGGCTGAGACTACTTACCCTGTGTAGTGGTCCCTGGATGCAGATATGCATAATGGCTCTTCCTGCAGAAGGGTAATCCTGGGCTGGCTGTGCTTGTCATCAAGCTCCTAGCACCATTGTGCCTTCATTTCTCAAGGGGACAAAACCCTTTCATGAGACAAAAACAACATAGTGAGATGGGGGTATGGTAGCTAAACACAATCATATGCTGATTCTTGAAGCAACAAAAAGCAGGGTCTCTCTCTCTCTCTCTGCCAGGGGAAGAGCAATTTCTTCAACAAGATGTACTTTTGGGAGATGTGAGGGTCCAGTAGGCCTGCCAGTGACTTCTCCTTAACCCATACAGTATGTTTTCATTATTGTTCAGTTACCCAAACTCGATTTTCACTCTGGTTAAAAGGGAAAAATGAAGATTTTAAGTTTGCATGGTATGCGAAGAAGACATGTATATTCAGGCACCTGTACCAGGATGCTGTGCCTGGGGGTACAGCAGCTCAAACTTTGCCTTATTTACAAGTTGGCAGTGATGGATTGAGCAAAGAGGATTTTTAGCGTTGAAGAATGCTGAAACCATCTTGCCAGACAATCTCAATTTAGACCCATCATAAGCAAGTGCCAGACAGATGCTTCCAGGCTGAGGTTGGCACCAGCTCAGTGTTCAGGCCCTGAGAGGGATGTGAGAGCCAGAAGTGTGGAGTAGAAGAAACCCAAGAGCTGATAATATCTCTTTCAGTAATAAAGCGCCTTTTGCTGAGTGGGTGTATTGGGTCTGGCTGAGCTGGAGTTCCTTTCCCCACAGCAGCCCTCACAGTGCTGTGCCTTGCGTGGGGAGCTGGAAAGGTGTTGATAACACCCCAGTGTTTGGCTCCCGATGAGCAGCGCGGGCACAGCATCTCCAACACTACCCCACCCCCATGAAGGGGCAAGATCCTGGGAGGGGACACAGCTAGGAGAGCTGACCCAAATTAACCTAAGGGATATTCCATATCACAGGACGTCAGCTCAGATATAAAAGCTAAGGAAAGCAGGAGGAATGAGGAGGGGGCTTTTGCTATTTACAGTGTTTCCCTTCTGGAGCAACTGCTCCAGGTGCTGGAGCCCTGCTTCCCGAGAAGTGTCTGAACACTACTTGCTGATGGGGAGTAGAGAATAAACTTTTTTTCCCCCTCTTTGCTTATGCACACCCATACTTTCACTTTTGCTTTAGTAAGCTGCCTTATCTCAATCTACGAGTTGTTTTCCATCGTATTCTCTCTCCCCTGTCCAGCTGGGAAGGGGAGCAGTGGAGCAGCTTGTGGACACCTGGCACCCAGCCAAGGTCAGCCCCCCACAGTAGGCGCAACACATAATTGTATATGATTGACAGTCAATCACTTTACACTATAAAAGACCACGTTTTCATTGTGGGGATTTCTATCGTACCTCCCTAAGGTGTGTGAAGATCCTTCCCTTGCGTGGGGATGCCCCCCAAGGATACCCCTCAAGGCTGGGTGAAAGGGATTGCCCATGGCCATTGGTATGGGTGAGTTACATCAATCTATATTTGATAAGCTAGCTCTGATATTATTGATTTAATAAGAAGTACACTATATTTGTAGTTTTACTGTGTAGTAAATAATTCTGATTAAAGCCTTTTGTCCTTTTCCATTTTCACCTTTTTTTTACATTTTTACCTTTTAAAAACATTTTTACCTAATCATTAACAATTTAAATAAATTATTAATTTTATTCATATTGAATACCTGGTTTGCAATCCTCAATCCTGCAGGACAAACTTGTATAAAGGTTCAATTTCACCTATACAATGCTGTAGACATAAAGTAATGACCAAGTCTAGGGATAGGACTGGATCCAGCCACACCTTGACTCCTCTCTGAGAAGGAATTTAGAAAGTGTGATGATCCATCCTGCATCCCATGACTCAGCAAGAGGGTGTCCTTGATAAACTTTCCCTGAAGTTTGCATTCAGTTCTGTGACAGCATCCAGTGTAAAGGCTGTGGGTAGCTGCTTTCCCAGCTTTGAAATGGCTTTACAGACATTGAGAAGGGCTGAACGGGGGATTGCCAGTATGATGGAATTGCTGAGCTTTCCAAATAACCTGTAAAGCCTCCCAGGCCTCCAAATCTTCCTCTTCCTTCTCCTTCAAAATGCCAAGAATATGAAATGTAAGCACAAATTACAGCACCTCTGCAGGCCATGGGTTCCCAAATCCCCAGAAGTGGGGATTAAATGAAATGTCTGCATCTTGACCACAGAGACAGGAGACATAACCCAACTGATTTTGGATGCCTGACTGAACTACACAAACTGTGGCCATGAATCATGTCACCCAACACCCAAAACTGGCTCTTTCCTCTCGGGCCATCTGAATCCCAAATTGTCCGACACAGATGCAGGTGGCTATTTACAGGGGCAGATCTCAACTCCTGCTTCAGGTCTGAGTAAAATTCAGAGTGGCTTCTTGTAATTAGAAGACATTAATTAAATCTCTTTGGATTAATTAAAAAAAAATCAGAATGTGTTACCTTTCTCATTTGCTCATCCCAAATGGTTTACCTTGGTCTTTCTGGGTAAGTGGCTTTTGCCAGGTGTTTGTTCCTCGCACATTATGGAGCAGAAAGCTCCTCAAACACTCACTGCACTCTGCCTGCCTGCCTTCCTACAGGTGTGAAGGCTGTGTTTTCACAGCCAACACTCACACAGGCTTCCCAACACAGCTCTAAGCAGAAAGGCTGGAAATGCAAAATGCTTCCTATGGGAACCTTGCCTCCCACCCCAATAAATAGAGCAAGGGAAAGCGTGTGCCACCTGCACTTGTTCTGAAGTTCTCTCAGATTATTTCATGAGTGCACAGTGCCTTCTGGTGTATAACATCACAGCTGCACTTCAGCCAAAAGTACTGCAGGGGCTCGAGTTGGTTAACATGTTAGTTTTGTTTAAGCCTGCTTTCACCATCTTTGCATTTCCATGTTTAAGATAGGATTTCAAAAAAAACCCATGGAGGCAAGAGGTAGGCTCGTGTTCAAAACTGGATATTAATAACCGCAAAGCAAGCTATTGTTTCAGTGAAAAGCAGTGTTCTCGAGGCATAACGTTTTAAACCTAGACATGGCAACAAAGCCTTCTCTGTTCCTCTAGTATCAGTTCTGAAAGTTGCTCAGAGTCTGTCTGCAGTCTCTAGATGGCACTGTGACTCTTTATAATGATTAATCTAAAATGACCAAGCCTTTTAAAAAAGTGTGTTGCCAATTGAGTAAGAAGTCACAGCTGCCAAATGACTCGCTTCCATCCTTTGTATATCAGACATATAATAATAGCTGTATTTATAGTGCTTATTTACTTCTTGGGTCACAACACAAGCTTGTGCTTCATAAAATACCTCCCTCAGCTTGTTCATAGTTAATCTCACACATACAGCCAGCTGGGTGCTGTTTTACTGCTTTGTTCTTCCTTAAGTAACTTGAATTATCCAGTTAGAGACTCACTTCACTACCATTCAGTGCCGATACTCTGGATGTAGCAGTGTCTATAGCCAGATTGTTATGTCTGATTAGAAGCACATAACTTCAGTTATAACAGGGTTATAACAGGGTTAATCAGCTGTTCACAGTTGCAGGGTATCAGTGTAATCAATCAGTGCTAGTGAATTCACTGCTAGCCATCATCTTATTAAAGACATGGAGAGATATATTTATTCAAAGTCTTAAATCAATAGAGATAATATTTTTTTCCTGCTTCCAGGGTGGAAATGAATATAATTTAAAAGTTTTAAAACAGAAGTCAAATTTCAAATCTGCATTACCATTCAGAATAGCTACTTGCAGAAACACAGGTGTAGGTGGTGGGGGATGAACAAACCAAAAGAAGGTTCAAGATCACAGGGAACTTTTGTATTATCAGAGACTGGCATTTAGTCACCTCCTGATTCATAATGATAAAAGCCTCTAACATGATTTTCTTAATGGAAAGCAGCATGATAACTGTCATGATGAAAGAGCAGGCTTACCATTTTGTATAAGCATTCTGTGTATTTGGGCTGCAGTTGGATATCAGCTCTAAGAACAAGAGAAGAACACCGTTTTCACAAAGAAGCCTAATCTGTTCCAACCCTCTGAGAAGTCCAATACATTATTTAATCCTTTCTCATTTGTAATAAATACTTCTAAACAGTGTTATGTGTTTTCATTATGTGGCCACACTATATTTCAACAGGAGATATAAATAAATATAATGAAGGCACAACAGTTGGAAAAAAGTTATCAAATGAAGATGACAGAATCCTTTGTGGTCACATACCATAGGGGCCTGAGGTGTTCTACCCTCACCTCTGGGATGCAAAGGTATGCATTTTTCCTAACTTCAAGCCAAATGTTTCTGATTTGCACAAAGATGATTTTGCTGCTGCAAATCCAAGGAGGAGCCCAAATCAAGCCCACAGGGCCCAAGGCAGTCAGTAGGTTCAGTTTCTGTCCTACAGAGTGGATTCAGGCTGTGTTCAGGCTAGGTGCTACTGATTTCTTAGAGCAGTTATCAACAAAAATGACAAGAGGAATGGGAGAAACAATGATCACCATGAATTCCATCAAGTCCTAGACAAATGTAGCAAATTTCTTTTTAATGCCCATGAGGGACCTGAGACCATTATGCTATAAGGATGATCCACACAAATATTGTCAATAAATAATGCTGACTCATAATTTTGTGTCTCAGATCTCAGTGGGAAAACGAGAAACAACTGTAAGATGTAATTAGTAAATTCTTGAATAAGTGAAGTGAGGAAACTTTAAACATCTTACCTTTAAGTTGGTTTTCAAGTGCTACATTTAATTCTTCTAATATCCCCAATGTTCCTCCAAGATTAATTACCTGGTTTTGGACAATTTTCATAGCAACAAGGAGCTTTACCAGATGTCTTCACACGGAGAGAGCCCAAGCAGTGCCCTGCCTTTAGAAGTGGGTTTGAACATTTCCTGGAGCAATTATGGATACTTGGCGCAAGGGCAAGGTGGGAGAGGAGGGCTGGCCATTTGGGGTCCTGTTCTGCAGGATGAAAATGATCAGGCTCCAGTTGCTGCTGGTGCAGTGTGCACTTCTGACTGGCTTGGACTGTGGCCCCAAACAGCCTAGAGAGGAATGTTTTAGAGCAACAAGTGTATTTTGTTGTTATTGTTGTGTAAATATGCTGCTATACAAGGAGCAGCATTGTGGAAATAGCAATTACAACTGATTGAGTTCTGAAGATTAAAAATCCTCTCCAACAACTAGGCATCATGTGCAGTTCAGCTGTCATGGGCCTTATTGAAATGGATGGACCAAGGCATGCCCAGAATCACAGCAATAAATCAGTTTATACATGCTTCTTGCCCCAGTCCCAATGAGGCTGTGTTCTGACCTACATTTTTTAGCTAGAAATGTGAACTAAATGGGAAGTTAATCTGAAGTAACCCAGTTTCTGTTTTGCAAAATGAATGCCGTATTTTTACTATCCATGTCCAGAGAAGAACCAAAGTGAAAGCACATTTTGTTCATGGAATAGCTGCTGCAACTTTTTAGTCTTATCTCCCATTCCCCACATCTTCATTCAGACACAAGAATAAAGCAACTGACGGTGCACATTACAGTAAATATGACATTTCAATAATTCTGCATCTCATTTGTCAACTTACACTGTGCTCCTTGGAAATCTGAAGATCCATTGGTTTTATTCATACCAGAAAGCTACAACAGATGATTTGCCAGTAAGGTCTACCTGCTTCTGGTTCTCAAATGCCATTTACGTACACATTTAATGACATTTTAACACTCCTGATTCCAGAACACCAATTCACATCTGGCTTCTTGCTACATTACAGAAAACAAAACCCAAGCTTGTTCTATGCCAAGATGAGAAGTATATTTTTTCTAGGAAACAGAAGTAACATTCAATGACAATTCACAAATCAGGCTTTCAACTCAGTGGAAAACATAAAAGGCCATTATGATAGATAAAAGTTGTTTTGAGGAATATTTTAAGGGGGGAAGTCTTATTTCTTACATATTTGTGCCATGAAGTTCCAATTTTGATTGCAACCCACCTGTTTAAGGGGGTACAGATTTTGATTCAAAACTTCTTATGTAAAGGGTTCAGATTTTGTTTCACTTTCATGATTCTGACTGAAAAAATTCAACATAAACTCTTTTGTTTCAACTCAAAGATCTGAAAAGATAATTTTGTTTCAAGATTTGTGATTTGAAAATTTCAGAACTTTGCTCTGACAAGCAATAATAATTTAACCATTGCCCTGCACCACAGTAAAATATATAAACTTTTAGCTGATTTTCCTTCTGGAAATTCCATTTTTTAAATGTTCAGATTTGCACTGTGATTTTCTTTCTTTTTCTTTGCACCTGCCTCACCACCCCAAGCATATAGACACAGAAGCAGATAAATACCTTCTTTGAAAAGCTTCTCTGGTACCTACCTAACGTTATAAAACTTGCATTTGGACTGTCCTGGAAAAGTTAGGTTACCTTCTCTCATGCAAAGTGAGACTGGGAGTTTACACAGAGAGCAGCCTTTGTGTACCAGCTGTGATAATTTGGATAGGGGTGATCCCTCCTAGCTGGCAATACAGCATTGGCAGTGTTTGCCTTTGCCATCTGATTAATCGCTCCTGTGCTTCTGAACCTGAGGCCTGAATATTTTCCTCCTTTTTCTGATAATTCAGTTTCAAGTAGTTTAGATTTGTTACAATAGAATATTAGTAATAATAATAAACTATTATTTAAATGTCATGTAATAAACTATTAATTTTCTTTTCCTGAGGGAAAAATCTACAATTTATTCTGTTTTGTCAGGACACTCTTCATAGGCACAGGCTTTGTAAAGCTTCTAAAATCAAAGGACTCATTACAAGCTTTCAGGATTTTAACTTGGAATTTCCCTGGGGCTTCCCTTGGCTTTTAATTGAATCTCATTTTTCCTTTCTTTGCTTATGATATGAAGGGATTAGTTGAGTGCAAGTAGTTACTGCCAGTCAACAGTTTCTCGTATAGTCCAGCCTATTTACCATGCCCTGAGAGTCTCAGCTATTTTCTGGGTTATTTTTCTGTCCATGTGCCTCCTTTAAGATGCTAGTACAAATTTATGGACTCTTTATTTTGATGAGTATTATTGAATCACCAATGCCTTTTGCTGCACCTCCATCAGTTTCCTTGTTGTTCAAATGCTTCTGACACATTTTGTGTCTTGTGCTTCATTTTACATCAGTCTTTTCCAATATCTTTTGCAGGTGTTCACAGAGAACACAAGGCTCACCTTTTCTTGTTTACTTTCTTAATATAGATTTTAAATTTACTCATTAGAAAATAAACACAACAAAACACCCAAGCCATTAGCAAAGTGATGTTTCTCACATCACAGTATAAAAGGAGATTACAATGTGATTGTGCAAGTCCATCTTTTTGAATGTGGAGCTCTGCTCCCTAGTATTACTTGAAATTGTTCTGATAACATCTTTTTTATTAACTGGTTGCCATTAGCTGTCTTAGTGCTGTCTGGCATTTTATTCCTGAATTTTCTTTTTCTTGCTGTATAGCAAGCGAGGTTGCATTTGGGGTCAGCTCCTTTGCACTTTGGTGTTTCAAACATGACCCTTGGTCTGCTGAAGGCCACATCCAGATTACCTGTGGCTTACCCAGTGTGGCTTTTGCTTCCTGCACTGAATATTGCTGCTCTCGACTGGCCACAAGATTCCTGCAGGCTCTTTGGTGGAGACTGTCACTGGCAGAAGCAGTAAACACATCCCAGGTGTAACCCCCAGGCAGGATATAATTCTGATTTAGAATTATAAAGATATAAATATGTATAAAGGATGTTTATCAGTTCCTGACCTTTACTTCAAGACTTTAGAGATTAGCAGAAACACAAGGGAATCCTGTTTGATCAAATACTATATTCTGCTCTTAAAAGAGGGAATAGTCAGAAAAAGTTTCTGATTGTGTACTGATGTCTGAAACACAGCTAATGTAGCAGCTAGATACTGCTTTGCCTTCTCGCCTGTCACTTCAAATCACACAAAGAAAATATCAGCTTCAGTTGTATCAATAAAGAGAGGAAAGGTCTTGTGATTGCCAGATTTGGCAATCTGTAATTTAGGCATTAGATCTCTACCAATATAGACATCCAGTTGTAATGTTAGTCACTGCTACATGGAGAGGGGGATTAAATTTTCCTTTTATTCCACTGCAACTCATGAGGTGATCTGAAGTATTAAAATAATGGAGCAAAACTGGCATACATTAGGACTCAAGCCCTAAAACATTTGTTCTCAGTAATTTTCTGCTGTTACAAGGTAATTATTATTTTACATTTAACATCTTTCATGCTTTTAAGCCTATTATAGACAGCTACAATTGAGTGCCACCTATAAACTAGTCAATCCTATACATTTTCTATTACTTAATTATAAATCTTTATTTCTGAATAACATGTACTGTGGAGTCAAACTGTTGAAGCCATTGAATGGTATTGTTTCTAACAGCAGTAAGGACAAAACCCAAAGGCTCCATTTAAATGGGCTATATAGCTTGCAGCATATTCTGGGTGCGTTCTGTAGTGCGTTGAGGGGAAAACCACACCTTTTCTTTGTGCAGAGAGAACTTCTGTCTCGGGTTTTAAATCAAGCTCTGTTTTGTATGAAAAACCTCTTTCAGGCAATCACAGTATTTCCTTAGAGAAGTGAAAAATTATGCCTCAAACTGAAGATGCTGCCTAGAAAAGTGAAAAAGCTATTCTTAAACCATTTTGAGCGACTTATTTAGTGCTCATTTTGCCTTGTAGACACAGGATTATACAGCTCATGATTGAAAATAAGGACCTGAAATTGGGAATCTTTCTGCTTTCTCAAGCTAAGCACTACTGCCCATGTTAAAGTGACTTTGTGATATGGTTTGTAATGCGTTTGACCTCTGCATGCCTACCCAGCCTTTTAGATATGTTCTTTGTACTGAGATTTGGACTACCACATACAACCTTGCTTGAGTAACCAAGGTCAAAATAATTCCATCTGTCAGTCTTGAATACCATAAATTATACACCTTCGCGTGCTCTGAGGCATAGAAAAATTGTTCAGCCAGTGTTGCTGGTTAATGAATTCAGCCCTTAAGTGTGTTACACAAGGGTCATCTTGCCATTCAGGCAAAGCAATGATTGGAGAAACGAGCCCAGCTACTTCTTGGAAATTTCCCTGACAAGCTGACAGCACAAAGCCAGTGCTTTTCAAAAGATTTCCTCTTTATGTCAGTGTTTTAGCATGACACTTTCCCAACAGTCATGTTCAGCCTACTTAAAAAATGTATTCCCTACTGGTGTCCTAACCTTTCCCCAGTTGCCCTGAATGGCTTCATAGGCTGACCATGATTATGAGCTCCAGCTCAGTAAGGAAGGATTGGTGCTTTCTGGTCCAATGTGCACCATTTGCTCTTCATGTGGCCTATCAGGCTGCCCATTGCAGATAAACAAACGCTGACCCCAGAAATAAATTCTTGTTCAGATAAAACAAACCGACAAATATGGCAGAAAACCATTTGTAAAATCACACAAGAGTTAAGGGTTTTCAAGACCTTTGCATACTTGTCCTCACTTTTTAATAAAACGTGTTCAATTATAGTACCAAAAAAAAAATGCAGATTGGTGTTGGGGCATTGCTAAAAGAGGGCAATCAGTTACATGTCCAAGCATGGCTTGAAGTTGTCCCCTATTTTTGCCTTTGGAATAGAAGTCTTAAACCATCGTATTTCTGGCACCATTCAGGATCAGACCTAAGTTTTTGCTTATGCTTTATACATATGTATAGGTTGAAGGAAGAGCTCAGTGACAGGGATAGTGGGCAGCCCTTTGCATCAGAGAGAGCTCCCTAACAATTTAACTCTGCATTGTAGTGTGTCATTCTCTTTAAGCATACAGATCCTGTTCAAGCAGTTTATATATCAGGCTAATTGCTTGATACAGCATAGGTAAGTCCAATATTAAAATACCTTCAATGAAGCAGGACCGTTTAGACTCTTTATTCCCTGCTTTATGACTCACTGTAATTGAGCAAGCATTACAATCATTGCCAAAACTCAGAGGATTAAACCCTCAAAGAGCCCATCATAAATGTGAAGTCAGCTCAGAGTTGGGCTATGGGAGTAAAACATTCCTCAGTAGTTAGAATGGAAACTTTTTACAACTTAGATTTTAAAACTTCTTTTCCAAGGAGGAACAAGAGGTCCAGAAGAGACAACATACAGCATTAATGAAATTGGAGATTGTAGCTCTTACCTTTGGGTTGCATGTAATTTTTTGTTACCAATCCCCTGTAAATTCAAGCATTTCAATTTTCAGAAGGAACTACTTCCAATAAATAAAGTGTCTGGGATGAATGCGCATTAGATGATTTGCACTTGTGAGATCTTCTTTTCTTAACTTGCATTGGTTGCAAGAGGTTGTTGTTGTTGTGGCAAAAGGCTGGGGAGTTTTCTGTGTTTAACACACCAATACTCCTTCAGCATCCCCCGTAGGACCATGCAGTATTCTTACTGCAGCCGTGCTGATGGTCTCATTGCAAGGATCTTGCTTACAGACAATCCTTCTGGAATGCTAAAACCTGGAAACAAATGGGGGAAGCTCTGTTGGCTGAGCCCTTGAATCAAAAACAACACAAGCACACAATCAGAGCATGGTCTTTGGTTGCATATTAGACCACAAAATGTTATTTCCGCGTGAAGGACAGCATTGCTAGGTGAGTTGTGATCAAGTCAGAGAGGTTAACAAACAACCAAAAACATGACTGTTGTATTACTCATATGTTTTCTTTACCCCAAGAAACAACTATACCTCATAGAAATTTATCACCCCGGTGCAAATATATTAAAAATACAGATTTTAATCAGTAATTTTCATTGCCTGCAGCCTTAACAGACTTCAACATCAGAATGAATGGTAACCCCTGAGAGTTGGATTTGCTGATGCAGCTGGGTCATTCTATGTCTAAATGAAGCATGATCTCCCTAAAGCTAAAGGTTGTTTTAAAATTATTTACTTAAAGATTCATGATATCCATGGACTTATTTCATTACTTAATTACTTATTTCATTAAGTTGCTCTATCTCTGCCCTCTCTTACCAGCCTTTCAAAGAATGTTTTAGCTTTACATTGCCTCTGTGGTTAGCACTTTATTTTCCCATTGAGAACACCTGCATAAGTGACTGAAAAACTTGTGTACTTTTTGCATAACCAATAGATTCATAGAAAAAAAGCTAAGTTACACTTTGTGTTTATATGGGAGGTGCCACTTTTCTAATTTGGCTGCCACGTTAAACAAGGTGTTTGCACTCTGGTTTTGAATTGTTGTACTTTTTGTAAATAAAACTCAATGGAAGAACTTAACATTACCAGTGTGAAGGTATGGAACTGATATACTTGTTACAAATACATATTTTTTTTTCCTTGTGGGCACTGTCTGAACTTTTATTTGATCATTATTATGTTGATTCTAATAAAGAAATAAGTATTATAGTGCTTTTTTTAATATTACTAATGGACAGGGGCAAACTTAACTTGCCTTCTTTTCTTCTTAAGAACATTTGGGTGTTTTCTTCAGTGAAAGGGCCAATTTTCCTGATTCTTATATCACAAATTTGTTTATTTATTAGTAGCAGTCAGTATTTATTATTAGGCTAGTTGAATGTTCTTGTATTCAGTGTGGCATATTTAAACTTTGAGAACAATAGACTGACTGAAAGTATTTGATTTTTCATGGGATCCATCATTTAAAAATAATATCAAAGCTAAACAACATTTAAAAAACCAAAACGCAATACAGTAGTTGGTTAAAAAGAATTGTCTAATGTTTTATCTGAAAACTGTTTCCCCTCTCAACTTTTTTAAGGAAGAGAATAATTTTAGAATGAGGGAAAGATTTTGCTAGGAATTGCATGCAAGTCAAAAATAAAAGATCTAGAAATAAACTTTATTGAATCACAAACAAAAGACAAAATGAGCTCTTTAAGAGAAGTGCAATGATTAGTAGTGACACGCTAAGAGATGAAAATATAGCAGGATGTAGGTGGGGTGAGGTGGTAGTCGGGACATCTTAATTTGAGTAACAGTGACCCAGCGCTCAAAAAACCAGTCTAAATCTGGTCATACATATGCATTTATTTAGAATAATTGTCTCTGTTCTCAACACTGCGTGGATGTCAGTAGGTAGAAGCCTTTCATTTGAAATTAATCTTTATCTTAGCAACATTCCAGACTGAGAATTTAAGTAGTTAGTTGCCTTGCGCTGTTCTGTACCTTAACACTCCCCTGTCTGTTAAATACATATTTATAGCCTGGGAAGAAGGCTTGTAACTAACGGTGATTATATCTAAGTAGTTATTTTGGTGGCTTCTAAAGAGTAAAGCATTGCTTTACAGTGACACATCAGTGTTTCTCTCTTGCAAGTTCTGCTACTTCAGTCACAGTAAACAGGATCTTGACAGCTGAGAATTGCTCTGAATCTACTCCAGTTGAGTGTTCGAATGCATCCTTACCTTTAACTATGCAAATATCCCTGCTGAGTTCAGTAAGTGCACATAAGACAAAATATATACTACTCAGTGCTTTGGCGAATCATGACCAGAATGCACAAAACGTGCAGGATTGCATCATGCAGGGATTATTTCCATTGTACTTTATACACTGATATTTATGGGGATATCACTTTTAAGGCAAATACAGGCTGGAAAGCACAACAACTTGATCTACAAAGGTAAGCAATTTAAAATTTCAGAGTGTATGTTGCATTCTTGACACTAGGGATCATATCTAGAGAAACTGGGATTTTACAGTTTAAAACAAGAATCCCAGACAAGAAATTACATTTAAATGCAGATGGATATTCTTCTTTCCAACTGGAACACGCTTTGTTCTTCTTTTGGTGATCTTTACAGGACTACCATAGTCAGAGAACTCCTTGTACTTGTCAAAAAAAACCCCAGCCATTTGTTTGGTAAGGTCCTCTATTACAAGTCTTACAGAATTTTGGCAGAATTAATTTGACTATTGATTCAAAAATACAGACTCTTTCTTCTGCTGGTACTCACAACTTTAAACCCATGAAGAATACCATGGTGGATAGGAACCTGGTCAAGTAGTGACAGAAATAGCCAGTGACTCAAACTGAAAAGGATTTTAGGCTTTTGTCACGTGAAAAACACATAGTGCTAAAAGCAAGACCTCAGCTGTAGGATAAGAACAATCTTCAGAGACTGTACAGTTAGTCTGGGAAACAGGAGAGATTTGTTTGGTTCAGGCTATCCCTCAATTTTCCAATACTTTTGTCATCCCTTACATGCTCTGGGGGCCTCTGCAGCTTACACACTACATTACCTTTTCTCTTCTGGGCTTTTGCAGGAGTGCAGTACAGAAATTCTTCTGTTGGGGCAGCTGGGAAGAGGCTGAGCAAGATTTACACAGGAAGGAGTGGAGATGGAATTAGAGGAGGGATAAATCAGACTCTTCATCCCTGCTGCTGTTATAGAACTACTCCAAACCCCTCAAATAGCCCAGGCTACCTATATTTTAGCACTTTCTTCCAGCCAGAGGTAGCATAACCAAATTTTGTTATTAACAAGGATGTCTAGATCCACACAAATTGGGCTGGCACAATGTGCCAAGTGAGATGGTTATCATGATCCTAAGTGGAAAAGCACATATGTGGAAGAAAAGGCTCTAAAGGCCTTCCGTTGCTCAGCAAGACAAGCTGTGAAAAGATGGCCTTAGCAGAAGGAACACTTAACATTTTCACTCACCAAAACCTTAAATCTCCTGTTCTTCCCTTTGCCCTTCCTCTCTCAGTTGGGGATGACCTAGAGATTTTGAAAACAGAGGAAAAAACTGATAAAAGGGCTCAACTTACCACGAGAACACTCAAACCTTTCTTCTGTTCATTTGCTGGAACATGATTAGGGTTTCTGTTAATTAATTTATCTTGATTTTGCAATGACTTGTCACCTCAGCTGCCAATTTTGTCTTCCATATTTTCCTGGGCATAAGAATGGCTTGCCAATGTGGGAAAAAAAGCCAAAGATTCTTTGGTGAAGTCTGAAGTGTCCTGAGGCTTGTGGGGAGACGAATTAAAATGTAATGAAGCACTGAGGTGCAAGAGGGTAAACACTGCTTGGTTCCAGGCATGCTTTCTTTCAGCCAAGAGGTGCATGAGCTAGGAAATGAACTTTTAAAAATCCTGCTGGTTTTAGGAGACAATGCCTGAAGCATTCATACTAGTTAACTTCCTCACTAACTAAAACCAATTCACTGTGGAGATGGTTTAATACAGCCTACTTCAGAGAAAGAGTTTTCCTCTCTGAGGATGGAGAGAAGTAAATAGGAAGGTATTTATTTCCCTTCACTTCTCCATATTGATGGAATGGCCCAGCACAGTCTGTGGCAACTAAAAGGCCATCAGTGCTGACCTCAGAAGTTTGTGTCTGATATACTGACCAAGACTGGCAGAACCACGATTGTTTAGGAATTGCCCAAATGGAGTCAGTAATGTTCCCTGTTGGTGTCCTATGCTAACATTAGTCAGCTAAGCAGAGGCTAGGGGAATCACTTGATCAATCCCAGGAGCTGGCAGCAGTTCTGGTACCAGAGCTAGTGGCCTTTTGCTTGGCTTTGCTGAGTAGGGGTGAATGTCAGGTTAGGAGTGACAGATCAGATGACACTAAGTAAATAGCTTGCTGATGGGATCTAAACCACACACTGCCAGCCCTTCTCTTCCTTATCCCATAACCCTAACAAGTCTTTAAAGAGGGACATAAGCTAAAGAGCCAAGACATGCTAGATATAATTTACCAAACCTGAGAGCTCTCCAATTGAAAGAAATCTTTGTTCTTTAGAAAGCCAGAGACATCTGCCCCAAATCTCTGCAATCAACACTACAGCTTTACCTTAAAGTCCATTTTGAGGGCTGTGGCTCCAAAGGCACCTTACAGAGGAGAGTACCAGACCCAGCAGGAGAAGTGCTCTCTTCCCAGTGGAGCAGTGCTTTGCAGGATTTACATCAGTTTGACCTTCCCCTTGAAGTGCTTTCATTGCTGGTCCAGGTGGCCACATGGCATCTCTGGGCTCACAGCAGGCCAGCAGGACGTGGCAGCTGAGCTGCAGCAGGCAGGGTGAGCTGTGCATCGTCAAGACTGCCGAGGCTGTAGCGCAGTGACCTGCAAAAGTGCCAGGCAGCTTCAGTCCCTCTAGCTGCAAAGCCCCAGCTTCTGTGCGTTAGCTGCTATGCTGCCACACAGATGAAGCATCTCTGGCATTTTAAACTAGCCAGGCTTTAGTTAAATTTGATAGAATTTACCTTGCTCCGTGGTTGCAACAGCTGCCAAGATACACCCTTTCCATCAAATTCTCAGGTATCTGCAGGAGAGGAGCACACTGTATCATGTGCAGTTTTAGACATAGGAATTACATTCATTCAATACTCTAATTCAAGATTGCAGCCCTGAAAACATACTCTCCTATTTCACTGACCCCGTTAGGATTTGAAATTTCAGCCATATTTCCCCCCAAAAATCTAAAAGAGTCCCCCATTTTCTCATATACTCAGAGATTCTGCTGTGTGAGGTACAGCAGAGTGGAACTTAGATGTTTGTTAGTGCTGGAGTGAGCAGAGAACTATTCTGCATTTCAGTTTCTATCTCTAAAACACAGATGCTGGCTTTCCTCTGTATCATAAGAACATCATGCCCATATATGCACTTTAACCCCTGGATACTGCAGTGAAAACAGATCAAAGACAGACTTTGTTACGTGTAAAACTGAAGAACTTGGGAGGTAAATTGCTTCCTGCATGTGCAGTCTCTCCTTTTTACTCAATCTGAATGGCAGCTCCTGGCACATCTCTGAACCATCTCCATCAGCATGGAACACCCGAGGCTTCTCCTGAGCAGCTTGGCTGTCTGCTGTAGGCAGGCAGTGCTCTAAGTCAATACCAGATTGCTCCTTCATCTCCCTGATTTAGTGAAATGTGGGATGTATTGGTCTTCAACTGAATATGTCTCACTTGCTCCTACCTCCTCCTCTTCCCCTCAAATTGTCTTTCTACTTAATATGCATACAAAATTACAGAAAATTGATTTCATCTGAATTTGAAATAATCTCTGCATTAGCCTTCCTTTCTTAAAACCCTTCATTTTCAACTACACCTTTTATGACCCAAATCTTAGTCTGAGACTGATTTTTAAAAAAATTTTGCAATAGTAAAGACTGTTATTTCTCTTTAAAAAAAACAGCTGCAATAATGACAAATTTATATTCAGGGGATGAGGCACATTTAAACTTTCGGAATTGCTAGGCACCTGTATTTGCCCCAGTTATGCAAAAAGCTCATGTCTTAACCAGACAATCAGTTTTGTAATAGAAACCTCTAATTTGCAACCCTTCCATAGCTTCACATGCCAAAACAGGACTTCTTGTTGCCTTTGGAGTCCATTTAATCAGCTTGGCTTTTGGTCTGTCTGTCTCTGAAGTTGAGTGTAAGAGTGTCTCAGGTCAGAGCTTGTGGTTCTGCTTAGTGAACCTCCAGCCATTTCAAAAAGTCTTAACATCTTTTAAGAATTTTAATAATTTTCATACATATTTTATAGACTGTTGAACTGCTACCCCTTCCCATCTGCTATTTACTCTTCTCTAGTTCAGGAGAGCATTGTTATTCCATGTAGGACTAATTCAGTGCAATGGAGGAATCCAAACGTCAGACATAATCAAAGTAAATAGTTTACTGATTACCAGTGGGATGCAGATTCCTTCTCACCATCTGGGAAAATAAATAGTGGCCTTTTTTTTTTCCTCAGGATGCTTGCAAGATAAGAGAAAATGGGTTTTATGGGTCACAGGAAATGTTAAGCAGCCCTCGGAACATCAAATATTGGCAGCCTTCAGACACAGCACTACAGTAATTAAAAACTTAATTTATCAGTTCAAAAGACAATATAGCATCATAAGCAACTTCTACTGTATAACTGCATACTGTATCCCTGCTGCTATGACAGGCCACACTTTTTCTGGGAAGCCATTTTAGAACTGGACCAAATAAAACTAGTTTACCTCTATCTGAATTCTTTGTCTCAAGTATTTTAAGAATTCAATTTACACAGTGTTTTGTTGGTGGTGGTTGTGGTTTTTTCCTAATATCAAGAACAAACACATTCTGATTTAACTGTGAGAGTCCAGGTGGTGGGTGGGATTCTTGGTCTAGATCTGGAGCTCCAATGCTTCAAGCCATTCCGGGGCAGCAAGGCAATTTCTATAAGCTTCAAGTACTCACCAAGTGTATTGTTTCTAGGCCATCAATTCAGTTCTATCATCACAACTAAAATTATAGTTACAAAGTATTTTCCAAATATCATATGTGTGAGCTTTTAATTTATGCTGAATGCTTGACTCTATTTCACCAGCTTGTTTTTCAGAAAAAGAAACAGAAGGAGAACCTTCTACAACACTCCTCCTCACTCATCCATGAAGTGATTTGCAGATATCCCTAACAAGGGAGCATGGAAATTAAAACAAGTTAGTTGGAAAATAATTGAAGAGTCATTAAAGTGATCTTCACAACCTTATAAATGAAAGGTAATTATAAAATGGAAGTATGACATAAGTAATTAAATATAATATGGTAAAAGTTTATATTTGTTATTCCATAAATCTTTCAAACTAATTAATATGCCAAATTTGAGAGAATTGTACTGATTGAAAAGGGAAAATGAAATAAATAATGTTTTCTTCATAGAAAAGATACCTGTCTTCACTACAAAAGGAAGAGTTTACTCTAAAACCTCAGTTCTCATGAGTTAGCTGAAATGCTGCATCTCCACTGGATTCTTCTTCCATGCCTCTTGCACAAGAACGTGGTGATTGTTCTGGCTATGAACATTAAAAGGGAAATTGAATTATATCTGTTCTGCAGAAGTATGTTCTTAGGTCTGTTCTACATGCAGCCAGGTGATTCTCATTGTCCAGACCTAAAAACCACCTTTCACTCATTGCAGTGAATATTACACATAAACTTGCAAAGAGAATTATTTTCATCACTTCCCTTAGTTGTGTATCCCCCCAGGATCCATGATTAGTCACCCCTCAGACAGTTCTGAAGGCTCTCAGCTTTTGGTGAAGACATCTTAGCAATTTTCTTGCTAAAATACATGCAGAAAAAGGTACAGGTTTTTTGGTTTTTTTTAAATCAAGAACCTAATGTGAATAGGGCTATTTCTGGCTATAACACTTGAGGCACTGAATCTGAATTTAACATTTTCAGAAATACTCCAGCGCCTTAGGAGCACAAAGGTGTGCTGACTTCTGCGTGCATTTTGCTGCTGTAAGGTATTTCACAGTTCATGTAGCACAAGCACAATGTGGTACTTAGAAATATCCTTTGCAGCTCCACCTTAAACTAAGCACAGCTAAGTTTTTTCAATTTACTTGAAATATTTCACTTTGAAATCTCTAAGCCCTTGAATAGCTTAGAAAAATGCAATACCTCTCTCGCCCTCTGAAGAGACCAAGAACCACTCAAAGGACTTTCTCACAAAGATGCTCCAGCTTGGAGTTAGGGTTCTCCAGTGCTTTGACAGGTACCAAAACTGAGCAGGGATTCATAGTTTCGTTACCTCAGTGTAATGTGCACATGCCAAAATCTCTCAAAGCAGGTACCTGCTGCTTTGTCCCCAGTGTCCAGTGCTGGTGGAAGTGCTCCAAGTGACAATGAGCCCTACTGCACTTGGCTCTGTAGAAATGCAGATCACACAAACTTTCTTCAGTGGATGATGGATAGAACAGGACTTTGGGTATCCAGCTCGGGTGCTTAATCAAAGCCAGATCATTTTCAGATGTGAGAGGTTTAGTTTATGTAGGTTCTCCTAAAAAACTCTTTTTACAGAATAAATTGTGTGAATTACAAAATAAACAGGATTCTCCCACTGACCTGCACACAAAGCAGTGACGTTAAGCAAGTTGTTGTAGGACAACAGTTGGGCATCTCCCCACTCCGAGGCTGTGTAGTTAACAGTGCTGCTTCCACAATCCTAACAGGGGTTTCAGGCTTAGAATAGAGGCTATTTTTAAGTGCAGTAATGCTAGTAAGTGATTACGCCAGGATGTGAATGATTCACACCAGGATGCAAATTATTCTTTTAACTACCATGATAGCCTAGCACTAATTTGAAACATTAACTGAAGAGCTAGAAAACAAGCAGAACACCACACACAAATATTTTATGGTTGATTTCCCTGCACAGCCTATGGTGCATCTGACACATCAACACTGCTTGATTTATATTCCATTTCAAGTCTCTGTCTGATGCTCTGTTTGAAGTCTACTGGAACAGGCAGCTTCTAAACAACACCCAGAAGAAAGTAACCCTGTATTCTGAACATACATAGGCTGAAACTGAAGACATCTCTGAACATGATGGGAAAAACAAAACTGAAGGCAATCTTCTGAGTGGAGGCCTTGGTAAGTGAAGACTCTCCTGCGAAGAAAAGAGAAAAACCCCCACAGCTATCTGGCATACAATGAAAGAATGTTAAATTCACAATAATCTTAAAGCCTCAAATCTACACAGCAGTCACAGACACTGAAATCCTGTGCTTATACACAGGCTGAGAGCCAGTATGACCACGAATAATTCCCAAGTTTCCTTACAGTCCTACACATGACTCCTATTTTGGCAATAAGGTGTGCCCTAGTTGTGGGCTTGGAACAAGTCAGAGTCCTGTGGCTGCTAGAACTCCTGGTAGTAGCAAGGTGGTGGACAAATCATGTGTTTCACATATCAGTTCATTCAAAGTGACTTCTCATTTATCAAAGTAACAAAAGTTTACATCCTGGAAATGAAGTACTATATTCCTTGCCACAGTTATGCCATGCAATCAGCAAATAATGATGGCATATGTATGGATTTTGGCTCAAAGCTTGAAGAGATGTCAATCTCTGCCATTTACTAATACTCATCTTTAACAAAGTGCTGTCAAGCAAAAAGGACCTCTAAAGAAAACATGTGTACATTGGCTATTTAGGCACATTTATTTTTTTAAAACATTCCTGTCACAGGTGTGTGTTTTCACCTCCTTTCTAATCTGTGGATCTGGTTTATGACAATGAAACCTTTTCACCTGTCCTTCCCTTTCCCTCCCTTGTTCCTGAATTTGGGCTCTGCTTGTAGCTGGGAGGCATACTTTGATCTAATTTTATGAAAGTGTGCAAAAACTTACCGGGACTGGATCTCAATCTAGAAGTTGTGCAACTTTCTGTTTAGATGTAAAGACATCACAAGCCTCTTCTGGGACATCAGGTGCTGAGTTTCTTCTCTGCATTACAATTGTGGCAACTTGTGCATCTGGCATAGTCACAGCCATGGGTAGTTTGTAATGGACAACTGTTTCACTTTAAAAACATATATGTCCTAAGTGGGGTGGAAATAACCCAACCACCTCATCCAAGGGCTTAATTCACCTTAAAAAGGGACCCTGTTAAGAAATTTTTAATACAGCAGCTTCTATCCACATTGCCATAGTGGAATAAGGATGTAAGAGATCTTCAGTTGCATCTGACTTTTTGAAAGGGCACTTACATTACAAATTAACTAAATTTTAGAAAATATATGTTGGTACAGATGTCATTTACAAGTATGGGTTCACTGGCTTGGGGTTAGATACCTGGGAAGCTTTTTACAGTTTGCATCTGAAAGGAGCATTGTATGATCTCAACACTTTCCTCTGTTAGGGAGTGAATGACCCTACTGTGCTGGTGAATGTGAGACAAGAACAAGTCACCAGAGAAAACACAGGGACTAAAACCTAAACTGTATTTATGCATTAACTTGACATATGGAGTATATCTTCTTGAGTGCAATTCATTTCTCTCTTCTCTGCCTCAGTTTCCTCTTTTGAATGAGAGGCAGAAATCGCAGCTATGTAAATACTTTGAACTTCATGAATGAAGAGGCATCAGATTAAAAAGACCCAAAACCCCAGCAAATATCAGGACACTCACCAGAGCATTCTGCTGCAGAGTTTTTGAAGGAACAGGGGCACCTGGTATCAGCAGTACCTCACCACCTCCTTATTCTTGCTTGGTGAATTACAGGACACATTGAAAAACAGAGATAGGCACTCAGATGATCACATTCCTTGAAAACATTTTCAAACTGCAGAGCTCACATAAATACGTCTCTTCATTTAGCCGAGAAAGAAATATCATCAAACTACTGAAAGGAAGCAGCAATTAATGAAAACTTTCATGCAAGATGATATCCAGATCAAAAAGTCTCCAGTGGAATGAGTACCTTCCCAAGTCTAAACTAGACACATTTGAGTGACAGCCATTATGCACAAGACTCAGGGCCGAATACTCTCAGATTCTTGTCATGCTTTCAGTGCTTTTTATCCATCTCTGGTTTTTTCTCATACTTTCAAGCAGTTCAGAATCATTTATTTGGCATTTTTTATTGTGCCAGCTGCTTATTGCTGGTGTTATCTAACAGGATTAAGGAGATGCAGAAGGTGGGGATGCAGTGGCCCTTTATTACTTTGGGAGATTAAATGTTTTTTGTAACATTTTAAAGCCTAATTTCATTTTGCACCAATTTAAAATGGAATGATTTCTCCCCTCCTTCCCTACCTCCTCCAATGTTTGAAGAGCGGTGTGTCGCCTTGAAAAACAGCATGTGGGATCAAGATGAGAGAGGAAGAGAGAAAAGCTTTCAGGAGCAGATCTGTAGTCCTGTGGGAATCAAAAGTGTAAATCTGAAAAGCACAGGATTAACTATAATCTGAGGTTTCAGTGTGAGAAGTAATGAAACTGCATACTCTTGTATATTCTTATTAAAAGTCAAAGCAGCTTGCTCCTTAGAAAGGGAGTGGCATAAAACATTAGGTAAGATTTATCATTGCTTCTCAGAAGCAATTCAAAAGGAACCTGATACATTTGCAAGAATTCTGCAGTTTATATAGCTACTTCCCTCTTTTTCCACAAATAAATAATTTCTTACAAGTGGAATGGTGAGATAATAGGAAACCCCACCGCCCAGTAGTTAATTAGAAGTATACCAGCACAGGAGTCCACAGATCTGTCTAGACAACCTCCTATGGAAATTAGGATACATTACCTGACATGCTGTTACAGCTGTGCTGATGTTCCTGTGTCTGAATGCAATGTGAATGGTGACAGATAAAAGATATTGTTCTGGGTAAGGATATACTGCTGTAATGGACACCTCGTCCCTTCCATGAGCAGAGCACTTGGAGGGAAGAAGGCTCCTCTCCAAAGTGGAATATTTAAAGATACATAAAGGCAAGGGCAGGTACACTTCACAGGAGGCCTTGCTTGCTTTAATTTGGTGCCAGCTGCTTTCAGATACACAGCAGAGTACATATACTGAGGAAAGTGGCCAGGCTGCAGTTGGCTTTCACCCTGACTAGCAACTTCTATAGGCTTGACCTCCCATCTATGAGTCTCTCTCATCATGTTTAAATACTCACACATGACACAAATCAGTGCTATCACGAAGCAGCCTTATTCCCCTGCTGCAGACACATGCCAAGAGCTCTTAAGGAAATGAAACTAAATCTCTAGGGCTTGGTCAGAGGAGTTCCAGATCCAGATTGTAGTCAAGGCTTAACTCTTTACTCTCTAAATCACTGACTGTTAATTCACGCATTAATTACTATAAGAGGAAACCCCCCCCCCAGTTTTCAGTTATATGGGTTGCTTTGCATTTCAGCTTTGAATTTATCTTTAGACTTTCCTGAATCCTGTCTCTTTCACCCTTTCTTTCCTACCCTGTACTCTACCCCATTTCACCTTTCCTACAAATCTGCATTCTGCTGGATTTTAAGTCTCACATTTCCCTGTGATTTTGATCTACACGTAGGGAAACTTAATGTTCAAAACCAGCAACTAGTGTTATGTCAAAGCTGCTGGAATGAGCTGAATTGTGCAAGCTGACAGTTAGGTGAGAACCCTGCCTTTTACGTATTTACTTCTTCCACAGCAGATCGATCAATTTGTTATCAGTAGGAAGATGCTCAGCATAATTCTAAAGCAGAGATTCCCATCCATCTTCCTCCACTAATCTTCATGAGCATTTGGCTTGAAGGAGTCATTACATCCCAAATTCATCTCGCTCAACCTCTCTATTAGGCCATTTTATTAACATCTGTGATGTGAGTGAAGCATTCCAGGTTTCATTTGTAACCTGTACAAAACCCAGCTACAGGCATTGGTGATAAATGAAGCACCACGTGAAACATTATTACACAATACATCAGTTTTATGCCAGAGTTACTGATGTTTTCATGGTCTCTCTATTCAGAGAAATGGGCCTGTACTCACAGGGGCTTCATAATTTGAATAGCAAGCATCTTTTAGATTGACAAAGTCATTTATAAAACCTGTATCATGACTCAAAGCTAGTTATGTAAATCAGAAATTTTTCTTGAAGTGAGAGCTGCTGTTGTTTTCCGTAGATGAATGTCATCTGCATGTTCTCTGGAGAAACTCCTAATCCCTACCAGTATCCTGAAAATAACATTATGCTAATAAAGGCCATTTTTCACTTGTAATCCTACCCAATTAAATTTGAGCAATGGCTTTTTGCATATGGACCTATGTAACTTGATTTCCTGAGCAATTCCTTTCTCATGACATAATCAGAATAAGATCCCACAAATTCTGAGGCACAACACCTGCAACAGCTGTTCTGAGTCATGACAAAATGCATGTTTCCAACTTTGGCCGAACATAATCTGAAAAATGAAGGTTGAGATAAAGCAAATAGCGTCCAACAAAGTATTTCTGAACCCTCTTGGTAAACCTGAATTGGGCTGGTAGACCCTTTGTTGAGCTGAAGGAAATAAGTCAAATATTACCAAGTAGCAGCTGCTTTTATTTGTTTTTATTCCCCCCCCCGCAAAAAAAAAAAATGCTTTAAAATATCTCTTAAATGTATCTCCCAGCTGTAAATTAAGGAAAATTGGATTTAATGCATGGAGGTGATCAGTTGCCAGCAATACCAGACCTGATGAATTAGGTCAAACTCTTTATTGCTCCAGTTCTTGCTATAAGTCCCTTCTTTTTTTCTGAATTTCCTGTCCTGTTGCTTTGCCAAAGTCCTGATAATCTGAACAAAGAGACACCCCAGCAATGCTATTGCTGGACATCATGCTGTGTTCTCACTTGCTGTCCTCGTTACCCAAATGCAAAGGAAATAGGCTAAATAACTAAAGGTGGGTCTTGAAATTTCAGTGTGACAAAGCTGTTCTGCAGTGTTAATCTCATGTGGAAAATAGGGAAACAGCAGGAAAGTTCGGGGAGTTTATCATTATAAACCAGACAACCCCAAGCTGTTGAACAATACGTTGCCTCAAGTTCGTCTATGACTCAACTTCCGCTTGTTAATCCTGTTATTCTAATGCTCTACTAAGATGTGAAACATTTTAAAACATTTTAGGAAACATTTTAGTATTTTAAAACAGCTTTAGGAAAATGGTTGAAAAGTTCTGAGTCCATCTCAAATCCTAAAATATCCAAATGTGAATGTTTTCTATTGACTTCTGATGATAAAAATAAGGGAACAAATTCCCTTTTGGTGTGAGGCTAAGAAGAATGGTTCGGAATCACCCTTTCCTTCCTACCAGTGAAGCAGTGAGGGTCTCACTGGCAGCTAAAAACTCAGCTCGCTTCCCTCTGAGCCTGTTGCAATCTCTGGTTTATTCAGGGGAGACAGGAACTTTCCATAATTTAAGATTTTACTGTGTTCCCATGAAATACTCTGTTTTGATCACCTTTTACTTTCAAAAGGAAGAAAGATGAGCTTTCAAAAGGCTCAGTTTCGTTATTAGATAATATTATCTAAGAAAAGCAGCTGTAAGATTTAAATAACTTCAAGTGGCCATTTAGAGATCTGCAAAGCATTCAGTCTTTTCATATTATTTAACTATTGTAGGACTCATTCAATAGCCATGAGAGACTAGCAAATGTATTTCTAAATTAATGAGAAAGTTATTAGGAAAAAATCTGTAGGTTGATGCAGATAATCTACCTACACTCTCTTCATTTTAGTGTTTCATGTTGAGCTAATTAGCACTTTCTAATGCAGCACTATTTCACAGCATTTGCATTCTAAGTGCTGGAGAGGGAAAACGACTTAGATGAACAGGTTTGGAAATCAGTATATTGAAACTTTGGGAAATGTTTCAACATGAGGGGAATAAAAGGTACCATTTATAGGCTGGTTAGCTGCGCTGCTGAAGAAGACAAAAGCAAATAAAAGATACTCCAGTTTAATGCTTTCTCAAAAGAAGATCACTTGAAAATAGCTTAACAGATATTGCCTATGATGTACACGAGGCCCAACCCTTTATTTAGTGTCAGGACAGAAGACAAAGGACTTACCTGTTATTAGTTCATTTTTAGTTCCACCTACTATGTGTCTGACACTTTGCAACCACAGATAAATATAGTCCCTCCTCCAGGATCCTTTGTGCCCTCAAAGGAAGGAACCTACCAGGCAAATAAAGCAATAAATTGTAATGATGACAAGATTTTCCATAAATGTTATAGTAATTATGCATGTAAACTGCTGAGTTACTCTGGGGGCCTCTCAGTGAGAGCTGGGACATGAAGCAATCTATGAATACACTTATAGATATAAGCATATATGCAAATGGATATTAGTCCAGAACAGTAAGTACAAAGTAATCACATGGGTAGGTTGTGCAATATTTAAAATATATTAAGAATTTGTCCTTTATTCCTATTTTCATGTTTTTGCAGTAATGTTTGGCAAGCAATATAATACTGATAGTTACTTATGTATACATCTAGTATTTGAAACAGCATTAGTCTTTCTGGCATCTCAGGAACTTTAACATCCTTGCCTAAAACATACACATAATAATTTAATTACAGGGAAATCTAATGGCAGTCTTTTAATGTATAAATTTACCAATGAAACTATAAAATAATGCATGAAATAACTGCAGGTTTCCTTCATGTTCTTTCCAACTTCAGAGAAAATCATCTGCTAGATCACATTTACAGCCACCAAGAGATTCCTTATTATGTATGGATACGAATATTAGAAGACTGAGTACCAAGAGTGAAAGATGAATGACCCTGAACTAAAAAAATAATTATGTTCTCCTCCTATTCTTCCTTTACCTTGCCAGGAAAGTTAGACATAGTGCATTTGACATTGAAAAACCTACTGGTTCAGCACAGCATGCAAGTAGCACAACCCCTGCTTGGTTTTCTTTTCTTGAGAGCCTTAAAATTTAATTTTGTGTTGCCAATACTGAACAAATGATGAGATATCGTAATGGCTAAGTTCACCTTAAATTATACCACCTGCCCTGAATTGAATATAGAGTATTTCAGAGGATCACATCCCACCTTTCCTGAATTCAAAATAGCTCGCTGGAGGGGACAATTGTTGCCTCTGCTATACCCTGCTCTAGTCATCTGGGCAAAGGGTATCCTGTCACCAGACTTCCTGGAGCCTGCTCTCTTCACCACAAGCCACTTTACTCCTTCGTTACAAATTGTCCTTCAAAATGAAAGTGTGGCTGAAGGAGGAAGCAGGATTCGCATGTTCTTAGAACCCCAGTAGCGAAGGATTTGTGAATTAGATCCCTTTTTTAGCTGAGAATTGCAATTATAACCCTTCTCTATATGGTTATTGCTGGTATTTGCTCCAGTAGTTAGCAGTTAGTTAGAACCCACCAACCAACTCCCTAAATTTTTTGTGTAGCCGCTACTAAATGAGTTTGATCTGGCTTTACTTGGAGCTCTTGCAGCTGTTGTCTTCCTGACCCTCAGAAGGGAGCTGATTTCTCACTGTCTTCCTTGACCTAAATTACTTAGGAATTAAAAGGAGAAAGACTGAGGTCCAGGACACTGGATAATAGATATTTACATGGAGCCTGGAACCCTGCTGCCAAGACACTCAGGAGGAAATTAGTTTTCCAGGACACCACATCTTCAGCCACATACTGCTTTCAGTATCAAAAGTATGGCTCACCTACTACTACAAGGAGTCTGCACAGTATAGTTATCTAGCTTTTAATTTGTACAGGAAAATTAAATATAGGCTTTAGCCTCGCTTAATTCTCACAGAGCTGAAATAGGGGGTAGGAGTGGTGGATGGAATTAAGATTTGAAGGGGGTTTGGTGAATTGTATTGGGTTGGATTGCAAAGGTTCAGATGGGCTTCTCAGCCAGTCAGGCAAGTGACATGGAGATTATTCACTGTGCAGCAGTGCTGCTAACAAGGGCTGCATATCAGAAAAGGTCAATGACTTTTTGTCATACCTTCAGCATTCTTCCTCTAAACCATTAATTCCTTTAATTTGCTTAGTTGTGTTCAGCAATTCCTTTGTGATTTTCAAGACACTGTTCTTGCTCACTGAGAGTCCCAGGGCTGTTTTTGGGAGCAGACTGCTACGACTGCTACTTAATGCCCCTATAACAGCATTTCCCATCAGGCTGCCCTCGGGCTTGGTGAGATGTATTCTCATGCAGAGGTGGGCAGCATTTTGAACAGGTGAGAGGCAGCACACACCAGCTGACTGAAGTCCTCAGCAAGTCACTTAACATCTCATGGGTGCTCACCAGCTACCCTACATGCTTGCTTCTTGCTGCTCTAAGGGATGGAAATGTTCCAGCCCCGGGGGATTTGGCTTGAACTTGCTTAAAGCATAAACAGAAGATTCTCCCTTTCTTCCTCCACTCACCTTCCTTTCCTTATGAATTCACCACACTTCTGTCTCTACATCTCTTCATGTCTCATTTCAAAAGTGATAAAAAAACTCTTCTTGCCTTTTCCTTTGGGGTCTTCTTTTCTATAAAAGTGTCCCCTTTCATTCAGGTGTGTTTAGTTCTATTAATTGTTTGGCTAGCTGTCTTTTGTTGCCCTCATTACTGCTCCTTGCCACCTACTTTTCCACTTCCCTTACATCTATGTATTATTTTGGTTTCACAGCTTCCTGTCTCTTCAGTCCTTGTTCCATTCAGTGGTCTCATTTCCCTCTGCAGACCCACTCGAAGTAATAAAAGTTGTTTTGATAATAAACTCAGAAGAACATGTTACACTGTAGTGGCACAATAGTCTGACTAGTCATAGCTACAATACACTTTGTCCTTTGAAGGAGTCCAAGGTTTCAAAAAGCTTTGACCCCAAAGGAGACAAAAAGTCAACATTTTAAAATGAGTTTCTGGAAAGTAAGTATGATATATCCACAATTTTTAAGGGAAGAATTATATGGTTCTGAAAGAGGGGATACAGGGATGTGTTCAAGAAACACTTGCTCAAGCTTTTCCAAAAGGAAACATCAAAACAATTTTTAATGAAAATTTTAGATCTCATTTAAGGTGACATTTTGGTGGAAAACTCATACCTCCAATTGTGAGCTTTCTAGGGAAGCTACTCAAACAGAAGAAGGTGCATATTGCCTTTCATATAGCCGCTGGGTAAATATAAAATTGGCCAATATGAAGTTTGAAACCACAAAAGAATGGCATTATCATGGGTGCACACCTCTATAAAGGCCATCAGTGCTGGACATGAGAAGCAAATGGCAGCAATGACTCACCTGTGGCAGAGCCCCACTGTGTCCCCTCAGCACCTGTGCTTCCAGCCTGCCCTGGGCTGGGCTCTGACTGGGGCTGGGGGAGTTCAGGCTCCTGTGAGAAGGTCAAGCTGTCCCCACAGCGGCACAGAAACAGCTGGCAGTGTTTGACTGCTCAGTGGATTATATGGACTAAATAAGGTACCACTGTTGATGCAAACCATGGGCAGGCACTGGGGGTGTGCCCCCTGTGCTGTTGGTGATCAGCAGTTAAATCCATTACTGACACTGAAAAGAGATTTCATCTCTGCCTCACCTGCCAGAGCCCCCACTGTTCCCCCTGCTACCTTTGTGCCTGCACAGGCAGTGCAGGGAGTCTTCCAAAAACTTCACGTGTGGCAGCAACTAGGAATTCCTTGAGAAAGGGCTCTTTTTATCTCAATGGTTTTTTGGCCTTAGATACAAAGGAAGAACATCCACAGAAGTATTAGAATTACTACTAAACAAGCGACATCAAAATCAAGATGACACTTAAGGTGTCACCACCCTACTTGCTCCCCAAACTTCCCAGATAATAAAAGTAATTCCGAGAGAAAACTCAAGTTTCAAGACAAAATTTTAAGTTTCGCGAGCCATTGGCATGGAGCAAATGGCAAATACACAGCTAGAACACTTTTGTATTTCTGTTTAGCTTTACTTTGTTGGAGTGTTATATCTTACAGGTAAAATGTTTCCTTGCAGTTTAAGACCAAACCCTCGAATTCTACAGAAGTGTCATGAATTGTTTCACATTGCTGTGCCTCAAACATAATCTTTGCTGCAAGATCTGTCTGAGCTTCAAACCTGAAGAGATACAAAGTTCAAAAGCCCCCAAACGAATGTGCTTTTTTTTCTTTACACACGCACATTTTTTTTAGGATAATGAAACAGTTTTTAAAATTGAACTATATAATTAATTCCTGCTAGTCAATATGCATAGATACAACAGCTGCACTACTCATTGTAAAAAACAATGTAGATAACAAACTCTTCTATCCAATCTGGAGATCAGTTTCTGGTCCTAAATATATTTTGTTGTGAAATATTTAATTCTCCTAGCTATGGAATCTCTCACGAATTGTCCATTTGATTTTCTTTACTAGACAAATCAGTTACTACTGCCAAATTATTTAATACAGAAAAAAGAAGCAACAAAGTCTCCTTTCAGTTCACCTGCTGCATGAACAGGAATCTGCAATGCAGTCTGACAATAAAATAAGAAAATTGCCTAAATAAAGTATAGGGCAAGCAAATGATGCTTTTGTCTGGCAGGTTTTGCCAGATAAGTGCGACAAACTTAGAAACTCTACCCAGTTGTATCTCCACGCTTCCCCATTCTTATATGAAAACCAGAGTGTATTATGATAGTGAAAACCAGGTGTAAATAAATAATGATATAAACATAAGGGCTGTTCCATAGTAAGCTATTCCGTATTTTTGAACATTTTTCCCTTCACACTGAAATAAAAAGAGCCAGTGCTTTCCTCAGCTGGATGTATTTTCACACTAGCTGAAGGTATTTTGGCCCTAGTCCCTCACCAAGGCATGGCTGCTGGGCATGGTAAATGAGAGGAGTCTCCATTTCCCGTGTCCTGATCCCAAAGGTCTTGCAGTTCTTCTGCAGCTGTCACCTCTGTGCTTTGCTGTTTTCTACTACACAGGGGCACCAGGCCAAGGAGGGCTTTGGAGAGGACAGTGGAGACTATTGGTACTCACAAAACTGTGATCAAAACATCTGGATATTGTCCAAACATTTAGAACCTGGTGAGCCACAAATAACAATTTCTGCAGCCTGTGTCGGGGAGCTCTGCTTGGGTGTTCTGTGCTCAGACTCCCAGCTTGCTTTAGGCACTACTGTTTGCAAACAAGCATTAGCTGGTCTTTGCTTGATCAGAAACTGACCACCAAGTGCTCTCTGTGACCATGAAAGAAATAATTTGCTATGAAACATCTCAAGCCTGTATTCTAAGCGTCACATTTAAATATGTAAGGTGCCAGAAGTATAATTTGGTATAAACCTATGATGCATAAAAGCCTTATATATTTCTTTTTGCTCATGTTTGTTTGTATCTTGGAGCAAGGTAAGTCAGCAGTAACTTCATCCAAGTCTTACATTCCTCTGACATTAGGAAGAAAATGTTCAGCAGAGTTGAATGGTTCAATGGTTTACTTGTCCCTCTCCCTCCCAGGAAACAAGATGCTACTATGGTTCCAGATATGTTTTTTTATTCAGTTCCGAGATAATGGACATAAGCAGGTAAAAATGTCCTTGCCCCTCTCTGTAATCATCTGCACTAAACTGAACTCAGCAGATTGTTCAGTTTCTGGTAAAACAAGGTTTGTAAGAAGAAAATCCCTTTACTAAATCAGCTGATTAATGGAGGGGAAAAAACCAAACTAAAACCAATTCCACTGGTAGCACTTCACTATCCTGAAGATCACTTTTTAAGTTTTTTCACCAAACAGAATAACCAGTTCTAAGACTCTCTCTCCCCCTTGTTAATATTCTGACTTTATCCAATCTGTTCATATCTACTAGATTTTACAGACACTTAGAAATGCTGAACACCCAGAATCTTTAAATTTGTAGCAACAGCTGCTGGATCTATATTTTTAGAATTGACTGGCTGACGGCTGGCAAGGTGGGGCCCAAGGCATGAATTGTACCCTAGATTCCAGTGAATAAGCTGTGTGCTTGCAAATACACTGCTCCAGCAGGAAAAGATGCTGTAATTTCTATTAAATGGAGATAGGCAGGAAAGAAAAGCCTCATAAACTTGGGCTTCTCTTAGACATTGAGTATTATCATATATAAACATTTTTCTATTAGAGACCTCTGGAACATCTCAGCACTAAGTGGTGCTGGTGTATAACAAAAGAGGGAGCCTTGTGCTTCTGTAAAATAGGAAGCAAGGTCGTGCTCCCTCATCATACATCATCAGGCAGTAACAAGATAGAAAGATTGCAACGTCTGAGACACAGATATCTGTGCAGGTCTGATCGTTCCTGTCAGAGCTCCCTTAAGGCAAACTTAAATTAACTAGTTTGAGATTCTAAATCATGCAACTTCATGCCCAATCTAACACTGAAAAAGAGGCCCTGATTATGTAGCACTAGTCAGTGATGAGGAAACAAGACTGAATATAGAGTTGGACCTCTCTAGCAGGTGGGGGTAGGTCAGGCTGACCAAGATCCAGAGGGACAAAAAGTGCACTTTCATTTTAAGATTATTCCAGATGTCTCAGATGAACACAGCATGGTCTGCCTGGGAGCTGACAGCAAGAGGACCTTCATGACCCACTCCCATCCACAACAAACTGTGACAGTGCCAAGCCCCTGAAGGTTGTGGAGTGTTCCAAGCATGGAGCACATAAAGCTGTGAGGCAAGGTTGTCACAAATCCCTCAGCTCTCAGCTGGGAAGCTGGTGCTGCAAAGAGATCATGACAGTCTGTGGAAGTTCAATATGCTTTTCTAAGCTGATACTGAAAGCAACTGCCATGACAATAAGGATCAGGCAGGCAGCTGATATATTTGGCATGCGTGTCTGTGCATATCAAGGGTGCTAACGAGGCCCCTTCTTTGCTGGGATTGCTGAGGGTCAGAACAGACCATGTGCAAACACATCTTCTTCTCTATCATCACCATTAGGAAGGTGAGTCAATAGTTAAAATATCTTCCTACTGACAATCAAAATCCAGATTAAAGTCTGCATTCAGAAAGCCATCAACCACTTGACTAAGGTGAAGGTAAAGGAAAAAAGGCTTTGTATACAAATGGTTCATTTTCTTCTGCATCAGTAGATGGTGCTCTTCATATTCCCTTGCAGGTTACTTCTAGGAACAGTGCTTTCATGCCTGGGGGTGAAATCTCTAAGTGCTTTTTCCACACACCCTTCTTCATCTCCTTAAGTTGCCAGACCTTCTTCCCTCTAAAGTGGCTGGACAATAATCATGTTAGTGCTCAATGGGTTCAGTCAGGAACTTTAGATTAATCTGTCATGGTAAATGACTAAAGGAGGCAGAGAACATGTAGGATTTCTATGCCTTTCTGGAAGGCTACCACTCAGTAAATACTAAAGTGATCCTTTTTTTGGTAAGTGCTTCTGAAGGTTTTTCACCATGCTTCTGTCCATGGTTGTCCTGGCAGGAGTGTGCTGAGCAGCAGAGTGACACCCCCTCTGTGTCACTTGTGGGTGGGTGCTTGTAAGTGCTTGTGGGTGCACAGTGTTTACAGCCAGCATATAAAATTGCATCACACACTGAAGGTGCATGAAAACCACCCTGCACACTTCTATAACACCGCTTACTACTATTAGTTGACTCCGAGTCCTAAACACCCCAAAAAGTGACATTCAGATAAAGTTTCCAAGTGCAGAATGAGGGAGGACACATCCTAGGAAAACAACACAAATACCATCCCATTTTCTGATACCCAAAACAGAGACATCCATGATCTATCCAGTAGCAAAACCAGCTGTCCTCATCCCCACAGGCAGGCACAAATGCCCTTTCCTTACTCTGGAAATGGAGTATCTGGGCATTTGTTCCACTGTATTCACAGTGGAACTCAGGCAGGTGATGGAATATCATGCGGTCTGTAAATAGGCTCAGAGGCATGACGAAAGAGAATCAATTTCTGGGATAATAGGAAGAAAATAACTCCAAATATACATACACGTAAATCAAGGAAGCTGGCACACTTACATAAAAGTGCTATAAATGATGCAGTACTGAGCAGAGCTCTGTCCTTTCTGAGTTTCTCCTTTTAAGTCTATAGGCTTCTATAACCAGCCTTCTTTTTCTCATGGCTTCCTTCTGAGTCTGGCTCTAGAAGTTGCTCTAAAGCCAATGTTTTGTATGAACTGACCTGAATTTATTAAGAATACTGCAAAATGCAGCCAGCCCATGACAACAATGGTAAGACCACAAACCACAAAGTGTGGTGCTGACACCACTGAGGTAGCAATACACTGCAGTGCTTGTCCACCAGCTTTTGCACCAGAGGGAAAACAAACAAAATGAGCCAAAAATTTCACCCCCACCAAATACTCCCCAAACTCCAATGGTGTGCCTGTAATGATTACTGCTGCTTTAATTCCAAAGCACATGTGGTCAGGGTGTCATTCTTCAGAGGCCTGAGATTGAGTCCTTAAATCTCTGGCACCGAAGGTAACCCACAGCAAACCAGTGGAGAGAATCTCGACTTCTTCAGGAATTAGCTCGTCCACAACTGCTCCTTTTTTGAACACAGAAAAGCCTCTCTGGTTTTTCTTTTTGTTTGTTGTTAGTCTGTTACCTTTGTGTAGAGTCTGCTCTGTGTCCTTGGCAGGAAGCATAGTATTTCTCCAGAGCGGGTGAGGGGGAGAAGCATGTACTTGTAACATGAGTCTCTTTCTAAAGTGGCATGATTCAACACTTCCACAGATTTTTTTCACCTAAATGGATAAGGTTTATATGTCCATTTATACGTCCTTTACCTGTTGCCCCTGCCCTGCCCTGGCCCAACGCTTATGAAAGGGCTCAGTTTTGCTCTTGCAGGAGGGTTCTCAAAGATTTCAAGGATGTTGTCCAAGTGCTCCACTACATAGCTTAGCACCATCATCTGAGGCTCAGTGCCTCTGGCTACTTTAATGAACCATGGCTCACATCATGGGGCCTTTGTTATCTATCCGTTAAGGAAACGATTAGAGTTCTGCTCTGTGTCTTTCACCCACATATTTTTCTTTATTTGTTACCACTTTCTGATCTTAAAACTTGCCTCTCTTCTCCCTGCAGTATTGCCCAGTTGTCCTTTCCTGTAAGACTCATGATCCCATTCAACCTTTGATGTAACAGGGTCATCATTAAACCCAAGTGTCCATTACCCGAGGAATTTTCTCTCAACAATTTCCTGAGAGCCAAGGAATTAAACTTCAAAATGTGCTGCTGAAAAGCATGCACAGAGACTCTGGAACTCACTGTCTCAGTCTGCATTTTCATGATTTCTTTCTGAGTTAAAACATTTGCCTTGAGAAAGTGCTGAATATGGCATGAAGATAAATACAGCTTTGGCACATAGTGCACTCTGGTTTTTCCTTTGTTGCTTCCAATGAAGCAACACAAACCCCAGTATTTTTCTCCTGATAGTCCAGAAAATCCCTTTCTGTACCTTAAACGCCCCTCTCAGAAATGCTACCCTGCTGTGGTAAACTGCATTATGTACCCTCACCTGATGCTTACTGAACATATATATTGGCTTGTTTTCACTCTGTGCTCTGCTCTCTCAAGATAAGACATGCTTTGAACAGAGAAGGGAAGAGGAGATGGTAACAAGAGTATGAAAATTTACTGGCACTGGGAGGACTCTAGCTCCTGCTGAGGGCATGGGACAGGTTCTCCTCTTAAAGGTATAAAGATAAGTACAGAACAGAGCTTACCTGAAAGAAAGGAGCTTGAAAAGCTCTCCAAATTAACACAGGTGTCTGCTGGAAGGATCTGATGTTCTGGCTACTCATCATAAGAAAGTCTTTGCACAGGACAGATGGATGTATTTACCATTTTTAATCTAATTATATCTTAGTTAGGGTTAAGATAGCAGAAAAGTCCTTATGCTTGCCAGAAGTCACAGACATTGAATATAAAGCAACACAACGATTCCACTCCAGGATAACAAACATCTTCATCTCTGAGCTATAGCAAGGCAGCTGCCAATTAATTGGCAGCCTCAGTAAGCTCATGAAGGAAAGGAAGGATAAGGCTGATCTGTACAAAATAACCCTGAAGTGAAATAGGATCTCTTTGACCACTAAAGAAACTGGTTGGCTCTAACAAATGCTAGTTTCATAGGTGACACCTCACTCCTTGGTCAGCATTTTCTAAGTTTAAAATATTTGCAGGCACTCCCCTCCACCCTCTATTAGGAGACATCACTGACATGCTGCTAAAGGCTCAAGCATGCAGCCAAGGCTCTTTTCTTTTTCCTATTAGGGCTGTCAGGTCTCTCATCTGAGGTAAGACAATCTTGCCCAATTGTCTCCCATCACATGCTTCACTGTCATCAGAGCTTTCCTTTGTGAATAAGTACAGGAGAGACACTCCAGCTCTGCTCTACAGTAGGGAAGCAGGTCAGGAAAGACAGTGCCGAAAATGTAGCCTGGCCATAGCAAACTGTCAGCTATTCAGCCCAGGGTGGGTCCCTCACCCATCTCAGGACCAGGATGCTCAAAGCAGCAGGTGTCACATCAGAATAGCAGGGACCTAAAAGGATGTTACAGTAAGTACTGTCAGCTGCAAGTTGGCCAAGTGCCCGATAACAGTGCTCTGCTCCCTCCTCTGCTTCTCCTAACCTGAAATGTAACCATCTAAATCATCTATATGACATTTTTAGAAACACTGGCATCAAAGTGAGAAGTACAGGTACTATTTCATTGTTACTTTGTCAGGGTCTCTACAGCCACAGGGAAATATTACTGAGTTGATACATAAGTCATGTTATAAACCACAAGCCTTTTAGGCAGGGTAGAAACTGCCTCACTCCAGGACTTGTAGAAGTACTAGTGCAAGGCTCTTCCTGAAAACCTGAACACATTTTTTAAATGCATTAAATCTTCTGATTTCTTCAGTGCTAAATTAGACATGAATTAATGCTCTCAGCAAGTCATTGGAGACCTGAACTTGCAAATACAGGAATTCTGTGCATCTATACACAGATCTGTTTGGACAAAGAGAAGAAAGTTACTCCAGTGTGTGATGGAAACTGTGTGTTACTACTTGCACTCAGCAGAAGCCAACCTGCATTCCTGGTTGGATATCACCCTTCCATAATGGCTTTAAACAACCTTTCAGAGCTGCTGCTGGGTACGGTGTGTATTCTAATTCAAGGCTGGGTGTATGATCATGCTCTGTATCATGCATGGTATTTATTGATTTCACTTTATGAAGATACATTTCAAAGACAGAGAGTCCTGTAATAATACCCGGTTTTAAAAAGCATTTCAGTACAGATTCTTTTTTGTATAGCTTGTCTCTGGATTTCATTGCCTAAGATAAGCAGGCACATTAAAATGCAGCACTCCATTATATGATGGCTGAGAAAAAAATTAGCTTCAAGTCACAGCATTAGTGTATGAATCATGCATCCAATTATGCATTGAACCAGTGACATAGAAAACGTAGTGAGGCCTCAGAGCTTTTCTCCTCCAAACTGAAAAGAAAAAAAGCTATCAACTCTTTTTTTAAAAGAACCTCCTTTGCCCCCAATTATGGAGAAAGAAACTTGGGATTTTGATGTCAATATTGCATGTTTGTTAAACAGTGTTATCAGTGCTAACTTTTGATGTATACTGGAAGTTAATAATGGTTAAAAGAAAACCAGTCGTGTACATATGGAGAAAAATCCAGCTTTTCTTTGCATGCCACAGTTTTGCTGTTGCTACTAAGTGAGCACAGCTTCAGGAAAACTGGTGCAAAGCATATCAGCACCTGTCATCCCTGTGTGATCCAGTGACCCTCTGTGAACTGCCCCATGATGTAAAGTCATGATGTGTACAGTTTCAAACACAGAATAAAAGCATTCAGTAGGAGAAAGCCACAAACCAGAATGGTCAGCCTTTACCACATTTTTTTTCTCCCCAAGTAGCTGCAATACCTAGGCTGTGACTGTTCAGCTGAAATGGATAATTGTTTTCAAAACTGACAGAAAATAATTTACACTTTTCTCTCAATTTTAGCATGGTGCTCTAACTCCTAAAAAAATGTTTCATTTCAAGTAAAGGGTAGAGCAATGTATGAAACTGGTGCTTTATCCAGGGTGTTTGAGTCACAGCAAAGATGAACAATTTTAAGCATGCATTTAGTTATGTACTGAGAAGAAAATAAAGCGCTGTGCACAAAGATCAAATACTGACCCTAACACTATTCGCTTACTTGTTTCACTTCACTTTCAAGCTTGAGACATGCTGGTACTTTTTTTGTTCCCTCACTGAGCATGGGTACAGCATTTAATCCACCTCCCTTTTCCTCTCCACCCCCGTGTACTACTTAATAACATGCTACTTTGTTAGGGAGGTGTAGGTAAGGTTGGAAAACGGCTTGATCTACCTGTCTCCTCTGCTGAAGAGAATGCCATCTAGCTCCTGAGCTCCATTGAGAAGGATCTTTATTTTCAGCAGCTGGAGACTGTGACTGAAGGAATGTTCTATGAACTACATAGTTGTAGCACACTTTCTGCCAAAATGACAACCAGTTTTAAAGATGGAAATGACATCTATTTCTGCAGTGCTCACACAAAGGGATAGCTTTGCTGGCTATTTTGGAGTCATTCAACTCCCATCTCAGTCACAATGTCTTTGCTCCCCCTGGCCATATCTGACGTAGAGAACTGAACTGACACAGACATGTACATCAGTGGTGATGGAGAAGGATGTGCATTTTTTTTTTATGCATCAATTACATCAGTATCTGAACAGAAATCTTTAAATAGCAACCAAATCACACAATTGCCTATTACCTTTAAATATTAAGTAATTTTGTTCTTTAGTTTATAAAAAGAGAAAAGCCACTCATGCAAATATTTCTTCATCCCTGGACAGTGTGGCAAATAAAGCAATGACTAAGCAACCCAGCAAGAATTTACTGGCGCCAACAATAGCACACAGAGTAACTCTTTCCTAATGATCAACTATGGAAGTGGGAGCTGCACACACACAATAGACAAGACAGAAAATACTCCTAAGGAGCATGTTTCATAAAAGAGAAAAACACTTAGGAGTATTTTCTTAACCAGTCAGACTCAAAATAAGAGTTGTTAAGGGCAGAACAGGAATCGAAAGAACTTTAGTGCCCTAGATTAGAACCAAAGCAAAAGCTGAAGTCATGAGATTATTCTGCTAGTTCAAGGCAACCATAGCAGAGCTTGCTAAGAGCCTATCAGTGTTTCAGCAATGCCAAACTACTGAAAGAATATGGTCTTGTTAACCAGGAAGCTTAGTGAAATGTGTAATGGTATTTCTCTTGGGAAAATTCTCTTGGAAAAATTTATCATAGAATCATGGAATGGTTTGGAAGGAGCATTAAAGATCATCTATTTCCAAACCAATTTTCTCCCTTTGCAGCTGCTGCATTTGCACATGAGAGAGAGTAAGGCCACCTACAACACCTAAGGAGGTCCCTGACTGCTTTTTTCAGCTCTCACACAGAGACAGAACCACTGTCCGTGCCCTGCCTCCTTCACACAGACACTCTAATCTAAGACTCTCATGCCCAAAGGAAACACCTTAAACATGTACAGCACCGAGTTTGGCCTCTGAGAAATGCCAAAATGTACATGCCAATGTAGAACAGTCACTTCATAGGCTTTCAACATTTGTGGGACAAGACAGCCATTTTCCATGCACCTGGGCTCTTACTTTCCATAAATGCTAGCAAGTCTCTGACAGTTTAAACTACAAGAGAAGCAGCACACGCTTTGCTGTGCCCAAATGTACTGCTCAACAGGAAGTAGTAAGAAAACAATGTTTTAACAGCCGTGAATGTGGCAAGATGAGCACTTTTATCTGCTTACCAGAAACTGCTTTAAATAGAGATGCAACCACAACACTGTTAAGCTGTAAGGTTCAGTAGTTGAGTGATTCAGTTCAAATTCACTGCTCCAATGCATCACTGACCACTTTTTAAGGCTTAGCTTCACAGTCATTATTTCAAATCTTCCTCTTAATCTACATGCACACTAACTAGATCTAAGGGGTCATTAAGCTGCACAGAGATACTTTGGCTTACTGGTAAATATTTGCAATCACAGCTTAAGCTGAGGCAGACTCATGCATTGTTTTCATTTCCTTGTCACTGTTTCTGACTTGGCAGACATGTGCATGACCTGCGCTTGACTCCCAGTTCAGTGGTTGTCCTCCTGCCCTTGGGCAACTGTGCCATGTGAGGGAAACGGTGTCCCTCTCAATAAAATACAGGAAGGATTTTAGAAGAGAAAACCACGTAGTTCAAACGCTTTTACCTGCAATGTCGTGTCAAAGAGAGGTGGGAGCATTCACATATACACCAGAGTTTGTCTTCTAACAAGAACCCTCAACAAGACAGCCTAGACTAGGTCTCCATCAGATTTTAATGAGCTCGGAACTTTTCTTGTGCCCAGAAGGACAGGCCAAAATGAACCATGCTGTGATAATACAGGCTTCCAAAAGTGGTAGATGAGACAGAATTCAAACGCACGGAGAGCATCCTGAGTTACAACAATTCATTAGCTGCAATACCAGTCACTCAGTAGAGTGCAGGGAGTTGATTTGCTCAAGCAAGGGCTGGTTTCATTCAGAATTTTAGCTGGGAACACATCACTCAAAGTAGAACAAGTTTAACTCATTGCAACACAGAGGACAAACTTCTGACATTCCCTTAGCCATGATGAGAAAGTCCTCTATGAAGGCTAGGCTGGTTAAGGACACACTGCAGAACAACTTAATCACTTCAGGAATGAGGACAGGTGAGGAGTCAGTTTATTAGCCCAGCCTTAGGGCCATAGCAAGGGACTTAGGCTGTTCAGAGTGATTCTCCATTCTCCACAATGCTTCAGGCCAGAAACACAAGTTTGGGTTTTCTACACTAGCTCCAACAGAGCCACATGGACATGCTCGTGGTAGCCCCAAGAAACTTTTAAAAGAACAAGCTCAGTATTTGAGGGTCACTAACTCTTCTTGTACTTTGGTCAAAGTTGATAGAGTTGTAAGCTTGCTACCAAGCACAGAGTGGAGCCTGCTGGCTTCACTAGGACGTCTCACACAAGGAACAGTTGCAGAGCCAGGTCTTTGGCTGCTCAGCAGAAAGTATTTGACCACACTCTTTGTGTAAGTGTGACAAGAGGGAGGCAGGTAATCCTAAAATCAGGTAAATGGATTATACCACTTTAATAGGAAATTCATTCTTCTTGTGCCTATTGACAGAAAAATCACTAGAGATTACATCTCTGTCAGGATACAGCGTCTACCTGAACAGAAAATAAAATCTAGTGAAGTCAGTTGAAAAGCCACAGTTTATTTCTGCAGGTTTTGGATGAAGTGGCACCTGGTCTGTTTTCTCTCTGCTAAGCACACAGAGACTGCTCTGCTACCTCACAGCATGCAACACAGAAAACCCCACCCAAAGCTGCACAAGCATGCAGTGTTAGCCTTCAATGGAAAATTTTCAGTGCAGAATTACCAAGATAAGAAATTTTCTCTTTATAGTCTTTGATAATAGGGTTTTGTAACATTCAGAAAAAACCTACCAGTGGTTTCCCCACAGGAAACCCATGATACTGCTTTTAATAGGAGCCACAATTTCAGGGGCAGTTAATGAGATAGCATTGTGCTTAACATTAGTTTTAAGTAAAGTGGTGATTAAAGACAGACTTTGTCTACAATGCACAAATGACTCTGATTAGTTTTTTAATTTTATCATTAAGTACAAAATTCACTGTAAGAGACAGAAGAGCTCTCTGCAGCATTTGAAGCTCACTTGAAAAGCCTCACTCTTTCTGGCAGCTATTTTAAACCAACCTCTCTCCTGCAGCATTGTTGCTCATTTGTGTTCACTGCACAAGGAGCACCTGGTCTGCACCTACCATCTAAGTGCAGAGTCACATGCTCAGCTTAAAAGAACAATTCTACTTCTCTAATGTTTGTGAGACTAGAACCAGAGCAAACTCTACTTCAGCATAAACTCTACTCAAAACACTTCTGCTGTAGTTACTTTGCCCAGCAAATTCTGAAATTTCATTATTCAAAATATATTCCCACTTCAAACAGAAATATAATTTACATCTTGCAGGAATACCTATTCTTTTCAAGACTTCTACCACAGTCTCTTACAGTCTTTGCAAGGGGATTTCCACTACAACACTGAGCATAGAAAATGATAGGATTTTTCAAAGAAAGGTAGTAATTTGAGTAATAATAGAGAAAGTAGGCATTTGAGGCCTGAGGTTGTTGTCAGCTGTGCAACTTTTTTCACCTTCAGAAAGCCAGAATAAATATGGGTTCTGCAGTCTTAGAAAAGCACAGCTTGCTGGGAACATTCATACATTACGAAAATATTCTTGTGCACTGGTTTTTTAACTCCATTTCAGCACAGACTTACTCCTTCATATACATCTGTGCACATCAATATTTAATAATGCTCCATTTACCTTTTCCAAGATCTTTATTAGCAAAGCTATTTCCAGCCAAGTCAGATGTCCACTTGAGGCAGACCCTTATCTTGGAGGTACCAGCCGCATATGTTTACCAAAGATCACATAAGTAGTTAAGCAGGCAGAGATACTTTCCCAGAATATGCACCCAGGAATTTATAGCTTGGGGACTTGCAAAAGAGGAGGAAATGCCTTTGTATGCAATAGATGGGAATGAAGTAGCATTGCCTTATGTCCTGTCATTCTAAATATAGTCATGATTTGTCCTTGTCTCTATTATCTGGGATAACAACACTTTAGGCAGACTACTGGCTCCTTAGTTTTTTAATATAGCACTGATACAAAGGAAAGGAAGAAAAGAGGCCTTACATTCACAATGGATTTTACTGCCTGCAGCGAATATTTTTTTGCTGTCTAACAGAGCTTTCAATCTCTTGCAGGTTGCCCAAAATAGCATACCAAGCTCATGTTCAATCCAAGAGACTTTGCTTTTGCAGTCACTCAAAGCTGATACAGTACAGCAATCATTTTTTCTTGGAGAGCAGATTTATTAATGCACCAGCAGGACCAGAACCCCAGAAATCCCCTGCTTCATTCTCAGTATTCACCTTTCCATTATGCCCCTAAAGGGCTCCAAAGGAGTTTTTTTCTTGTAAGCTTCTTCTTCAGGCTGATAAGCATTTTACTCTGAATCCTCTGCAGGTCTCAGATTTACTCCTCGTGCCTTTAGCTGAGAAACTAAGCAACTGTTTTCATTTTCACAATGCACATCTCCCATCCTCCAGTTTCTCTCTCAGTTCAGTATCCTTCGATAAGGATTCCCACCATTTTGAGTATTTTCATAATAATTCCTCCTGCTCTGTTCACTTCATTATGATAAAGCTCTGACTAGTCAAGTCTACCTCACCCTTAGACTTGAATGGAAGGATATATTATATTAATCAACACTAATCTGTGCGTTCATGTTCAAATAAGATGCTAATCCAGTAAATTATTTCTTAAGCACTGATCTAAGGCAGCTAATATAAAAATAATATTCCAGAGTAATAGCATCCCAAGGAAACACAGATTGCAGAGGAAATTTTCTCACATTAGAGTCTTTCTTAAGAGCAGAGTTTTACGCTTCTCCTTAGACTACACTGAGGGATATTTCGGTTTATGTATTCCAAAAAGACAAACATGGTCATGTGATTGACTTTTTTTCTTAAGAAATCCTTTCTACTTCTACATTACACATCATAGGAAATAAAATAATTTGCTCTGAAGAAAAACCCCAAACTGTACTTAAAATATCAGAAGTTAACAGAAGGTTTCTTTGACAATACTCAGCCTGCAAGCTTCCTCTGGAAGAAGCTACTCCGATTCTGAGAATAAAATGGCTTCTCTACCTAAACACAGACATGTTTCATTAAATTTTTAAGACAAATACACACAGTAAGCCACATGCTGATTTACCTTTTCTTTCCACAACTGTACTGCACTTTGGCCCTAGAGTCACAAACTCTAAAGAATGGAGGAAACACATTATGTTATTCTAACGTGACCTTCAAACACTGGCAGTGTTATAATTCCTTCATCATGCCTCTGAATCCTGTTGGTCCTAAACTGTAGGGTCTCAGCAATAGAATTTCAGACTTGGTTCAGAAACTTCAAGAGAGGAAGAGTCGTGTAGCACTCATAGGTGAAGTAGTTCTGTAATTTAGTTGAAGAGGTATCTAAATACTTTTGTTGAATTCAATGTAACATTAAACCCAAGACGACTTGATGTCTCATATGAACATTACAAAATTAAGTTTGTATCACATAAATGAAACTAATATTCCTGTACATGTTCTTCTCTGGCAACACAGCGGGATAATAAATGCAAGGGCACTCATAAATACTGTAGTTCTCTCTCGGAGGCAAACACTGGAGGAGACTGCGAGTTTGCTTGTAAAAGCCTGAACCACATTTCCTGTTTGTAAGAAAGGAGGTGAAAAAAAAGACTGGAGGGATTTGAGATTGACGGCAACTCTAAAGACAGGTTCATGCTGCCAGGTCCAAAACAAAAGGGCTTCCAACATCTGCCAACATAACTTGATTTCCTGTTGGATGAAGGGGAGGGGAATATTCCTAGAGACAACAAAACCAGGTGAGCCTTATCTTTTAAATGTGTAAGCATAGGAGCAGTAGAATCACACTATGGTAGATTAACAGTCTTCCAAGAAGGTTGCTCAGGGTGCTAAACCTTCATTAATTACGATTTGATAATGAAGACTAAGCATTGGCATTAGTTTTATGCTGAAAATACTGTGCTGGAGGCCTTCTTGTTTTACAATGCGCTGCTTCCCTTCTGAAGTATGAAGCTGATATCTTACAAAGCAATTAGTTGTGCACTAATTAATTGCAGTTTAAGGAATCTTTTTCAGAGAATTAATTTTGTATTAAAAGCTCACACAGGTGGAAGCATTTTTAATGATAATTTAACATTTATCAGTCTCTTAATGGGTTTCTTTTTCTAAGGGCCATTAGTACCAAAATATTATTTATATCAACATTTAATTGGAAGGGGGGAGGAAAGGCAGTTTTAACTCCTCTTTGACAAATTTGTAGACAAAAACAAGATGAAATAAACCATTTTGTGCTCCAGATCATCCCCTTAAAAAAAAAAATCTGGTAGTAATTAATCTGCCTCTGTGGGTAGGGAGTTGATACCACAGATGGCATGTCCAGCTAGATGGTATCTGTATTTCTCACCTCACATTCCTTTTCAGTACAAAAACCTGGTAGAAGTATACAATCTTGCTGTTATCCTTTGTGATGGATTCTCTAAACAAAATATGTTAGAGCAAGGAGAAATGAAACACAGCACTTCTGCTACCTATTCTTAGGTTGATAAGAGGACAAATATCACAAATTGTTACACGAATTGTTAAATCTGGCCTATCTCCCCTTAGGTAAGTACATTATTATGTCCACTCCTTTGAGTTGCAATAAATTGAGTTGCAAAAATTCATCCAGGAAAGACTTAAATGTTTTAGAGGCTTTTGTTTTTTGGTTTTTGTTTTTTGGGGTTTTTTGCATCTTTTCCCTCACAGCCCTTCAGTGACAGTATAATGAATGCTGTAAAGAGAAAACTTATGAACAAATAACCCAAACTCTATTTATTCCCGTGTCTTCTCTCTGTTGGTGGTGAAAGTTAATAGATTTTGAAAAAGAGAAAAAGCACAATTAACTACATATTTAGAAAGTCCTTTGTTTGCCTGTGTTTTGTGGTATGAATGTGGTACCGTCAGTTTATAGCAGTATAAAATATACTAAGAAGTGGAGAGTAACCCCATCCCCAAAGTCAGAAAAGTAAAAACATCATCCAGATGAAGTAAACTACGAAAGACAGGTGTTCTACTTGGATGTTTAACCTGATTTTCAAATAGGAATGGAAGAACATCAGTGCAAGAATGTATCATTAATACTAGAGAGATTCTGGTATTAGTTTTTCAAAATACTGTCATTTTTGTAATGCTTAAATACTGCTTTCACACTCATCCCAAATTCTTCTAACAATAAAATAAGAATTGTTGTCCCTCTCATGAAACCTCTGGGTATATAATGAACTTTTTTCTTTCACAGAGGAGGACATTACTTTAAGAAAACTTCAATATTATTTGTTGTAACAAATTACTATCACCCTTTAGTTTTCCCATCACAGATAGACTATCACGGAAAACCCTGATGGAATTTGAGCTTATCTTATTAGAATCATGGTATACTATTCCCAAGGGGCCTAATTATTCCATATGACTTTTTTCCAGAGAAATAACAATTTAAAAAAAAAAAAATTAATTTGATGGCTTGAATGAGAATGCCCCTAAATACAGTGTCATGGGTTCTTTGGACTAACTATATAATAAGTAAAAAAGAGTAATCTGGCTTTGATCCATTTGAGAATAGATGACTTGAATGACAATTAAAATTAGAGAATAGAAGACTCTCTTTCAAAATGGAATATAATTAGTCTAACAGATTTCTCTTTCTGTTACTTTCTCACTCACCATGTACAGTCTCCTTATTTTTGTTTTTAGCACAACCTGTTCACTGTGAGAGGTTGCATTTGCTGTTGTGCATTTAGAGACAACAGTGTAGTTATCTGTGGAGCCAAATTGTTCTTCACACAGTTAGTCAGCTTTCCTTCTAATGCTGCTGTTGTCAAAGTAGTTAATATTGAAATAATGCAGTAATAAATGTAAGTAGCATATCAGAAATACCTATAAAAACAAGAAGATTTGGGAAAGATCTGGGAGTTGCATATCTGAAAAGCTAGGATATAAAATCAATTTTTTTCGTATTTTATGTCTGGGTAATAAGATTAACTTGAAATCGACATTAGAATGGCATAGAGCTCTCAGAACAGCACCATTATGTCTCTGATCAAGGTGCTTATTATGGTTTTATGGGCTAAGTGGAAACTGCTGTTTCTCCAGTACAAGTAGTGTTGCCTGAAAAACAAATATCTTGAATGAAAAAAGAAAAAGATATTGAAGTCACCCACATGTTTGTATACATTCTACTGAAACACAAACAGATGTTTAAGTCAGAGTTGTGGAAAATAAATTTAAAAATAAACTAAGTCATGCTCATCCAGGAAGAAATTTAAATGTTCTTTTCCTAATCTATCCACACCCATGAAATTTCCTAAATTGTGTTTAAGAACAAACTATAGATTGTGAGATTTAAAACATTGGTATGTTTTATTAGAAATCCAAGCTTCATATCCTTTTTTGTAGAATTTTAAAAAAAATTCTAGAGAGGTGAGATTGCTCAAATATGGTAGACTTTAAACTTGAAAGCTGAAAATAAAATTTTATCCAACCTTTACTATTTTCAGATAATAATTCCAATTAAAATCAGAAGCTGAAACAGGAAAATAATACGTGTTATCAAAAAGGGGGTCAGTTAAGGGCTGAAAATATTCAAATTGAAACTTATAGTTTTCCTTCTTCTCTGGAAACACCAGGGAAAAAATCGGATTCCTGAATCAGAGAGTTAAATTACAACATTTTCTATCAAGGAAAAGAAACAACCTTAGATTGTGACTGTACTTTAAGTACCTGCTCTTTCTTTTTATTCTAATGAATCACAGATTTGTGGCTTGTGGAATGGGCTGCCCCAGGAGGTAGTGGAGTCACTGTCCCTGGCGGTGATTAAGGAAAGACTGGATGTGGCACTCAGTGCCATGGTCTGTTGACAAGGGGACGTTCAGTCACAGGTTGGACTCGATGATCTCAGAGGACTTTTCCAACGTTGTTGATTCTGTGATTCCATCACAGTTGCAGGTGCTTCCCTTCGCGTGGGCCACAATGCTGCTTTTGCTCCCTGGAAAAAGTGTTTCTAGGAAAATAAATATGAAATGAACATGAGAAGAATGGAAAACAATCACATCAGAAAAGATAAAAAGACAAGACACAAATGAAAGAGGATTCTGATTATTTAGGCTCAACAGCAAGACTTGAAATTTCTTGCCCTGAACAGCCTCGTAGTTTTTCACAGGTTGCATAGGATGCCACGTTGAGTGACTAATTGCAGAGTAGCCAGATTCCAAGGACTGATTCTTCATGTAGCCTTATAATATCTTCTCAGTCTAGGATCTCTCATTCTTTTAATTACTTCCCTGAAAAATTGGAATGATGTATAGCTGCTTCATGGGGGTGTTGTCTCTCCTGATGAATGTCTGTGTCTTACGGCAAAATGTGCCTCTCAACATGAAAAGAAAGATTGCAGTGATAGAGAACCCTCAAATACCTTTGGGAGAACTCAAGTGGTAGAAAGGAATGGAAACAGGACGTTTAATTTAAAAAGAAGGATAAATGGCCACTGAAAGCGCCATGTGCAAAAAAAATTTAAAAGCCTATCAGAAAGTTACAGCTTATTTGCTTTGCTTTGTTCCTTTTAAAAGAGAGCTCTGATCAGGAAAGAAAACTGCACCCCAGAATCCCATGTGGTTTGTAATTTTTTACTACCAAGATTTATCTTGTTTCATCACTATAAAAACATCTGGGGCTTGGAGTACAACAAAACAAAAAGAGCAACACCAGCATGACAAGGGAACAAAACCTTTTAGAAGGTTTTCAGCTGGTCAGTCAAGGAAAAAAGCTCTGTCTTCTCAGCAGAAGCAAATGCATTGCCACCCTCCCCCGGCCAGCAAGGTGGAAATACGGATTCCTGTACTCCTTTACCTCAGCTTTACTTAAGAAGCAAACAAAATGTCAGCTTCCTGAAGGATTCCAGATTTGTCAAAAACAACGAAGCACATTATGGATCAGTATCGTCCAATCCAGCCCCTTGATTGCTCTGCTCCGCTCCAGCTACACTTTCTTCATGCAGTATTAAAGGAGCTCATTAGTTCTGGGCACCAGGCTTTATTTCAAACACTCCAAGTCTCAGAGAACATGAAACATGCCTCTGGGAAAAGGGAAGAATCAAGCTGCAAGCTTCTTTCACTCATGTGTTTGGCTCAGTGTTTCCTCGGTCAAGGAAGGGTTTTGCAGGCCATTTGCAGCAATGCTGATCATTTTGGCCAGTAGACTGTCACAAATAAGCTATTCTCTTCAGCATGGCTTGTGATGGAAAATTTGTATGAGCTGGGTTAATCAAAGAATTAATCAAATTAAAAAAAAAAAGATTTCGTGCAGGGGCATTCTTACTTGTCTTTCTTATAGGACTCAAAGGACAGGCAAGTTTAGTGCAAAAGAAGACCTTGTTCAACTAAGTGGATCTACCTTTTAAAAAGTGATTTTCCAGGAGCTGTTTGAGCTTTTCTCTGCAGTAGTACTGGGGGCTTCACTGGTTCCCAGCTGATGTTTATCGTTTATCATCACTTCCTCTGGTTTCTCAGGCAAGAAAATGAGTACAAGCAAGTGGTTTTAATAGCAGGAAAACAACACAAGAAAACATAACCAAATCTTGACATTTTTTGCAGGAATTGTTAAAATGTTACAGTCTTAGCTATTCAGAGACATTTCCAGTGAATTAGTTTTGACTGAATGCAAAACTACTTTCATGAACTCTAAAATGAAGCCAATAATTAATTGCAAATACTGAATTAAAGACAATTTAAGAAATAATTTCAAAGCTATTCAGTAAAATTACTTTTTAAATTTCTGATTGTTACTGCATCTCACAGTCACACCAATAGCCTAATCTTTGGCTGAATTACTATGAAACAGTATTTCTGCTAACAGTTTATTAAACTTGCTTTTTTATTATTTAGTATCTGGTTTTGATATTAATTATTTATCTTGTACAGCAATAGCTGTCAGAGAGTAAACAACAAAACAGCAGCTTCAATTACAGAAAGCAAAAATCAACCAAGCACAAAGAACACAGTAAAACTGTTAGACAACACAAACCATAAAATATTTTTCTTTCAGTTACAGAAATGGACTGCCCTTTCTTTGTCTGGGGATTTTTGGCATTCCTAAGCTTGGCTCTGCTTGTTTCATTGGCACTGAATATTTCACACTGTATGAAAAAGAAGCAAGGTAAGTAGTGTCTCAGCGTAAGGAATGGAGTTTCAGTCTTTAAATCCATCACTGCTCAGAGATATCAAGTCCACAGATTGATTCTTCTAAATCTTAAAATTATCTTTTGGCAAGAATGATTGTACTAAAGAGGATTTAGTTTTTAAAAATTTTTAGGAGATTCAGGTATGGTTACAGAATGATTGCTAACTTCCCAATCCACTGTGAAAAACAGCTACCCAAACCCATTCTCTGAAGGGAAACCAAGAGAACAAGAATTTAGTTCTGACCAAATTTTATTTTTAAAGCATATTTTTGATACCTGCAATTTCCTTTTAAGTGTACTTTTCCTATAATTAGTTATTATTTATACTTCCATTTAAAAATTATTTTAAGTACATGCCCTAATACAAAATTCATTTGAGAAAATTTTCTCCTCTCCAAATTCCTGAATGCTCATTTGAATTTCAGATTTCATACACATTTTATGCCTAAGCAGTCTATTTTGGAAAAACATTCTAATTGTTTTTCATCGTAGGATTGTACTGTATTTCTTAAACCAATGTGTCAGCCACATGGCTACAGTCATACTCTGGTTTTGGTTGAAAAGAACTATTTCTTTTTGGACAGAACTGATTATGCCAGTGCAACCTCTCTTATGCATGCAATTCTATGGTTAGGAAGTTGTACAATCCTCACCATTCCCTTTCCACAGGGAAAACTGCACCTGTGCAGTACATGTAGGGGTGGGCAGGCCAACATGGGTGACTTCAACCATGCTGAACACACTGTGGTATATAATCTACATAAACAGAAGGCCTGTGCTTATAAACTGTACTCACCAAGAATCAGATAAACACAGGATATTAAGAGAGTTGCTGGAGTGTTTTGGGATGCATGTGGGTTGAGCTTTTTTGGTTTATTTTGTGTTTTAGGGCTACTAGGCAGATATTTCTATGAGGAAGAATTGCAGTCATTTATAAAACAAACCTGACCAAGGTTTGGATCATTGTCTGATGCTGCTTTGCTCATGGAATTGGAGCTTACCATGGTAAATTCTGGAGTCCTGGTGCAGAGTTGAGAAAGTCAGGCATTCCTGAATTGTTAATCAAGCTCTAGCAAGAAATCTCTTCATAGCCATTGCCTCTCTGCTTTGGTTTCTTCATCTTTGTGGATCACAGAATCTCTTTTTCAGACATACAAGCAGAACTAGTAAAATAAATAAACCTGTTGCTTTGTAATATAAACACACGAAGCACCTCCCCAGAATGAAAAAGTCTGAAGACAGAAAAAGATGAGGCAGAAAGTGGAGGAGATAAGAATGAACCATGTGTTATATTTTTTGAGTACTGTAAACTAACATAGACTTTGCAGCCACAGCACAGGGTCATAACACAAACATTTCTTGTATTAGACAAAAGTATTTGAGAAAAGTAGAGGGATAACTGTATGTCCTGAGAGCCAGAGCTTTCAATTGTGTTCCCTAAAATGAAATCAAACCCATGTCTGTTGAGACAATTATCTGAAGTGTTCTAAAAATCATGTTTTGTTTTCTCTTTTATTATTTTTTTTAACAAATTTTCCAGCTAAAATGCATAAAGACTACGAAGAGAATAATCCAAGGTAAGTTGTATTAAAAAGTTTCTTTCTGGCATTGGTATAAGCAATAAATAATGACAGACGGCTATGGAGGGATGGCATAGAGAAAAATTCAGTATCTCATGCAATCTGCCTGGAAAACTTGGTTGTTGGAAAAAAAGTTTTCAAAAAAACAGGAAAAAAATTAATGTGGCAGATACATCCTCCAGTCATTTAATCAACAATGAAATAATTGCATGCTAATAACATAATTTTATCTGAAAGTGCAAGATACTGAGCTGAACCACCATGTACTATCACTTAAACTCAATAATTACATAATAATTTACAAGAACTCTCAGCTCTCACAAAACAGTGATAAATTATAGTCTGATAGTTAATACTTGTGGAGCAATAATTTATGTGCATTTACATTTCATAACCATCTTTTACATATAACATCCAAAAGCAATAAAACAGTCTGTTTACAGCTGCAGGTTACCTCATGATCTGTTACACAAATCTGTTTCAAGTCTCTCTCTCTTATGCCATAGAGAAAAAAGCAAAAACAAACCCAAACTTTAGAAAACAGAGATGGAGTCTCATCTCAACCCAAATATAAAAGGCCCTTGAAACAAAAATACAAAAGCCTTCACCTGTTCCCCAAAACCAACCCTCAAATTACTAATTTTCTTGAAGTTAGGAAGTCTCTGTTTGCCTATTACTGCCTGTTCAGCTGAAAAATACCACTGAATGGGGTGTTAGAGCACAACTTCAACCCCTTGACAAGAGGCAGTATAGGTATGGAATAGAAAGGTTACACAGGGCTTCCCACTAACAATTCCCATTTTACAAACACCAGGTTAATTGAAATGAAACAAAACATACCACTAAACATCGAAAGCTGAACTTGGCTTTGGTCTTCTCTGTTTGTGTTGACATAAATATTTCAGTTGAGTCAAGAGGGGACCTTTTAAGAAGACACCAAAAAACACCGATAGTGCTTTAGTTAGTATTTCAGAGTGGTCTCAGAGGACATGAATTGGGTGCCTTTCAGTGATCATTACTATTTCTTAACCTACATCAAACTTTAGCTTAATAGTCTTGAGATTAGCTTTATAATTAAGTAAATTACAGGAAAGAAGTGTTCAATACTGGGCTAGATAACAAATCTCTCCTGAGAATCCCCACGTTGCCATTTCTGCCCCCTCCAATATTTTTGATCTTGTTTATAAGATCACATACAGTCTGCTATTGCTATCTATATATGGATATACACACAGAATCTGCTTGCTGCTACACTTGCATAAAACATTTACTAAAGTAGAATATTGGGGCATAAAATAAAGCACATTCTATGAATTAAAAGTGTTTTCCCTTTCCCCTAGCTATGATGAATATCCCACAGAAGATTATCCAGTTTATGGCAATCTCAGTCAAGGTATTTTAGGTAAGCTTCGTTTTAGGAATATGTGTCTATTCAGTGGCTATAAAAATGTATGATTGAAACCTGACTGACTGACATATTTTGCATTTCTCAAATGACAAAATTGAGAATCTACATCTTTTCAACTACTGATAAAATTAAAATTATTAAAAGATAGTTGGGTTAGAAATGCAAACCTTCATACGGCACCACTATTTATAAGAACAGATCTCATACCAAATTTTATTTTTTACAGTCCATATGGTCCTTTTCAGCCAAGTATCTCGAAACAAAGAGCTTGTCTAGATGTAAAGCTGCACTAATTGAAGTAACTGCTTGATCCATGCCTATTAAAGCAACCTAAAACACGTATTACTCACAGTCCAAAGTCAGTGCTCCCACAGAAGCAGGCTGAAAAAAACACATATTAGTTCTCTGCTTTGGCTATCCACAGATCATCAGCAGCAATGACAAATATGCTGAAGCCCAGCAGCTGAATGGTGGGCCAACAGCTTTGCTTTACTCTGCTCAAGTTAATAATCCTTGGCAGAGAGACACCACATTAAACATCGTACAACTGCAGCTAGAGCTAGATGTGCTGAGGGTTTGCCTCTTGAAGCCCTTATGGTGTTAAAGCAGTATTTAAGTAACGTGAACACAACTTTCTCTGCAAGCCTTATTGGGGTTAAGCAAAGCTAAAGCACTTGAACTGCAGGAAAAAAAAACCAAACCAAACAAACCCAACTTTTTCATACACAGTTTGCATAAATTTAATCAAGTCAACACTCAAATGCATTGACATTGTAAAAGTCTGAAAACTGTAGGGAAGAAATCTGTTTTACTGGTGCTAAAATGAGATTAAATAGAGAAAATAACTAGGACCAAATTTACAGAAAACTGAGGTAGACTCAGGAATATAATTTAATCACCAGCTGCTGCAACTCACAGCCTCTTAGCCAAAGAAAAGGCTGCCTATGCTGAAAAATACATCAGTATGTGGCTACCTCTTAATTCCAAGAAGGCCCACCAGCACGATAAAATGATGCCCACTTAGGGAATAATGAGAAATCTCCCCTCCTTTTAAGCAGAAAATGGTTTTCATTTTCACAGTACGTGTGTCTGAATTTCTTAGCTATTTGCCTCTCTATAATTAGAGGGAGAGATCTGTGTGTGATTTCAAAATGAAACAAGCATCCTACCAAAGAAAACTGGGGGGAGTGCATTCTCTTACAGAGAGGATCTGCCGGTCTGATCTTTTAAGGCTCAATAGCATGTCTTAATAAAAAGATTTTTCTATTTTTATTAATTACAGACGAATGTTGTTACGAGCAGATGAAGTCTCAGCCTCAAAGACCAGTCAACCAGCTACAGGTATCTTTAATTTTGGTTATGGATTTCTGAATTAGGGTAGCGTGGTCTGTCTCAAGAGTTCCTTTGTTTATCCTATGACAATATATCACACTCTCCCAAAAATTAACACGCATTAGTGCCTCAGTTCATCAAGGTATTTCAGTACAAACTTGACCCTCCATTTAATCTGAGTCATTAATAAGGAAGCAGTATTATAAAGTTCTATGCATATGGCATGATAAAGCTCAGCCACAGGCATGCCAATCACATGGAATTAAATCTGCATCCATGACCATGGCTTATGTAAAGAATTAATTTTATTTGGTTTAGTTATCAACCAAGTGAAAACACAAGCTGCTTCACATGATACACATGAGTTTGACAGTCTCTCTCTCCTACCCAGTGTAAAATCTATATGCCTTAACAAGTGAAAGACTGTTTTCTATTGATTTGTATTTTGTTGAGATACCTGTATGCCTAAAAGCATGCAAGCTTCAAATGAAAATTGCCTGTAATTGAAGCATTCCTACCATCAATTTCTTGAGCTGATTGCCATGTATTTCATAAGGACCGATTTTCAGCTTCTGCCTCAGGGTTTTTCCAGCAGATAAAGAATATATTTTTTAATCTAGACATTTCAATGTCAATAGTCATTGATAGTATGTCTTGAAAATCACGGAGAAGGAGGGAAAGACACAAAAAAGCATACATTTTGCACTGGAAACGAGATCATATATACCAACAAGAATCATCCATCTCTGGTTTTCTGCACAGACAAAACCTGTTAATAATGTTGTTAATAACTGGATTCTAACTAAAAAAAAAAAAAAAAAATTGAGAAGAAAACCAGATCAAATAATGTCTTGCATCCCAAAGAACCCAGACTGATTACATAAGCATCCCTCCTTCCAACAGAGAATAGTTCCAATGATACCTTGATGAATTTTTCCATGCTGCCGCTATTAGTCATTTACCATTAGGTTAATCTGTTTTCCATTCTCCCAGTTTAACCATTTGTACTTTTAATGAGTTGCTTTGCAGCTAGTTTAGGCAAACTTCAGGCAGAATTATGATTCCAGTATAGACATACTCAAAGTTTGAGATATAATTTTAAAGCAAAGATAAATTCTGAACATTAAAAGTGGATTTCCTTTTAGGTGGAGTCTGCCAGTCAGATGTGTTATGCCTCACTTGATCACAGTGTCAAGAGAAAACGCAGAAAACCAAGGAGACAGAAAGATCCTTCATTAGAGGAAGATGAAGAAGAAAGATCATCTAACCCTATGATGGCTTCCAAAGTTAGCATTTACCTCAATAGTGAGCAGCTGGCTGCTGAAAACACAGCAAAAGTAGAAGCCATTCATGATGATCCCATCAGATTAATGGGCTTGATTCATAATGCAAAAGGAGAGAAGCAATTATGTAATGAACAATTATGTAATGAACCAAATTTGTAAACATAAAGTGAGATTTGCTTTTTTATTCTGGAGGAACAATGAATTAGAGATAATATCCTGGAAAGCTGACATACTAAACAGTAGTACAAAACAGGTAAGTTAAGTGTTCTAAACTGTCTTCCAAGCATATTTATAGACTAAGCAAGACATAAGTATTGGTCCAGACTGCCATTGAGATGGATCTGCCCTTCTGAAGACAATTTGAAAGAGTTGCAGAACCTGGTATCTCAGCACTTACATGGAAGTGATTCCAGTAAAAACTGATCCTGTTTTAAACAATCAGCAGCTTTCAAGCAGTACGAAAAGACCTCTGGCAGAGTACAACTATTCTATATTAATTTCAACAATACTTTTGAAATGAGATTGTGTTTTGTACTTGCACACTTGGTGATTAGTTGTTTTACCCTTTAACAACTGATCTGCTGTTCCACACTGTGAACTTCCCCCAGTGACTGGTCTATAGTAATGATTGAAGAAAAATTTAACAGCTGATTTAAAGTGTTAATTGTACATATCACAAGACTTGGCAGTATCTATATATATCTTTAGTTTCCTTTAGCAATACTAGAATACATCTCAAATTGCAATTCTACTACTGTAATATTCTATCCACCTGTATTCAAGAGCCCACAAAGGTTATCAAACCATCTGTAACAATAAATCTTGGAGGGAGGGTTTCTTCCTTCTAATACTCTCTATTATATTTACATTCCTACTGAGTTTTACATTGCCATCCTTACTATTTTACCAAAAAAGGAGCTTTTTATTTCCCCATACCATTCACTTACTATGTGCACATTCATCTGAAGACTAAACTCCTTAAATGTTAAGTTTTATAGAGCAGATATCTATTTTTATATTCTGGGAGTCATTAAGTAGTTGCAGCAGGAAACAGTATAGCAAGTTGATGTAATATGCCTGCCTGCCTCTAGGTGTTTCCTAGACACTTCCGTCTTCTCAAAAATAAAGGATTTGTTAAAGTGCCTTTGAAATCCACACTGAGCAGTGCCAAGGAGCTTGAAGCTCTGAAGCACACAGAGCCCTACAACTGTTTCAGGTCCCGAAGGAGATAAGACCTGGAAACAAAATGCCCATAGAACAGATAGCCAACACCTCTCTGAACAGCAGAAATGGACTAACACATCAAGGGATGAGACAAATTTATGAGAAACAAAATCAATATAAAAGAATTTGATAGCCTGGTTAGTGTTTGGTTCACAGTTAATGATCTTATGCTATAACTTCTATGCTGGACCAAAAGGGGGCAAGCCCTGCAGCCAAAGCCACCCAGTGCCACTGCCTATCCTGTGCTAGCACTTGCTTTTGGGTGCAGAACTCAAGTCAGTGTGCTTGGCTGCTACACCCCAGAAACAATGCAGACATGGAATGAAAGTCATTGTGTTATCGTGGTCTGAGCCCAGCTACCACGAGATTGGCAAAAATAAACACTGCTGAAGAACTTCTAAAAACCACTTTAACGAACAGCCATAATTAAATTATGGCCCTAACTAAGGCCCTACATGGGGAAAGGAGGTAGACAAATCAAAAACCAAATATCCAAGGCTAAACATCGTTACCAGTGCATGAAATATTAACCTTATTTGATTAGATTGGAATGAACTGTATTTTGTTCTGTAGTAGGAACTAAGTAATAAAATACATATCCACATACTCTTTCTTTGACACACATATCAAAACTGTTTGAATAGAATGAATATGCAAAATATTTACATAAAATATTTTAATTAAACTGGTATCAATCAGATGAAATATTCAGACCTCTGAGAAAGAGAAAGCTTTCTTAATCTCTAAACCAAATAAGCACAGGCCCAAGAGTCTATTATTTCCCAACATATACACAAACCAATGGATACTGTATTTTTAATGACTTCTATACATTTTGTACGGAAGTTACTATTTCCTGATTTTCTCACAGAATTTGCACTCTTGATTGTGCCTTTCTTCTAAGAATTTAAAAGCCAAAGAATTTGCATGAGATGTCTAAATTCAACCTGTCATTTCAATCTGGTAATTAATGTAATGGAAATGAAGTACCCACATCTCTCATTGGGTGTACATATAACAGTAAGTTCACCTAATGAGATTTAGGTACATTTAGTTTCCTCTCTATTCTCAGTCTTCATTGTTTAATCCACCTGTGTGTTTAAGCTAATCTTCATCAGCTGCTTTCACTTGCAACATAGCTTGTTAAAAGAGCAGGGCATTTTTGTAAATATTCTCCATATATGTAAAAATATATATATACGCAATTCCTTTCCACATGTAATCAATGCCTCCAATCAATTACTGATTGTGGCTTTCAGACAGGATGATCTTTAATGGCCTATTAACTATTTCCAAGGCATTTCTAATGCTACCACATTCAAATTTAATTTTATTATTTTGGCTCTTTATCCCCATCTGCTTAAATAAGCAACTGAATGATCTAATTTTTTTATATTACTTTTGGGGTAGTTTTTAAATGACTGCTGAATCCTTTCATGAAAAAGCATGTTAAGCACTGTTCCCTCTTCAAGCCATTAGAGAAAGACCTACACAAACGATCATATACTAAATTCTTTACATATAAAGCAAGTTTCAACTAATTACAACATAAGAGGAGGTGCTAGATTCTAGGTTTATACTGTTTCAGTAACTTCATCTTTTTTTCTCAATGTTCCTTAAAATTTTTTTCAAGTAAAGAGAAGCAGTGTAAAGCTGTTTTTACTAACAGTAAGCTTAGCATTCAAGCATCAGTTCAATGGAACAGTAAAGAATAAGAACAAGAGGAAATATGATGGAAAAAGCAAAACTGTTTGGAAGAGAAGAAGAATGGAACTCAAAGCACAAGAGAGATGAAAGTGTTTGTAAGTTGAGACAGATATACTCCAGTGGTAATTATAGCATTTGATAACCACTGCAATTTTCTCCCTTTTTTGGGAGAAAATGGCATTGGCATGATCTTACTTCCAACACTTCAAGGTTTTCCAAGAATGTCCTCTTTAAATTATTTCAAAGTAATTTTCATGGAGACAATTTTGCGATGTATAAACAAACTTACCTTCCTACCTGGGTGAGCTGCATTAAAGTTGCTGTGTAGAAGTGTTATCTAGAGTCAGAACAGGTCCAAAACCCAATTCCAATTGACTTCTAAGTTACTTTAGAATTGAAAACATTAATGAATTACAAAATCTCTCAATCCTGGAGTATCAGGAAATACGGGGAAAGAATTATTTCAACAAATCCAAGAGGAAGATAGTTCATAAAACATATTCCCTACATTGTATCCATGTCTGGAAAAGGAAGAAAATTGAGCCACAAAAACATTTCTAAAAGACAATCTTTTGTATCTGTCATTGAAACAAGCATAATATCCAAATTACAAAGGACAGAATGTGTGTGCAGAAATTCTTATTGCAGAGAAAACCTCACCAGAAGCTCAACAGGCTTCTTGTCCTATTCAAGAATACTTAAGACAATAAGATTTTGATTTTAAAAGCTAAAATAACATAAAACACTCCTGTGTGTCTGGAAATAAAGTAAAGCCAAAGAAAAACGTTTTCCTTTTCTGAAACTCAGAAAGCTAAGAAGGAGCAGTGCTGATAAAACAGCAAGTACTTGACCTGACACCACTAACACAAGCCCCTTGACAAGAAAGAGCACAGCAGTGAAAACCTGTGGGACCCTCACACCTCGTTCTCATGTATTTGCTCACGTAGTTATACAAACGCCTCCTGAGAATTCACATAGCTGAAATAAAAATGTTGAAAGCAGGTATTTGTTCACAAGTTTTTTATTTAGAATTTATATTGTGTCAGGTAGAACTTTGTCAGAACACAGAACATAATTATTAAAATCACTATAAAGAGTAAAATTTTATTGAACCATCAACTTTGCTGATGAACTTAGAAAATTTTAACATTAAAATTGCATAGCAGACAAAAGTCACAGCATATAACGGAATTTGGGTCTGAACTAATACATCCAGAAAGCATGAACAGGAGGAATTTAGGTAAATGAACTTGTCCCTTTTTATTAATACAGTGAGAGCCTAAGCGTACTAGGAAATAAAATGAATGTAGATCATCTTCTGCTATTACAAACACTGTCAAATACGTAATTCCAATTTAGCAATAAACTGAGTAACAAGTGCTCTGTCAGAAGGTACAAACTCTTCCCTGAAGATTTGTATTCCAAAGAAGTATAAATCAGAATCAGTTGTGTATTACCAACATACGATTATACATCCTTGACTCTTGGAAGAAGAAACAACAATAAAATCCAACCTATAAAAAACTATGTTTTATCTGTAGCACTCCATGAATGCTTCTCGGTGAGCTTTAACCAGGGAGTCATCCAAGGGATTGCTACAATTGGCCTTTCCCATCAGTGTAGCTTAATCTTCTGTATATCCTAAGGAAAAAAACGAAAACAAAACTCCGGTTTAGATGATGAAGAAAAAAAACCAAAAATGCTTTATTTTTCTGAAACTTGTGGTGGTTTTGATTGGCCCAAAACATCAGTAAAGTATTTTTAACATCTAGAAGAAATTTGGACCCCTCAGAAGCTGTTGTAGTAGGCCTGGAGAGGTGTCTGAGGGGTGGGGGGTGGCACAAAGATGGCTCCCGTGTGTCCTGAGTGTAAGTTCTGGAAGTTTTACATCAAGTCCAGCAGAGCCAATCTCTGATGGCTCTGAAAGTGATGGACATGCTGCCGGCCAAGTTTGGGCCAATTGGAGGTGCTGGTTACGCCTCTGTGAAAACATATTTAAGAAAAATTTACAACAAGGTAGATGCGCACTTCTTTCACTTCTTTGTAGCTGGAGGAGGAGGAGGAGGTGGAGGTGAAAATATGTAGAGGGAAAACAGCATGGATAACGCCAAGGTCAGTGAAGACAGTGGGGGAGGAGGTGCCGGAGCTGAAACTCTCTGCTAGCCACGGTGAGGGCCATAGAGGAGCAGGAGGTCCCCCTGCAGCCCATGGAGTCCACAGG
>VZRM01003360.1:1118915-1149626 GCA_013397955.1 Grantiella picta | reverse complement strand
TGGACTGACCAGAGAACCCCTCAACCTGCCCCCTGTCTGTGTTGCTGGTTTGGAAAGAGAGAAGGGGGGGTGAGTGCAGAGACTGCTTCTTAAAAGGGTGGGGGTGAGAGCAGGAGAACTGTCTTGAGAGAGAGAGAGATAAGTAGAGACAAAGAATATTTGTAGTGGATGAATTGTAGTGATGAACAGATTTAAGAACTTGCTCTGTGGACTGAAAATAACCCCACACTCTGCCCCTACCTGAGTTTGTTGGTTATAAAAGAAGAAAGGGGGTGAATACTACAGGTTCGTAAGAGGGAGGGGGGAGTGAACAAAACAATGTATGAAAAGTGTATTTTTGCCTTGCATTTATCCTCCAATTCTGTTAGGTAATTAAATCACTTTTTTGCAACTTTAAGCTTAGAGCGTGTTTGCCCTTTTTCTTTTCCTGTGCGTCCTCCTACCAACCAGTGTCCTATCTCAGGTGACTCATGAAATTAGTGTGTTTTGGTTTTAAGTGTTTTTTTTTCTGTAACAAGAGAGAGTCGAGGCGCCTGGCGTTTAGTCAGGGTCAAACCTTGACAAACTCCAATGAACTGAATGAAATTGAAACAAATTGTCAAAGCAAGGCATCTGAACATCTTGACTATGAACAGCAGTAGGCCTCCTTGTCTGCATTCCTATGTGCTTTCACATGGAGAGGAAGCTTTTCATGCTATGTCGTTTTAATGTTTTAGTAGTGCTACTACATCAATTTAAGTTATGCATATCTATTAAACTTTGAGATGCAATCATTGAATATATTCACAAATAGTTAAAAGTTAAAGACACAAGTGAAAACAATTTTTTCTTTGCGTATTAGTTAAATTGCATAAATTTTCTCTCATATATTTTAAACTAATTTGGTTTACATCTGACAATTAAGTGTAGCAGTACAGCTGTAGGACAGCATTCCTACAGAGCTGAAGTTCATTAGTTAGTTCATTAGTTATGAACATTTCCTTTTCAGAAATCTTTTTCATAATCATCTGCTAGATAAAGGCTATCTGGGTCCAGATAGAAAGACAATATTCCTTTTACTTCCCAGCCATTCATTACAGCATACAGCATTTTGCCACATGGCTTAGGCCTAAAATTTGAGGAATCTGAAGCCATGAAGGAGCTTTACTGCTGGGAACCATAGAAAGCTAAAAATATCACACCACAGGCCTAAGGAAGCTTTCCAGCTGACATTCCATTTTGGCTAAAAATCAGCAAACATGTCTTTGTGTAATTAAAGAACAAAGAAATAGATTTTATTCCAGATGGCTTGGAAGCAAACTCTGAAATTTTGATTTCTCCCCTTATATGCATTGAAGAAAGAAAAACCTTTTCCTTTAGAACAATAACTAATCTTACAGGAATGGCTATTTTGTATGGGGAGCCAGGACAATGAAGCAAGGAAAAATAAAAGGAAATCCAAGAACTGAGAAGGACTTTGCTCAGCTAAGTGAGCATACTCAACATCACAGAAATGTCCTTGCATACTCATCAGCTTGTCACCAATCTACCATTATATACAAAATAATCCAAATATAATCTGTATCAATATTGCATGTATTCGTAATACAAGCCTCTGAATTTCAACTGCATCGTTGCTTAAACTGAAACGTTTTTCTTTACATCATTAAGCCTCTTTTCTAGCTAAATTCTCCACACAAGTAATTTAAAAATGCTTTCAGCCTTCCTTAGAAGTTCGAATTCAAACATTATCAGAAAATGTTGATATCAGCTGTATGATCATCTCAAGCATTTCGTGACTGAGTTTGAGAAGCCAGCATAACTTGTGGTGACCAATTAGGCTTTATGGCAAAAAAGCATGTCAAAAATGTTTTGGTAAATAAAATTAGGAATTGTTTAGAGAGCTTTTAATGCTTTTCAAATCCTGTTGAATATTAAATGCTCGTAATTAAAAACCCAAGAGATCTGAAACTTGATAATCCTTTAAGAGTCACATATTTTCTGAGGAAAAAAAGGCACAGTAGGCCAGTCAGTATTCAGGGAACTGGAAAGAGTGTCCTGCTTCCAGAGAGCTAAATACACTGCCTGTAGTGACAACAGCAGGAAGAGAGAATCTCTGGTATCTTCCAAGCAGAGCCACTGTTTGTGTACACAGAGCCAAAATGCAGGTAATGAGGTCCAACTGCACAGAGGCCAACTTTTGGAAGTCCTTTTAAATGGTAATACACTGCACCCTCCACACTCTACAGAACTGAGGGGACATGTCAGCTCAAACAAACACACAGCCACAATCAAAACAATTCTGTAGCATATCTAAAATAATAAATGCCTCTATAATGAACACCAAATAAGGACTACAGCAGCTATTCAGTTAGGTCATCTCACTAAATTGTACTCAGCAGCTCTCCTTGCTGGACTCTGGCTAGTTTTGACCACAGACATTTGCCTCTCAGTCTTCAAATCTGCAGATGTGATTACCTTGGGCTCTCCCATGCTCATTTGCATTCCACAAGTATGCATGTAACCGTCACAACTTTAATACAGGCATAGAGGAGTAAGAATTAATTTTGAAATCTTTTTTTCAAGACGCTATTACCTTTGGCAACCCTTCCCCACGTTTCTGGGAGAGCTGCAATTCTCCATTGCCCCAGGCCAACAAGAGCATGCACCTGCAGTCCCAGATTCTGGTGATGAGAAATAGTATGAAAAAGGCAAGAACAATATTGAGTAGCATGAACATCACAGAATGTTGTTAAAATATTAGCCTATTTAAACATTAGAAATACTTTACTGGGTGAATTTCCTTAAGAAAATATTCTCACACAAATTAATACAGTGTCTGAAACTAACCTTGCAGGGAAGTGTCAGGAATACCAAGAAAAGTTTTATCTGAAGAATCATGAAATCCAGAGCCCTGAAAATAAAGCATAAACATGTAACATTGATTAAAAAAAACGTACTATATCTCAGCTTGCCTCAGAAGAAATGACTGTGAACCTGGAAATAAGTCTCTGATTTAAATCAGCAAGTCTAATGATTCCAGAGAATTAAGTAAAGCTTGATTTGCTTCACCTTGTCCATCCATAAAATTAATGTTGTCATTTCAGAAGGACAACCCCATAACTGAGTCACTATTTGAGACCATTTTAATCAGTGACATTGTCCATTAGAATGGAATAAAATCTTTCATTTATAACCATTTCAAAGTTATTAAAAATAGAGAGCTTTCTCACATGATCCAGGAGATCTGATACAATTTATATTTTATCAAAAAAATAACGCCAAGCCCCCGGAGCTGTAAAACATCCCTACTGATCAAAAAGCACTGGAAGTATGCTATCAGTAGTTCAAACAGCTTGCAGCTCCAATCCATTTTTAAGCCCTTTTCCAAATATCTAAAAGTGGATTATATTTTTTTATTTTCACAAGGTCCTTAAATACATGATAATGACGGCTGTGATTTGCAAAAAAGCTGGGGTGGCTGCAATTGTATGTGCTCAAAAAATCCATGCCAGCTACCTGAAGATTAACCTTTTCAATGTGGGAAATCTCTTGACATTTCCTTGAAGAAAAATAACGTTCTGGTATAAGTTTCAGTCGCTTTTCTGGTGAACAAGGAAGAGAGTTTTGAAAATTTCCTTCTCTTTTAACTCTGGAAATTGCAGAATAAGCTCGAACAGGAGAGTTCACAAGAGCATTTACAGTTTGAGGCATCTGTATGTCTTCATATTTCCTTAAATTTGAAGCTCTCTGAAACCCAGGAAATTTTAGAACAGCTTCCCTACACACTCCCTCATAGATCTGGTCAAATTCCATATCACACTGTTTAGGGGACATTGCAAAATCCCTTAAACTGCTCTTTACTAATCTTCCTTTCTCTTCAAGTTTCTGTGAATTTAAAAGAGGTCTTGTCAATGTCAAAAGCTTCTGGAACTCTTCAGAACACACATCGTAGTAGAGTTCCTGAAATTTATGGGGCATCTTTGAACGACGCTGCTTCATAAACCGTGAGGAAAATGAGTGTTTGTGCTGGAAAGAAGCTTGTCTTTCAGATTTTTTTTTTTCAGGATTGATGAGCACAGTATTTGATGATCTTGCAGGAGAATAGTTTGTGATAGGCATACAATTGTTACTATTGCCATGGGAACTGCAAGCAGATGAACAAAATTCTGAGGTACCAACACAAGAAAAGTCAGTTTTCTGAGTGTTACTCTTAGTTCCTTTTACAAGATACGGCACTCTTGAATCTGAAGTGACAATAGATGCTAAACTGTATTCTGAGGAAGATTTGTATGCCAATTTTTCACTTTCTGTGTACTCTGAATTCTTTGGTGAGGCAGTAGGCTGTAATTCACATTCAACTAGAAACGTGTCTCCCATTCTAGCCATAACATCAGGAAAAGCAGTGTATTTGGAGACTTTTTGGCCCTTTCCAGATGCCAAATGTTGTTCTAAACTTGACTCAGAGTAGTCCATCTTGATTTCATTTGTATCAGTATAAGCAAAAGGTACCAGATCCGATGAATTACTAATGAGGCAATTGTCATCATGAAATTCACTGCTCTCATTTCCGAAAGTTGGATTCTGCTTGTCTTCACTTCCAGAGCTACATATGCTGTGAAATGCTTTCTTTGGTTTACAGGGTCTGAACCCTCTCATTTTGTCTGCAGTGACACTGAGCTTTGGTCTTCTAGAATGATATCTTTTGGACTTTAATTGTCTAAATATGTATTTTAACACTTTTGCCCGGGACTGCTTTGTCATGAGCCTTGAAAGCATCTCTACCATTGCAGGGTACAAGTCTACAAGAGTTGTATCATTCCAGGAGCATTCCTCATCTGCAGACTGGTATTCTCCATGCATACTATCATAAAAAGTTTTACTTAGTTCTGGACAAGGTCGATGCCCGGTTACAGTTATTGTATTTGATGAAATGGGAACACCTGAATGTTGTAACTGCAGATATTTGGATGAAGAACATTCATTTGACAACTCTAGTTTCTTTCTGCAACCAGCAGCTTGATTGCCTATTAAAAAAAACAAAGAACAACCAAAACCACAACCACTGAGTCAAAAAACAAAAACAGAAGACAGAGAAAGGCAAACCTATTAAGGCACTTCCAGTAAGATATAATATAACTTAAAACCAAGCGCATATGATACAGATAGTCTTACTGTAATAAATATGTTTCATTAAGCTTTAATGCCAGGCTAAATGGATGATTAACATGCAATCAATTAAGGAAAAAATTAGTACACTTCCTAACCACATGAAATTCACAGATTATAGACGACAGAAATTAAATGTATTTGGAAAAACCCCACTATTTCAAGGAGCATATAATATACAGATATTCAGTGCAGAGGAAGACTTCTTTGCCCTCTGTGACTTCTGGTCAGAAGTAATAGACTTATTGTCCTGGGGTGAGGACAATCTGGGACACTTACCTAAAAGGTTTTGTTACTTTTTTTCCATGCTCCTTGAAAGCTTTGTAGTTGGCTAGTGCAAATGCAGCTTTTGCCTTCATAAACCACAATGCAAATAATGCATTTTGTAGTTGTTAAAGTTAAAATATTTATTCTTAGGTTTGCATCAAGTCTGTAAAGCTTCTGAAGAAAGTTTACTAGCAAAGTACCACTTTGACTACCAGTTACCAACAGCCCCAAAGCCAGCCTATTACATTCCTTGAATTTAAAATACACAGAACTAAAAAATATTGCTTTCAGTGAGCCAAATGCTGCTGGATTTTGTAACCATGCATATTTTTTTCCTGAGGATACATAAAAAAGGCTGAGTTTATGTACACATTATTATTTTCCTGTTTTACAAATACATTTTGCCATAAGCAAAATCATGACTAACCTCCCTTTGAAATCCAGCCTTGCGAACATTTCAGCTGGATAAATAATGTCTTTGTGTTTACAAGTAAGTACATTTCTTTTTCCAATAAATTTTAATAAAACCCCATTTTTAAACTAATATATTTGAGCAACAGACAAAAGATTTAATTGTACCAGTCAGTTCTTGCACTGTTGAAGTTGAACGATGACCGTATGACGAACCCCGAACTGGTATCTAAAAAACAAATAAAGAAAAAAACAACCTAATATTCTGAGGTTTTTGCATGTTACAGATAAGATCAAAACCTTCCTTGTGACTCCCCTTGCTCCTGCAGTTCTAGGCCATGTACAGTTATGGGGCTCTTTAGGGGCTCAGCTAAGTTCATGCAAAGTGAGAGACATCTAGTCTAAGACTTCAGTAAGAAGTTGTAGGAGTTACTAATTTAATCTTGGAAAGCTATTCATCATTTTTCTCAATTTATGCATTACGTATCACGTATTAAACCCTTTCTCCAAATGTAAGAATGTATACACGGATATATGTGTGTGTGTGTATATATATATAAACACACACCCAGCCCCTGCCCCTGGATAATCTGTACATCTCTGGCAGCTCCAGCAGAAAACTGAAGCTGTACCATGTATATGATAGCACTTCACCTCCAATCCTCCTCACCCCCCAAATCAAAATTGTTTTTTTCTCTACAAAGGTCAAATTTGGACTTTTTCAAAACTTATTGATCAAAGATCAAACTTGCATGTCAGGGTTCAAAGAACAAAATAGAAAAGTAAAAATAAATTTTTAAATCATTTGGTCTGTTTCTTACAAATAATTGCTGACAAAAACCTGAGATACTCTAATATTTAGACAAGCATTAGGCAGGAAAAAACAATGGTAGAACCACAGAGCAATTATGTTAAAATTCAGTGTGCTACCCAGTTAGAGAGTTCTTACTTTATTCTAACCAGCTAATAACTTAGAATAGGAGAAATATGTTACCATCATCCATTTGGGAATTCCTCTCTCATCATCTTGTACTATCAAATCCACTTGCACTCTTTCATACTTTTGGATTTTTCCATCATCTACAGCCATATTCTTATATGGAAAATAAAATTATTGAAACGCATAGAAATTATTGGCACAGTCAAAACCAAACTTATTATTCAGATTTATTGCAAACTAGTATTATTCAGATGAGTACATGCGACCAGCATAGGCTCATTTTTAATGTATACTTTTTACACAACAGAAAACAAACCAAAAAACCAAACCAACAAAAAAAAAATCCAAACCAATCAACCAACCAAAAAAAAAAAACCCACCAAAAAAAGCACACAAACCCCCGCCCCAATAACAAACCAAAAACCAAACCCCTACCAAATCCCAAGAAGCAACTATACGTGAAAATATTTAAAAAGGAATAATTAACTAGTTTATTCAGGGAAAAGCATACATGGCCTTGAATATATCCACTGATAAAAACTAACACAACACCAAAATAAAAGAAAAAAAAAAAAAGGAAAATGGTTACAAAGCTCTGATAATTACAGCTGCAAATCTTGAGATGTATTCTTAACATCCTGTGAGAACTCATATCCTAATTAAGGTCTTATCTGCAATGCCTCTCCATGCAAAATCTAAGAGAATTTAGTAAGAAATGGCAATTCATTAGTTAACTGTCACCTTCTGAAGCAGACTGCATTAGCTGCTGTCAGAGAAGGGACACTAGCACTATGCTAACCAAGTAAGGGAAGCAAATCACATTTTTGGTAATGGTATTTGAGCAAGCAGAACGCAGGATTAAAATGTCTGCACACACAAAGTGTGAGTTGTATTTTTCTTCAGCAGTGTAAATACTCCAGGTAGTCCTGTCAACCATTACATTATCTTAGACACCTGAAATTTTTACCTGGAGGTGAACGTCTTCCGATTTTTTTCTTACTGAAACTCTATTATGTGCTCCACCTGCAATTTGAAGGTAAATAACAAATAAAAACCTAATTGAATTCAAAATCTATACAGAGATGCTTAAAAGCACATTATCTTTTCATTTTAGAAAATACTTTTCTACACTATAAATTTCAGGTGTATTACATTTCCATTTCAATTCCAATAGAAAAGCATGGTGGGTGGGTTCATAAATGACGTGGAACAAAGAAGGGTGAAGGTAACTTGTTCACAACCAGTGCCTCAAGATTTACGTTAAACATTTCAGAGAGTAAAGTATTTTTAAAGCTCTTGCCCTTCTTAGCCAGTAAGATTAATTTTTCATTAATGTATAATTCCCACTACATTCCTAAATATCCCAACAAAGATAACAAGGACCTTCTATCACACTCCTTCTGAGTTGCTTCCTACTGTCAGGACGACCTTAGAGCTCACAAAGTGAGAAATAAGGCACACTTGAGAATATGAAAAAACAAGTCCAAATATTTTAACTCAATTTTTAGGTATTCTACGGGTATTTGTGTGAATGAAATGCAACAAAATGGTTTTTTGCTAGATGTAGTGAAAAGAGTTAATTGTACCAGTCAGTTCTTGCACTGTTGAAGTTGAACGATGACCGTATGACGAACCCCGAACTGGTATCTAAAAAACAAATAAAGAAAAAAACAAATAATTGCTTTCAAAAGCCTGAGATACTCTAATATTTAGACAAGCATTAAGCAGGAAAAAACAATGGTAGAACCACCGAACAATTATGTTAAAATTCAGTGTGTTACCCAGTTAGAGAGTTCTTACTTTATTCTAACCAGCTAATAACTTAGAATAGGAGAAATACGTTACCGTCATCCATTTGGGAATCCCTCTCTCATCATCTTGTACTATCAAATCCACTTGCACTCTTTCATACTTTTGGATTTTTCCATCATCTACATCCATATTCTTAGAGGAAAATAAAGTTATTGAAACACGTGGAAATTATTGGCACAGACAAACCCAAACTTATTATTCAGATTTATTGCAAACTAGTATTATTCAGATGAGTACATGCAACCAGCATAAGCTTACTTTTAATGTATACATTTTGCACAAAAGAAAGCAAACCAAAAAACCAAAACAAATCAAAACATACACCCCCCCAAAACTACAAAAAAAACCCCAAAACCACCCTCCCAAAACAAAGAAACAAAACTCAACCCAAAAAAAAAAAACTCACCCAAAAAACCAAGAACATAAACCAAACCCCTACCAAATCCCAAAAAGGAACGATGCGTGAAAATATTTAAAAAGGAATAATTAACTACTTTATTCAGGGAAAAGCACACATAGCCTTGAAGATCCAATGATATAAATATATACAACACCAAATAAAGAGAATAGAAAAAAAAAGTCCTTACAAAGCTCTGATAACTACAGCTGCAAATCTTAACATCCCGTGAGAACTCATATATACTAATTAAAGTCTTATCTGCAATGCCTCTCCATGCAAAATCTAAGAGAATTTAGTAAGAAATGGCAATTCATTAGTTAACTGTCACCTTCTGAAGCAGACTGCATTAGCTGCTCTCAGAGAGGGGACACTAGCCCTGTGCTAAACAACTAAGGGAAGTAAATCGAATTTTTGATAATGGTATTTGTGCAAGCAGAATACAGGATTAAAATGTCTGGACACACAAAAGTGTGAATTGTATTTTTCTTCAGCAGTGTAAAGACTCCAGGTAGTCCTGTCAACCACAGTCCAGTTTGGGAAGCAGCAGCAGAAGATTCCAGTCTGCTTTTCTTAAAGCAGCCACTATTTCCCATTTATCTTTTATTTTAAATTATTTTCCCTATTCGTGCAAGATTCTCAGGTGAATGACCATATTCTTTATAAGTGTTCTCACTTTATGATCCCTCTGGTTACTCTTTTTCCTTACATAGAAAAGTCCTTCTCAGGGTTGCCTGCTGATGGAGTACATTGTCTGGCTTTCTCTGGCCTACTGGTATTACCAAGACAATAATGTAATTTGTTATTGGTCTTTGTGACATTATTTATTGAACCTCTCACTTCCTGTACTTGCTAACAACGTGCATTAAGACATAGACTATATTCAGTCTTCTGCTGACTGCATCAACTTATTTGGCATGTGTGAACTATTCAAATAGTTAATAATTTCAATTGAGCACAAAATCATTACACCTGAAATTTTTACCTGGAGGTGAATGTCTTCAATTTTTTTTCTTACTAAAACTACATCACGTGCTTCACCTGCAATTTGAAGGTAAACAAGAAATAAAATCTAATTGAGTTCAAAACCAAAACAGAGATGCTTAAAAGCACACACTGTGAGTTAATGACTACACTGTTGTAATTCTAGAAAATACTTTTCTACTGTAAATTTTAGTTGTATTACATTTCCATTTCAATTCCACTTGAGAATATGAAAAAAACATCCAAATATTTTAACTCAAATTTTTAGGTATTCTATGGGTATTTGAGTGAATGAAATGCAACAAAATATTTTTTTGTTAGATGTAGCCAGACCTTCCAATTCATCAGTAGCTACAGTCACAGTAATCCATGATTGTAAAATATATGACTGCATTGTAAGCTCTTATTTCTGAATTTCCCTGCACTTACCACAGGGAAAGAAAACGCAAAGGAGAATAACCCTTAAAATGGTGAGTGAAAAAAATCTTGGTTATGATATTTACCACATCTTGGCCTCGTCATAGTACTCTTAAATTGCCATTACTTTCTGCCATACAACCTCATTCCTCCAGTAGAATTGGGCACCTGTCAGATTGCTTCTTAAACGTTCATCAGGATGAGCAGACTAGAATGCTATAAAAATGGGAAGTTCTCGAGATAAAGGGAACAACTCTTGGGTCCAGAAATGGTCAACTCCATAAAGATAATTATAAATTGTTNTTTTGGATTTTTCCATCATCTACATCCATATTCTTAGAGGAAAATAAAGTTATTGAAACACGTGGAAATTATTGGCACAGACAAACCCAAACTTATTATTCAGATTTATTGCAAACTAGTATTATTCAGATGAGTACATGCAACCAGCATAAGCTTACTTTTAATGTATACATTTTGCACAAAAGAAAGCAAACCAAAAAACCAAAACAAATCAAAACATACACCCCCCCAAAACTACAAAAAAAACCCCAAAACCACCCTCCCAAAACAAAGAAACAAAACTCAACCCAAAAAAAAAAAACTCACCCAAAAAACCAAGAACATAAACCAAACCCCTACCAAATCCCAAAAAGGAACGATGCGTGAAAATATTTAAAAAGGAATAATTAACTACTTTATTCAGGGAAAAGCACACATAGCCTTGAAGATCCAATGATATAAATATATACAACACCAAATAAAGAGAATAGAAAAAAAAAGTCCTTACAAAGCTCTGATAACTACAGCTGCAAATCTTAACATCCCGTGAGAACTCATATATACTAATTAAAGTCTTATCTGCAATGCCTCTCCATGCAAAATCTAAGAGAATTTAGTAAGAAATGGCAATTCATTAGTTAACTGTCACCTTCTGAAGCAGACTGCATTAGCTGCTCTCAGAGAGGGGACACTAGCCCTGTGCTAAACAACTAAGGGAAGTAAATCGAATTTTTGATAATGGTATTTGTGCAAGCAGAATACAGGATTAAAATGTCTGGACACACAAAAGTGTGAATTGTATTTTTCTTCAGCAGTGTAAAGACTCCAGGTAGTCCTGTCAACCACAGTCCAGTTTGGGAAGCAGCAGCAGAAGATTCCAGTCTGCTTTTCTTAAAGCAGCCACTATTTCCCATTTATCTTTTATTTTAAATTATTTTCCCTATTCGTGCAAGATTCTCAGGTGAATGACCATATTCTTTATAAGTGTTCTCACTTTATGATCCCTCTGGTTACTCTTTTTCCTTACATAGAAAAGTCCTTCTCAGGGTTGCCTGCTGATGGAGTACATTGTCTGGCTTTCTCTGGCCTACTGGTATTACCAAGACAATAATGTAATTTGTTATTGGTCTTTGTGACATTATTTATTGAACCTCTCACTTCCTGTACTTGCTAACAACGTGCATTAAGACATAGACTATATTCAGTCTTCTGCTGACTGCATCAACTTATTTGGCATGTGTGAACTATTCAAATAGTTAATAATTTCAATTGAGCACAAAATCATTACACCTGAAATTTTTACCTGGAGGTGAATGTCTTCAATTTTTTTTCTTACTAAAACTACATCACGTGCTTCACCTGCAATTTGAAGGTAAACAAGAAATAAAATCTAATTGAGTTCAAAACCAAAACAGAGATGCTTAAAAGCACACACTGTGAGTTAATGACTACACTGTTGTAATTCTAGAAAATACTTTTCTACTGTAAATTTTAGTTGTATTACATTTCCATTTCAATTCCACTTGAGAATATGAAAAAAACATCCAAATATTTTAACTCAAATTTTTAGGTATTCTATGGGTATTTGAGTGAATGAAATGCAACAAAATATTTTTTTGTTAGATGTAGCCAGACCTTCCAATTCATCAGTAGCTACAGTCACAGTAATCCATGATTGTAAAATATATGACTGCATTGTAAGCTCTTATTTCTGAATTTCCCTGCACTTACCACAGGGAAAGAAAACGCAAAGGAGAATAACCCTTAAAATGGTGAGTGAAAAAAATCTTGGTTATGATATTTACCACATCTTGGCCTCGTCATAGTACTCTTAAATTGCCATTACTTTCTGCCATACAACCTCATTCCTCCAGTAGAATTGGGCACCTGTCAGATTGCTTCTTAAACGTTCATCAGGATGAGCAGACTAGAATGCTATAAAAATGGGAAGTTCTCGAGATAAAGGGAACAACTCTTGGGTCCAGAAATGGTCAACTCCATAAAGATAATTATAAATTGTTAGAAAACAGCTTGTATCATAGAATGGATTGGTTTGTGTTTAAGTTGAATATTCTTCTAGGCATGAATCCTTAAACTAATTTTAGTGTATCTTCAACGTACTGTCAATCACACTTTCAAATCACTGGAACTTCAATTATTAGCAGAGGGCCATGGCACAGAATGGAAAAAACAAAGTATTTTCTCCAGAGAATCCGAAGGTGTTTTTAAAGGCCAAAAGGGAAATTCAGTAACACCTTTTTGCCTCAAAGGTAAAAGAGAGAGAAAACTTTTCTCTCTCATATGTTTGACCTATAATACAGAATATCCAGCAGATAGCATCCTGCTAGATATAAGAAATTGTTCAGATATACTCTGCCATACTACTTCCTGTGAAAGCAAAGAGGGTAATCCTAAAAACTTTCCTTACTAAGGACAGACTAATACTTGTGGGGCCAGGTGAGAGAGAGCTGTTCCACTTTACTTTTACCTGCTGTAGACAGGCTTTGCATATTTTCAACACAAAAATAGGGTATAATACCTGGAAGAAACACTGTTTTCACTAAAGTGTGAAGTATTCTTGTATGAATACTAAAAATGGAAAACACCCGCGCAAACTAAAATTTTAGCTAAAACAGGAAAAGACAAATTTTTCTTAAGTTAGTATGCCCTGCTGGTAACCTTTTGTATATTAAAAAAAGCCCCCAAAAAACCCACCAATACAACCAAAAGCCAAAAAAACCCAAGCACCAGTTTTTTATGTGAGGAATCCAATACCACACCTCTAAGAATCTAATATCTACATCTTACAGTATTTGGAGATAGCCGGGACACATGGAAGTTTCTATAAGTCCTCTCCAGTCTCTTTGTAGACCATTCATAAGAGGAGGAGGAGAAGTGGATAACCATATTATTGTATGCTGCTGTGCAGGTATCAGAGTCTGAACCACTTCACTTATTTATCCCACGAGTGCAAAAGACAAAGGACACTTACAGAAGCCATGCTACCAGTGCCTCTGAAATNTGTATTTTTCTTCAGCAGTGTAAAGACTCCAGGTAGTCCTGTCAACCACAGTCCAGTTTGGGAAGCAGCAGCAGAAGATTCCAGTCTGCTTTTCTTAAAGCAGCCACTATTTCCCATTTATCTTTTATTTTAAATTATTTTCCCTATTCGTGCAAGATTCTCAGGTGAATGACCATATTCTTTATAAGTGTTCTCACTTTATGATCCCTCTGGTTACTCTTTTTCCTTACATAGAAAAGTCCTTCTCAGGGTTGCCTGCTGATGGAGTACATTGTCTGGCTTTCTCTGGCCTACTGGTATTACCAAGACAATAATGTAATTTGTTATTGGTCTTTGTGACATTATTTATTGAACCTCTCACTTCCTGTACTTGCTAACAACGTGCATTAAGACATAGACTATATTCAGTCTTCTGCTGACTGCATCAACTTATTTGGCATGTGTGAACTATTCAAATAGTTAATAATTTCAATTGAGCACAAAATCATTACACCTGAAATTTTTACCTGGAGGTGAATGTCTTCAATTTTTTTTCTTACTAAAACTACATCACGTGCTTCACCTGCAATTTGAAGGTAAACAAGAAATAAAATCTAATTGAGTTCAAAACCAACTAGTCTTTCCTATATTTCATTGAGCAGGTTGAGAAAAAAGTCATGTCTTCTAAATTGGCAAATTATTCTACCATTCAATTAGTTATTTGAAACTAGTTCAAATAGAGTTATTTGAGTCATCCTCTCAAATGATAGGATGAAACATTTCATGTTGCTCTTTTCTATTTACCCTCAACAGATAAGTAATTGTCTGCTTTAGAGGCAGCTATGCAAATTAACAACCCAAAGTTATACCAGAGTACTTAAAGCCCAGCTAATCATATTTTACTGCAACTGCTCTTTCAGCCATTAACTGCTGGTTACCACCTAGCCATAGTTTAAGTTATTAAAAATAGTAACTTTTTATTTGCTAAAGAATCAAAAATGTTGAGTAATAGCATTTTAAAATATTTTTTTAAAAGTCAAATAATGTTGCCACTAATTAATGCAATCAAATAATTATTTGGGAATGCAAGGTCAAAATCTTCCCAAAAAACTTTGCAGACAAGCCACAAGACTGATGCCAAAACCTTTACAAACACTACTGAAGAATTTTTGCAACTGACTGCAAACCTCTAGTTACTGCTCCCCTAATATTTAATGTATGGTTTAGCTATTAATAACATTTCTATTGACACCTAGGCCGAGGTTTTTATTTCATTGTTCCTTTCTTTAATAAGGACGGTTGTACATATTCCACATCAACTTTTCAATGTAATAGGGAATCCTGAAATTTCAAAGAGGAACACGAATTTTGAATTCATAGAATTACCAGTACCACAGACTCTCGTATTCTCTACTTTCTCAAAGGGTCGGAATATGTATAAAAACTAATTTGACTATATTAGAAAGTGATGAACAACTTATTTGCAATTTCCTCAAAAAGTTAAAGGATAGTAAGCAGTAAATTAAAAAACCCACCTGTATCAGATGTATCCTCACCAGAGTTCTCAGAAGACTCCTTAAAAGCACATGAAAGGAATTTTAATACCTGGTAGCTTAAGCTATATTAATTAGTCTGTATAATTTTCTGCTTTTGCTATTTGCTCAATTTTTTTTGGGGGGGTGGTAGTGGTATTGAAACAAGTGCAGTTGTATTCCACAAATTCTGTCCAAATCACACCATCTTTATTAACAAATCTATACACAAACTTACTGTGCATCAAAAGAAGCTATTCTACATTACACAGATTTTACAAATAATAATTAAAGTTAGACCCACATATTGTATAACTAAAAAGGCACTTGATGGTTAAAAGCCTATATTCAACGGCTCTCTCTACCCCTTCAAATAAACTTAACAATTCAGCTGAAATCCATGACTCATGCCATGGTACACCTGGTCATAGCTAATTTCTAAGCTTTTGACTACATAAATACATTTTCCCAAAGAGGCTGTCATAGAATCATACAATGGTTTGGGTTGGAAGGGACCTTAAAGATCACCTAGTACCAACCCCACTGTGATGGGTCAGGGACACCTTCCAATAGACCAGATTGCCCAAAGGCTCATCCAGCCTGGCCTGGAACACTCTATAAAAGCATATGCAATGTGGTGCCCATACCTGATGTACTGTTGAGCATTCATCTTCAAAATCACTGCTCTGTTGCTTTGATATTTCTTAGCATGAATGGGAACGGAAAAAAACTATTACTTTTATAATATTTAACCTCTCTTGGTTTTTTTTTTTTAAATATTTCTTTTATTTTTCCCTCTATTTTTGTCCTATCACCAGTAGCTCTAGTAATTGTTTTTTTTTCGGACTCACTCCAGCCAGTCACACTACTACGAAACACAAACCGAAGTACTCCAGCACACATTTTACCACTGCTGAACAGTGCAGAAAACCTGTTTTGTGTGCTTTACACTGGAAACACCTGTGCATATCTTCTAGCACGGTGTGCGCTATTTTTACAGTGGAGTGTGACATCCTTGGTTGGCTCAACCAGCTTTCAAAATTGTCTCTTTCTGCATTTGATTATTCCCAGATAAGTCTGTTACTTTGAACTTCTTTCCACAAAATTACCCAAATGGTACTTCAAATTTTAGCCAAAATTTGTCAGACATCCTTCTCAGTGGTCAAACCTACTTCGTATCATCTGAGATTTAATTAAGGGTATCCCCTCTTGTACTGTTTACTTAAATAAAATATAAACTAATCATGTTCACAGGACAAATCCTGTAAAAAAAATCCCCCATGTTTACCTCAAGTTTGGACACAGACCATTCATAATTATTCTAAGCATAGTTTTCCAACCAGTGGGCAACAAAACCACTCTCTCATATAAAATTCATCAAGCATATTATTTAACTAGAAGGCTCTGGTTTAAGGCTGTACCCTTCTTTGGAAATTGATCTTCATTATTTTGCAAAATACTACAGCAATACTTCCTTTAGAATATATTTTTTTAGAAGCTGAATAATGCATTTTCCAAACACATCTGGATTGGGAACACAGAAAGTTAGAATAATATGGCAGTGTCCAGTTTAAATCCCTTAACTGAGAAGGGTCTATAAAACACCACATATGATGTTTTGTTTCAAAAAATATTTATTGAGGAAAGAAAGCATTTTCAGTGGCTAATACATGACAGAAATATCCCTTCTCTTGGAGGCTGAAATTTAACATACCTGGTCCTCCCTTATTTAGAGTTGCCATATATAAAAAATAGCCCACCACTCAAAGGTTTGTCATTTTAATCAGTAAAACTCGATGAGGGTGCTGGACATTCTGTCCAAATAGTAAAACTTGAGCCTAGCAAAATTCAGAACTGTGAGCTGGAAAAAACACAAGTTATATTCCAAGAGAAGAGGTTAATTGATAAGTATTTGGCTTAACACTTAATTCTTACACTTCATAGCAAAAAACTTTATGTATCTTAATTGAAAACACTTAGCAGGCCCACATGAGTATAAAACATGAAAAAGTAAAATTTGTACTTAGCTTTAATAATCCATAATCAGAAGTGTGGGGTTTTTTTTTGATTGGTTGTTTGGTTGTTTTAGGTATGTTTGTTGGCTTGTTTTTTTTTTTTTGTTGGTTGGTTTTTTTTTTAAGGCTAACAGCAATCACAACCAGACACTTGAAATGTTTACTCATGTGCCTTTGTGCTCCAAATAAAAGTCAGTGCAAGATATGGTTTTCTTAAACTGAATAAAGTCTATGAGATTGTACTTTTTTGTGGAATATTTAAATATACATGTATAAATACAAATCTATGCAGGCTTGTTTTCTTATAGGAAAAGCTGTTCACCCAACTTAAATATTTACTTGAATATTTCTTCTCCAGGATAGCTTAAAATTAAATAATAAAGACTTTTTTCAAGTTATATTACAAGTTGGGAAAACACATATTATCCATTTGTCTGTAATGCAGCACATGTCATCTGTAATGCAGTACAATAAATTTAAAATCAGGCAACTTTGGAGCATTAAAGACCTCCGGGTAAACTCCTTTTTTTTTTTTTTAAGAGTTTCTAAGACATTCAGACCCTGAATTAGATTAGCAAAGATTAGCAAAATATTTCTTCTAAAATACTTCAAGTACTGTATTTTTAAAAAAAACTTATTTTTCTTCCAAGTTTTGCCACCGACTCTAGCCAAATTTTTTGTACTTCTTGGCCCTATTAGCTGAATGGGGCAATTAGAGGTAAAGACCTGGACCATCTGAAACTTTTTGTATCCGAACCTTATTTCCACATTTAAATTTCTTAGACTGATTCAAAGTCTGTACCTTTCCATTGTATTGACAATTTTTTTGGTTATGCTTCAGAGTGGTGCTAGGCAGTGTTTTGTCCTCTAGTGTTCCATATGAAAGTTTCTCAGATGAATGTCATAAAACAGCAAAAAAAACCCACTTCAAAACATTGAGATAATAAAGCCCAATATACCTGCACTCTACTACACAGGAAAATTTTCACACTATCATTTATCCCAGTAGAAATATATATTTTATTGAAACATACAGCTCCTTTTCAGAAAAATGTTCAGATGTCACACACGCCCCTCCCCCCCAGTAGTATCATATTTATGCTCTTATGTGAAGACTTCTTTTGATTTCTGTCCTGAAACTTGATTTCTGATGAAGTAACTGTATGCTACTTTTTCCTGGAGGCAGCCTGATTCATTGAGTATGCTGAATAATCTGCTAAATTTTCGATAGTTCATTATGCAACTTTATGGTTCTTTTAGTACATATTTTTAAATATGCCTAGTTATCTGGCAATTTTCAAAAAGCTAACAACGTTCATATTTCTCTACTACATCCACTTAGGGCTGGAATTTTTAGATATGTTTTATTCAGTGTAAAAAATATCAAAATTTAGATATTTTTTATTCAGTGATCATCTGACAAAACTGACAAACACAACAAAAACCTCTTCGATTAATTGATAAGGGGAGCTTATTTTAATCAACTTGTTATGGTACTACCATCAATTATAATGTATTTACCCATCTTAAAATTTTAAATTATATTTCTTAAGCCTAATGAACATAAGTGTTGCTGATTTATTAGATGGTTCCACACACAAAACCCAGTGAATATCCTAAAGAGTTCAGCATCAACCTGAAAATTTTTATTAAGTCAAGACTCTTTGGATAAGATAATTTAAAGCAGGGGTTTTTTTTAAACACTTTACCTGTACTCCTTTGCCTGTGTCTATTAAGCTGCAATAAAAAAAAAAACAAAACAAAAACTTAGAATAGCAAAATTATTTTAACCATTGCCTTTACTTTAGTATAGCCCACAACTACCTAACCATTCAATTTCCTCAGGTTTCCCACGGCCTGACCACAAAATCCACAAGTATCTCGTAAAACTTACCTGATCATTCACTTTTTCCCATACTGTTGCTGCTAAAATCACAAGAACATACCTTGCCCCACATAAGAGGCTAAGAGGGAGAATTTCCCTTACAGTTCTTAATGGATTTAGTTGGGAAGCTTGTGCAGCAATGCTTAGTAGATTGTGCACAAGGTATTTCCAGGAGTGGAAAGGAAAGGCAATCATAAAATCAGCCTCTTTTTTGTCTCCATTAAATCCACTCTTGTTCCCTCAGACTGAATTTCATTCGTCATCCCCTCACTCTGTGGGGTTCAGAACAGCTTCTTTGTTAACTACCAAGGCATACTATATGGGCAATGACTTTACCCAACACATTGAGTGGTGAGACTGCAAAGATCCTTTAATTAATTTAGCATTATTTTACAGGGGAACAAAAAAGAAACTGAAGATGAAACCAGGAAGATGAACCTGTTGAAGAACTGATTACCTGAACCAAGATAAATTGATTCAATGCTTTAATTTCACTGAAAACATTCTGACGATTTCCAAAAATACACATGCCCAAAAGACAGCAACTGAAAAAGAAACACGTTTTCCTGGTTTAGGAGTGGTGCTAACCACTGATAAATGGTCATCTGTTTTAGTCTATTGCATCTGAAAATCTTACACTAGCCTAAATAATTTTAAAGCAGATGTTGACCACATTAATACTTCTTTAAACACATGGCACAGCAAGATTAGAATATAATCTTATCCATGCATATATAAAGAAATATTGTTACATTTTCACTGCATAGGACTCTATTATTAAATACCTTAAATACCTTTTTCTTCCATTTTTTAACATCCTTCCTTGACACGTCCCCCCATTGTTTTGGTCCTAGAAATAAAAAGTAACAATATTAACGCAGCTTTTCTTATAACACCATCTATACTGCATATCATTTTAACAAACATAAATATTTAGGAAGAACATATTACAGAATAACAAAGCATTACCAAATCTGAACAGTCTCTATCACAATTGCTGAATTAAAACATAGAGAAAAACAAACCAAGAGAATATGGTAATTCAAGTTAATTGAATTATTAATTAGGCAAGGCAAAAAAAATAATCACATGCTGAGTCTAACAAGACTGAGCTAAAATCTAAAGAACATTACAGCCCCATACACGACCAAGAGGGGGAAAAAAGGCAAATACTTTCAGTTTTTAGATTTTATTTAATGAATGCCGACTACATGGTATCTGAGGTTAAAGCCATTACCAAGGCTCTACAGGACTGAGATCCATATTCATTCTATATTAAGTAGAGGTTACTAAACCAAAAGCATAACTAAGCCTTACAAATCTGAAGCTGTCTATTACAGTACTGTATGACTGTTTCCTCCCTCTCCCAATAGAAATGTGTATCAAATGCAAGCCTGCCAGACAGTGAAAACTTCTGGTGCCCAGCTGGTACTTCCTGTGTATGTCCAGTAAGTCACAAAAACTGATATGGCAGTATTCCTCACTTCAGTGATAATAAAACCTGGCAGAACATTTTATTTCCCAGTAAAGCCACCAAGATACTAAGTCATAAGTCCCACTAGAACCCTGAGTAATGTATTTTAAACCAATAGCTCTTTTTCCTCAATAAGCTTTCCATAAGCATTATTGCTCTAAAATCGATCAACCACTACAATGAAAGAGTGGGTAAATATTGCCACAGGCCCACGTGGCTTAGATCTATGCTAACCACGTAGGAACATTCAAAGAAAAGTTAAAGAGACTATCTCCCTACTCCACCTTGAAGTTTGGCATAACAGAATTTTATCAGAGCAGTATTCAGAATATCAAGTGGAGATGAAAATACACAATCCATTCATGCATAGCAACTCCTGCTAATACCTCCATTCCTTTGCTTCCTCTCAGTCATCTCCATTTTGATTCTTCTTCTTACAAGTCATCCAAACATTCCCCATTTTTACCCTCAACTTTGCTAATAGCTCTCGTCTTGTCTAAAATGGAGCACCCGAGAGACTGAAACTGCACATAGGTGTAAGCTCTTGATATACCAAAGTGTCCATATGAACTGTCGTACCTAGCTGAACAAAACTCATTATCTGTTGCACTTAAATATTCTATAGCTGTCAACACGGCATGCTTTACTAAGTCTAAATATACAGGTTGTAAACATTGTAGCTTTAAGAAGTTCTTACCTTGAGGTGTATTGTAAGTGAGAGTATCCATGGAAACAAGAAAGTCATCTTCAAAAGGATGATTGTACTAAATAAAAATAACCATTAAATATTAAACTATCAAAGCAACGTTTTTAACATGTGTTTTACGTATTGTTTTAAGGACAACTTTGTTTTATGTGAAACATGAAATTATCAGTATGTTGTTCTATTGGCTAAAGCTAGAAGTCAGCAATCTGAAAATATTAACTTCTACAGGAAACCGGTGTATTTTAAGCATGTGTGCAAGCCATTCAGTCTCAAGGCATAAACCAGCCAGTGCCAAAACAGGGCTCCAGAGAGTTTTCAAAAGCAATTAAATTGGTGTCTTACAGTTTCATCCAAACTTCTTCGGCAGTAACTAAAAGCAGCGCCCACCAAAGACCAGCAGCTCATGACATGTAAAAACATCCAGTCTGACAGCAGACGAGAAAACCCTCGAGCCAGTATGAGCCAGATGGCAGCACGAAACATCTCCTGGGCAGGAAAGCCTGCACCCCGGAATAAACACATCCATCTCTGCGCGGAGGAGCCAATCCCCACACCTTGAACACAAAGCGGCTCTCAAGGCAGGAGGATTCGCCCAGGGAGTCTCCCACTTCATGCAGTTTCTGTAGAGGAAAATCCCCGGCTAACGCAAGCTAATCGGCGTTAAGGACACTATCAAGCCAGCTCGCGTTTGCGATGAAGTCGCTTATTTGACACCGGCAGTCCCAGGTTTCCGCTTTGTGGATGTATTCCGGGAGCTGGCTCTTCCCTAGCTACCTCCTGCAAAGGCACAGAGCGCTCAGCTGCTTCAAGGCCCCGCTTCTGCCCCCGACCCCTCCGGACGGGCCCCGGAGCCCGCGGCCAGCCGGCCCAAGAGCTTACCTGCTCCAGGATGCGGTTCATGGTGGCCACGAAGCGGGCGTTGCTCCGCCGCAGCCTCTCCTGCAGCTCTGCATCCCGCTCCATGGCGGAGCCGCCCCCGCCGCCGGCGGACACTCCGCGCTCGCCCCGCGCTCCCTTCAGCCAGGTCGGCCGTTGCCGACCCGAGGCAATTCAAACCGCGCGCCTCTGCCCCAATAGCCGCCTCCCATTGGCTCCTGCTACATCAGTTCCGGCGTTGTAGCCAATAGGAGCGCGCGGTAGTCTGGCTTTATAATCTGATTGGCTGCTGGGGCTACTGGGTGCCCGATTCCCCCCCGCCTCTAAGTCCCGGCTCTGGGAGCCAAGCGGGGCACGGCGCGAGGTCGCTGTTCTACCGGGCAACAGCGGCTGGCCGCGGGCTCCCATTGGCTGCGTGCCGGCTGCAGCGGCCGGCCGCGGCCTCCCATTGGCTGCGGGGCGCGGCGCGGCGCGGCGCCGCGTGGGCGCAAGGCCCGCGTTCCTCAGACAGGACGAGGCAGCGCTGGGGACAGAGGTGTCTGGGTGCTCCCTGCGGCCTGGGCAGCTCCAGGCAGAGCTTCACAGAGCGTTGTCTTTCTGTGCGGTTCGGCCAGACGGTCAGAGTAATCGGGGCTGGGGAATTTGGCTTTCGATGGCTACCCTCCCAAGTCCCTCTCCAGCTGGCCCCACGGGACTGCAGGCTGGAGGCCTCTGGGGAGGAGTGGAACTGGCAAAGCCAAAGCATTACCTGCCCAGTGGCACTGCTGTTTTGGATACCATTCCGTTACTTCCCAATAGTCTTCAAGTAACCATCCATTTTCTCTAAGATTTTTAAAAAGCAAAATGCCATCAGCACATCAAGTTCCCTAGAACCTCCCATTACAAAAACGTTTGCGTTTGGGGAGTGTAAAGACATGCATTTTTCATAATGCGTTCTTCTTTAAAGCTGATTTGTCTTTACTTAGTGTTTGTTCAGTTGTAATAAATTATTTTTTAAGTGGCAGGACTTCAGAAAAAGACATAATTTTATTAATTTTTAAGCATTCCTACTAGTATGTGATTGTGAAGTTTTCACACCTGACAGGTTAAGGCCCTAAGGCCTTAACTTGTTTCTGACAGGTGTTACCCTTTTCCTGTGGTTGTTCTGTGTTGAGGCATTATTCTTTTTCAAGCTATGATTTTTCTACCACCACTGCATGCAACTCTGTGCTCAGTGGTTAAACCATGTGTGTGGTGAGCAAGCCAGGTAGAAGAGTGCTGAAGTGTTGATTTCAGCTTGCAGGAAGAGAAAAGATGAATATGGCAATTCCAAGGAGAGAAACTAGATCCCAGTCCTACATTTGTCACCCTTCTCCCACCAGGATGATTGTAGGACAGATCATCTAAAAAAACCCCGAATCTCACTGATGATCAACTAACTTCATATTTATTTTCTTGGTACACACTTGGGAGTAGATTTGCAGAAGCTCTCAATGCTTTCTCTTTATATTCACTTTGATGGAAGCTGTGCTTTAAATACATCAAAGCTTATATAAACTTCCTGAGATTTTAAAAAAGTAAAAAAAAAAGTGTAACTATCCCAAATAAATTAGAATCTCTCTGTCACCGATTGGCAAAACTGGTGGGCAATCAGTAGTTTGACGCAAGTCCCTATAATCTTTCCTTTCCCATAGGTAAAATATACTACTAATTTTACTCCCCTGAATAGGTGAAAAAAAACTACTGTGATACTTTCCACATGGTAAAATATTGGGATAGTTTGAAATAGTAGTAGGGATTTTATTAGTAGACAAGTAAATTTATACATATTCAGGGCAAGCTTTACATGATGTGTAGAAAATAAGACCTAGAATCTCTCACTTAAGGATAAAAGGAAGTAACAGGTAACTAACTAATCAATACTTTCAACAAAGAGCTAATCATATTGAAAAAATGCATAATTAAGTCACTTGTGGGGGAAAAAGTGGCATCAGAATATCTCTGGTTTTTCACCAGAGGGGTTCGGGCCATCATGGCCTTCATTGTGGTGTTCTGTGATCTCCTTCCACAGCTTTGATTACCAAAGACTGAAATACAGTGCACACATAGGATGACATTAATTACTTTCCTCTGACATTTCCTAGCTTAGGACTCACTCAACTAATGTCTTTTAATTCCTTAATATGTAATTTTATACTAGAAATAACAGAAGTAGTCCCTGACTTACTTTATTTTTGAGGTAATCGCCAACCTAGGAAAACAAGGGTATCATCTTCTTATTTCAGTTTTATCCAGTAGTTACTTTTGTCTGTTTTGAATTTATGGTACACCTCAGTAGAGTGACAGGAGCACTCAAGTGCAAAAATTTCTTCTATCACCCACAGGAGAAAATGAGTGTGATATTCAGCAGTTGTGCATGAAAACTACCCTAAACCAGCAGTAACTGGTATATTTGATAAGGTGTAACCAAAAAATTTCAAACTGCATGACCTTTGGAACCACAAAGTCAACAAAAATTAAATAATGCTTGGGTGAATTTATGTAGACTGCAAAACAAGGTTGTGGATCAAACTGTTGACAAGCTAAAGAAAGAAAACAAGGAAGAGCTATAGTATAAAAGTTTATGTAAGATCTCTATAGGAGGTAGCAGCTGTTAATTTGTCTTGTGTGAGTAGAATGGCCTTTTCTAACACTCCTCTATAGTCCTTTTTGTGTCTGCTGCTTGTCATCCCTTTGTTTAATTGTCAAGGTCATAAATTAACAGAGACTTCCCATTTGTCATTCGTTTATGCAGTACCGGGCTCAACATAATCCTTGTCTCAGTTTCTGCTCCAGTAAAGATACTTAATAAATTATTAAACTATTTCTGAAGCCATGAATAAGCTGAGTCTTGAGAGTAGTGTTTTGCAGCCCTCATTTGGGTGGGGATGCCTGGGTTGTAAAGGTGTAGCTGTGCTGTGTGCCATGAGGAAGCAGGGACCTTGGGCAGTACCAGTGGGGAGATGGAAATGTCCTGGTCCCACAGGCAGTACACAGCCAGACTTCCTGAGTCTTGGCTCGTAGGTTCTCACTCTTGCTCTGCCACTAGGAAAGGGCACACTACTGTCAGCAGGAAATTTCCTATGGTATGAAGACAGCCGGCATCTTTTTAATATTATGACTAAGTAAATAATTTTTTTTGCTATAAAAGAGAATATATTAATATGGTGCAGGAACAGACACTTCAAAAAGAAAACTTCTTTGGTTTTGGTAGCACCAGACGCTCATTTTCTGTTCTGACAGAACCTTCTCTGTTCTGTCCAAGCTCTGCATCCTGCCGTTCTGTTGAGTAGGTCTTTGCAGAAATGTTTGACAAAAGATTTAGCTTCAAACAGTCTTTGGTTAGTTTGACTTGTAGAAAAATAATTTGTGGCTCTGAATAGTGTGTGCCATTGTTTACCCTATGGTTTACTGCCATGTGTAATTGTTTTATTCATGGTGTTTACTCGTATTTGGAGAGGCCTGTGTCCTCCCCAACTCATCACTTTGTCCAGCCTCAAGCTGTATTTTATCCCTTTAATCTTTTTATCACTAAAAAAAAAAAAAAAATCAGAACATCTGCACTAAGTGATCATTTTTCCTATTCTGCTCTGAACTCTCTCCAGTCAGTCAGTATCCTTGACTGTCTGGGCATCTGGAATAATAAATAATTTTCTGAAAGCAACCTCTGAAGAGCCACATAAAAAGCAATTTACACATCTATTTTCTGTAAATGTTGATCTTCAGATACAGCCAAAACATCACATTGACTATTGAAATGACACACTCCTCTCTCGTCACTATATTTCTTCCGGATTGCATGCTGCTCTCCCTCTTTCATACTCTCTCTCACAAGGGAGTATGAAAGCATAAAATAACTGCTCTTTTCCTAAAAGCCTCGCACAGCTCAGCTTGTGTCAAGCCAGTGAATATAATTAGAGGTTCAGAGACTGTAAAAAAACACTGAGGAGTGTTGAGGGGGGAGTAGCTGTGGGCATGCTGGAGAGCTGTGGAAAAGGGAAGCATGAGCATCCCAGGAAAACACCACAGTAGAAGTGAGCGTGGACCAGGTGCTGCAGCAGGCGCTGTGGACCATTCCCTCTGCAAGGAGCCTTGCCTTTCCTGGCTCTCCAAGAGGTAGGAGGGAAAGCACTATTTTACTCCTTACTTACGACTCCATCCAAAGTCATATATTAGTTTCTTCACATAAGGCAGTCCCTGCATGAGTGTCTGTTAAACAGACAAATGTTTCCAAACTTTATAATAATTAAACACACCCCACTACTCCATAATTCTGCTTATATAAAGCATAAAGGAAATGAAAACAAAAAAACCCCAAACACATGCCCATCAGGAAGGCATCAAAAATCTTGCTTGTCAAGTCAAAAACTTTGCTGAGCTCCTAAACACAGCCTTGGGCTGAGTAATGTTATTTAGCTTCCTATTTCTGAAAATTGTGTGCAGGCCTGCTGGAAGTACATTTGGAGCAGGCTTTAAGGCTGCACTTGCTGGGTCGCTTGTTTTCTGAAGGCTTTGTACTGCCCCCAGTTGTCAAGAGCATGTGTAATTTTCTTTGGGAGTAATTTAATTAATTCCAGTCTAATCATTCCTCTGCCAGAATGGGACTTTAGTATTTTCATTTTTTGGTCCTGATGTACTGGCTCTGGCTGGGATGAAGCTAACTCTTCATAGCAGCCCTTTGGTGCTTGAAGTTTTGGGTTTGTGGCTAAAGTGATGTTGGTAAGGCCTTAATTGTGTGGCTATTGCCACAAGGCTTTTGCTTTTTTCCCCCCTGTGCCGCTCTTCCCCCACTCCAGTGAGTATGAGTAGGCTGGACCTGTTCAAGGCTGGGAGGAGACCCAATAGGAGAGCTGACATGAATTGACCAAAGGGATGTTCCATGCTGTACAATGTTACGCTCAGCATTAAAAACTGGGGTAGAGGAAGAAGAAAAAAATAACTTTTTTCTTTCATGTTGGCCATTGCTCGGAGACTTCTCTTGTAGGAAATAATCATTCTCTTGTGGCACAGTAGTGAGTGTCTTTGCATCACTTAGTTTTCATAAGATTATTTTCCCGCTTCCTTTACTTACTCAACTGTCTTTATCTTGACTCCTCAGTTTTCTTCCATTTTCTCTTCCTATTCTCTCCCCTGTCCTGGGGTGCATGTGGGTGCTTGGCTGCTGGCAGGACTCAACCTTTAGCAGCTGGTTATTTCTGAAGCCTTCTGGTCACTGAAATATGTCTGACTGCCAGCTCATTTATAAAGGCAGGTCTCAAGTTCATGTCTATGTCTATGAATAGAGGAACAAGCAATTACTAAGACAACATTCACCATACAATGGGCAATCCTTTTTCCATCACATGTGGGAATGGAGAACTGAGAAGAAAAGGAAGTTTTAATCATGTAGGATTCAGGGCACAAAGCTCAGGAATCTGACCTAATAGGATTGTATTACCATTGAAGCAAAGGGCGAGAATTTGCTTGAAAAGGAGTGAGTGATTCTTGTCCCTTTCACTACTCACCACTGTCCTCAGTTTTCAGCATCTGTTGAAACTGTCTGGATTGACTTTTGCTTCAAACTCTTCACTCTGGCATTTTGTAGAAGTAGCTCTGTAGCTCCAGCTTGGGTTGGCAAAAAACCGTGTCACCAATGTGCTGAACAAATGCCATGAGTCAACAGTCACATCATGCCTCTCTTGCATAGATATCAAACTGCTTCACAAAACATGGCAAGAATTACTAACCTTGCCTTGACAGACAGAAAACCCTAGGCACAAAGCTAAGTGGTTTGCCCAAGGTTGTGCACATGCTGTTGGCACATCAGTGAATAGGCTGTAAGCAAACCCTAAATTCTGGTCTAGCATCCCCCTGCTTGACAGTGTTAACATCTAACTAATCATAGCCAATTCCCCTGATGCGGCAGGGTCCGGGAGGGCGGCACGAGCCGGCTCCCCCCCGGAGCGGGGTCCCCGATCCGCGTATCTCCACCGGGTCCAGAGCGGGCAGCCCCCGGGGTCCGCTTGGCGTGGCGTGAGTCTCATAGCCACAGAAATTCAGCAGGAAATGCAGTGGGACGAAGAAACAAACTGGAATCCATCTCTGTTCTTCCAGGGAGGTTTATTTGGGATAAGGAAAAAGGGTTGCAGGGGAAGGAGCGGGAGAGGAAAGCGAGGGACGGTAACAGAGGCTAGCAGCTCAGAGATGAAGACCTCGAGCTGATCCAGACATTGGCTTATAAGGGGAAGGAAGGGGGCAGGGCTGACTCTCTTAGAGCCAGTCCCAGGAAGAGGAAGGGAAAATTGGCAAGGGTATACACCAATAGGTTTCAGGTACAGCAGGATGCATATTTCAAAATGAACCAATAGTATCAGGGCAGGGAAACAAAGGAGAGCCACATGGAATCCTAAATTCCCCTGGGTGCTCCCACACACATCAGTATGGAAGGCTCAGGATCTCCCCCCTGGATGTTAGTCCTCCTGAGGCACACACTGCTGCCTGTTGTGTCCTTTTCGATCTGCCTTTGAAGGAAAGGAAGCAACCACTGTGTGTGACCCCATCCGTTCCTGCCAGCTTGCACAAATGGATGACTGCGGTCAGATACCTTGGAGATGATATCAAAGCACATTCATCTGTAACAGAGGCCACTAAAAGATGTGCTGTAATCATCACTGCTACCTAACCTCTGCCCTGCATGAGCAGATTAAATTGTTTTAAAATGTTTGAACACAGCACTCATTGTGATCAATGTCATTCTGTTGATCAGATCAGTGGGAATGAAGAATAAAACCACATTTAGTGAACAACAAATACTGGCAGTGTTTCCGAAACAGGCCAAGGGCTTATTGAAAAGAATATTGATTGAGCCAAGAAAACATCAAGCAGTTATAAAAGTTTAATCATATTCTCATTCAAGCCTGCCTTCAGTGCCAGGAATTAAAATTCTCCCATCTCCTGAGGACGGAAGATACATTTCCATAATGTTCTGTAAACTTCCAATGCTTAGCATCTGTACTGAATGGTGGAATTATTCGTTGCAAGTGGTTTAGCTAAGATACACGGCGCTTTCTGCACCAAGTGTACAAATTACGCACAAACAAGCTGTGATTTCTTCAATGTTTTTCATTTGCAATTGTTTAACAAAGAGCTGGGCAACCCAATGCTAGCCCACAAAGTATTTTTTAAGTGGTCAGAATAAATATTTGGTCTTCATGATTGAACAATATATGCCTGGTCCCTCAAATCAGATGGAATTATAATGATTCCTCAGCTAGAAAAGATTGGCTTCACGATGAGGATGTGTCTGTGTCTGTATTAGAAAACTGCTCATAGACATTTACAGTTGCCTGAGAGAACTACTGTATGTAGGGAATGAAAGGCCATGTTCAGAATGGCACAACTGCTGTGGCAGTGTTTAGTTATAGACTCTGTATGGGATTAAAGAGCAAAAGAAATTACTGTTTGCCAGGGGAAAACAGGAAATAGTTTTTGTGGGCTGTGGTTGTGAAGACTCACATCTTTCTAAGCTAAGCTCATGGCTGCGGAGAACAAATAATAGAGCTACGTCTGATCTAGTATTTCCCCTCCCTTTCAATCCTCTGGTTCTGACTGTGGCAATCTTTATGGAAGCCAAGTGTTGCTGGGTCTGTCCTGCAAAGGGAGATGTGAACATAGCTGGGGCAGCAGTATCTCTGGCTTCCAAATAAGTGAGACTGCAGCATTGGCAAGGACAGTGGGGTTACACAGGGAATGGACACCATCTCTGCACACCTGGGTGTCCTCAGTCAGGCTGCAGTGTAGTCAGGGATTTTTGTATATCAGGTATGAGAGAGACCAATCTGATTTTTATTTATGCCTCAACATACGTTACACATGAGGTGAAAAATTACCTTCGGGTCTGTGTACGTGCTGGGAGCTCTGTCTCCAGACAGGCTTCGCCTGGCAGCCAACAGGAGAGATGAAGCTTCCACTGCTGGTCTGCAAGCGACCTCCCCTTGCTGGTGGGACAGATCCCCGGATGCCCGGGAAAAAATGCGTGGAAAAAGTGCGTGGGACGTCATGCTATAGGAGGGCCAAGCACATAAAAGCAGTTAACTGCGACACAACCCCAGGCCATTTTCTTTGGGTTTCTTGGAGGGAGCGGTGGCTCGCCTGGAGGGTCAGCTCTGCTCCCCTGCCCCCCTCGCATTTTCCTCCCTGCGGTCCTGCTTCTTCCCTGGCTGGCTGTCCTGTCTGTCCCTGTCCTGCCCTGCTCTGCTTTGCCGTTTTCCCGAGGCAGTTCCATCGCCGTGACAACCTCGTGCTGCGCTGTATCCCCGACGGAGTCGCCGCCAGCTGCACCCTGCCTGCACTCAGCCCGGAGCCGCTGCCCCTGCCTGCACCTTGCCTGCACCCTGCCTGCACCCTGCCTGCACCTTGCCCGCACCCTGCCTGCACCCTGCCTGCACCCTGCCTGCACCCTGCCTGCACCCTGCCTGCACCTTGCCTGCACCTTGCCTGCACCCTGCCTGCACCTTGCCTGCACCCTGCCTGCACCTTGCCTGCACCTTGCCTGCACCCTGCCTGCA
>VZRM01003360.1:932931-1118499 GCA_013397955.1 Grantiella picta | reverse complement strand
CTGCCTGCACCTTGCCTGCACCCTGCCTGCATCAGCCCGGAGCCTCCGTGTGTTCCGCAGCAGCTCCGCAGCCGTCGCCGCCTGCAGCCACCGTGCTCCGACCCTGCAGCTGCTCCTCGAGTGCGCCTGTAGTCACGGCAGCCTGTTCTTGTTCCTGTTCCTCGCCCACGGAAGGCACACGCAGCTGCTGCTGTTCGGAAATCACGCCCAGCCCGCCACAGGAGCCACGCAGACTTCTGGCAGCTCGCAGCGCACAGCTCCATCTGCCAAACCCTCGCCGATGGGGCGCCCGGGGTACAGCCGTAACGATCTGTCCGGTATTCTTTCTCTCCATCTCTCATTTCCCCTCGTTGTTGCCTTTTCTATCCCCCCTTGGTAGGAATACTTTCCCTTCTTTATCAATAAACAGTTCTCAGATATAATATTGCCGCATTTGCGCTTTATTTTTTTGTCCAAGAAATCTATTTAAAAGAATCCTTCCCGACTTTCCCTTTTTACAGCAGGACAGGAGAAGGAACCTGGCTAAGTCAGAGTTATGTGGCGTGTACGCCCATGTGTTGTAAAATTGACTTATATCCTGTCCAAAAAAGGATGCATCCTTTCCCCTTTGCAAAGGTTGTAAGAGTTGATGGCCACAAAGTCAGTGGGTGGCATACTTTTACAGAGATACCATGATTGTCTTGGAGCTCTGACTCCTGATGACTGAACTGCAAAATGAGGAGTTAAACCTCGCTGGACTCACAGGCTTCAATTTTCTTTGTCTGGCCTGTCATTTCTGAGATGTAAAGGACAGTTGCATTGGTGTATGGAGTTCTGAATTTCTGTTCTTCATCTTTTTTGCCCCCACCCTTCAGTTGCCTTCTTCTGTGAGATCTCTTCAAGGAAATGAGAGGAAATTTCATATATGAAGAATACTTTAAAATTAAGATAGGGTCTGCGTGAAGGTGGCTGAAGAATTGGGGTTAAAAAAAACAAAAACAAAAACCTCTACAAAACCCAAAAGGGATAAGGACTTGGTAGTGAGTCCTAGGGTAGAAAATAACCTGTGTAGCTTGAGTGAAGACAGAACTGAGAGCAAGGCCAAGAGGAAAGGGGGAAAACGTGGAAAAACTCCTTGAACCATCAACAGATACAATGTTGGATGCTTGGAGGCTCTTTTCTCAAGGCAAGAAGAAGGGACTACATCTCCCTACTTGAGGAAAAAAAAAAGAGCAACACAAAACCAACAAGAAGATATAAATTAGTTATTTTTATGATTTATCTGAGAAGGAAACAGTCAAAATAGCAAGTCCAGGGCACAGGGCTCTGCAGAGCTGTTGTGTCCTGAGGCACCTTGCCTACATTCACTTATCCAATCCTGCATCTAACACTCATGGCTTCATAGTGTTACTCCTAGCTCCAGCTAGAGTACCGCTAGCTCCAGCTGTACCCCTGCTGTGTACAAGCCAGTACAGTGCTTCCCAATGGAAGCTATGCTTGGAAATATCCCATTTGAGGACGCTTTTTCAGTCTACACTGTTATACCACGGTCCTTCACATCCTCCAGCACCCCTAGTGCCTGTTGTGTAACTGATCTGCGTGTGTGTTCACCATGCTGCTTTGACAAGATGAATGCTGTGCTCCCCATCTCTTAACCCAATATTTTGAGTGTCACACATCATGCTCAGTTAAAGATTCAGTTTGCTTTTTGGCACAATTTAACCAGATAATTTAGAGTGAAAACAAAAGTATTGCTTTGTACCTTTTTCTTTACTCTTACGATGCACGAGGTTAACATCTATTTGCTTAGACATTCCTCTGTGATTAGAGGAGGTCTGGTAACGTTAACACAGACCTATACGGTGAGGTGGGGGGAAGATCATCTCAGCAAGGAGATGGGTGCTGGGAGGGAGCACAGGAGCTGCTAGTGAAGAGGTTGTACCTTTTGCTTATGTGTTTTAAAGAATTACATGGATTAGCAGCATGTGGAGAAACTACTGCTGATCACAAATAATTTACAGATATATAGTAGCATTATTTTTAGAGGGAAAATTACAGCTGGATTTATATAGCACACTGTATCTGGTCCCCATACAGCCTACAGAGGTTGGAGTGATAGTGAGTCTCAAATAAAATGTCTTTTAAGAAAAATTTGTGATTATTTGGGCTGCTCTATCTCTGCACTCTTTTTGGTATCACAGAAACATGTGGAGATAGATTTGTAGCCAATACTAATCTCACAAACTCCACAGAAGTTAACTAACACCATCTGTTGCAGTTTTTACTGCAAATTACCACATGTGAAATGCTTCTCTCAATCTGATTAGTAAAGCCTTGTCAGTGTGTCAGTGTCACAAGGCCTCCTTGCACCTTGGCTCTCACTTCTAGATGTCTGTGTTTTGAATATATATAGGAAAGAACGCTTGATTATATATCTTCAGTCAAAAGGAAGATTATTTCTCTCAGTGTGCTTTGAATGTCTATGCAAAGCTGAAATAAAAGAAATTAAGCCAAGCATCATGATTAGCACATATGTAAGTAAAAAATTTTCTCCATCACAGAGCTACTCCCTAGATGCCAAAAAGCCATTTTTATCTGTCCTTTCCTGCTTGTTCTCAGGGTCTGATTCCCTCTCCCTTGATCTTGCAGTAGTACTTTTGACAAGTGGAAGAAAGCAGAAAGGATTTGGAGAGGGAAAAAACCCACCTCAGCAACAAGCAGTGCAAAACAGCGGGAACAGGAGAAAAGATGTGAACAATCGATGGGTCCAGAGGAGAGCCACCAGCATGATTAAAGGGATGGATCGCATCTTCTAGGGGAAAGGCTGAGAGAATTCATACTGTTCAGCCTAGAGAAGAGAAGACTTTGAGGTGACTTAATTGAGGCCTTCCAGTACCTGAAGGGAGCCTACAAGATTAATGGAGAGAGACTTTGTACAAGGGCAGGGAGTGACAAGGCAAGGGAGAATGGCTTCAAACTGAAAGAGGGCAGATTTAGATTAGATATTAGGACGAAACTTTTTCGGTGAGGGTGGTGAGACTCTGGAACATGTTGCCCAGAGAAGCTGTGAATGCCCCATCTCTGGAGGAGTTCAAGGCCGGGTTGGGTGGGGCTTTGTGCAACCTGGGCTGGTGGGAGGTGTCCAGGCTCATGACAGAGGGATTGTAACTAGATGATCTTTAAGGTCCCTTCCAATCCAAGCCATTCCATGGTTGTGTGATTCTGTGATTTGTTAGACTGTTTCCTCCTAACTTTTATGCCTGCAGGACAGTAATTTCTTACATGTGCATCCTTATTTTGGCTGTTTTAGGATCATTGATTGACACTTCCCTTCAGTCCTGGCAGTTGCTTCTTGCCTATTGTGCACATTTGGCTTCTCCTCAAAGGTGTGGCAGCATTTGGCACTTTTCTAGAGCAGAGTCTCTGAAGGTGGCAGCAGAACACATATTGTATCTGAGTGGGCACAAATGTGCTGTCTACAACAATCAAAACCTCCAGAAAATAACAAATTAGGATTTATAATTATGTTCTCCACAGGTATTTACTAACCCTGGCAGACAGAACACATCCGTAGGAGCTTCCCTTTGGGGAGCAACACTATGCATTTATCTTGCTTGATTTTTTTATATTAGCTTCTCAAGATAGTGGGTCTCGTGTGCTGACCTACCACTACAAGAACTTCCTCTTTCCACGGATAATCTAAGAAAAAGCAGCTCCCAACTTGGGTGCTTGGGAATCTCACCATCTTAGATGATGAAAAAAATTGACTGATCATTAAAGAGCTTGGATTTTTTTGTGTATTTTTGTGTATTTTTTCATCACTTAGAAGATGACTAAATTATTATATTCCTTCCTAGAAGCTGATTGCTCATTGAAGCTGCCATTAGAGTCTGAGCTTCTGAACAGGATATGAAAGGGAAGACTGACCTAATTAAAAAAAAAAAAATGAAGACAAGGGAATAAAGATTCTCTTTTGATATAAGCACCCTTAGTATAATAAAGGAACAATGAAAGAATAATAAAAACATGTTTAATTGCAAATGTTGAACTTTTCCTTCTGCTAGCAGCTTTTTAAAAGTGAACTGTGTTTAAATCTGAGGGGATTTGAAATCCTCCAGGACAGAAGCAGTTTGTCAAATATTTTTAATTTAAATAAAAAGAGAAGGAAAAGTGCAAACTCCTCCAGTATTGTCCAGAACCATTAAAGCTATGTGCCAGAGGTATGCTGCAAGTGTAGAAAGAAGGAAATAAAAAACCCACATAATTTTTATTGCTTTGGGGACAGGGATGGAAGGGGCATGTGAACGGATTGTAAGAATGAAAAGCTGTGCCTGAAGCCTGATGGGAATTTAGTCTCTTTTGATACACTCAAAACTGTGTCAGCCCTTTCCATGAATATTTCATTGGTTTTTAAAAGGAAAATTATCACAATTCTAATACATCATCTGTTTTTAAAAAGTGTTTTCAAAATACTTATTTCATTCTCTCCTTACATCCTTCAGCAGTAGCACACAGACATACATAAAAGGTTAATAAGTTCTACATAAAAGGTTAATAAGAGTCTGAATAAATCAAGAATTTGATGGATTCTTTAGATGTTAGTGAAGAAATTCTGTTCTGGTTTCCAATCAATGGGATCATTGACTTATATGGGACCACAAATGGACTATAAGTTCGTATTCATTTATCATTCTGATTTTACTTTGAGTTTTCCAGGAAAGGTGAAATTTAAAAGATCTGTAATTGCTATGTATATGCAGAAAGCCACATGACTAGATGGCTCATGGGATAAGAGAATAAAATACTAACCATTTCTCTTTACATCAGTTGCTCAGACTCAGCTGCCAATTGCTATTCAGAGGGCATGTGTTGACTTGTGAGGAAGAATTTATTGTGTTTCCTAAACAAATAGTTTTCCACAGCATGGAAAGTTCTGCACTCCAACACACTAGTTGCTACCTTGCTAACTTGCACAGCTAATGAAAATAATCTAGAGAGGAACAATGAAAAGTACCTTTGTTTTGTTGAACTGTTGAACGTTCTCAGTGAATAAACAGAAGACATCTTGAGTGGTTAGTTCCCTAGGTAGTTGAGAAATCAGGAGCAAGATTAGCGCAGAAGAAACTGCTGGGCAGATTATCACTATTTCAGATTCTTTATTTGTGACATTGCTAATCTGATTTTTTTCTGAATGCTAGACAATTTCAGAAGACAATTCTAGTTTGTAACTTTGTGCAGGAGATGGTAAAGAGATGACAGGGTAGTGTCTGGCCTCTTTTGAGCTCCACCTTCAGTGCATTGTTGAAAAAGTTTTTCAGTTCCGTTAGGGCAGCAAGGAAGCCAAATTTCAGACAGACCTTCGGATTCAGTACCATATACTTTCTGGTTTTGTTCTCTTGTTATCAGGTATTGTCTGAGGTACAGAACATGAATGTGCCTCTCCATAGCCTCAGTCTCTTCTTCCTTTTCTTCTTTTCCGTACTTTGACATTTAGACTTTGCTTTAGAACATGTCCCTTAGCAATGGTACTCCTTTGATGAGGCCTGATCTTTGCTACCTCCTTTCCCTTTTAAGGTTTCTTTCCCCGCTTCTTTTCCCCTATGGTCCTTTTGGGTGTTCTGTGTCTCCATCCAGTCCTCCCTCCCAGTGTCTCCAGTATTCTGCACAGGACGTGAGTTTTTGTAAACAGTGCAAATGAAATGAGACAAAAAATTCAGGCCTTACTTTCAAATTGGAGCCAGATGGTTTAGCAACTCAAAAGTTATTGTTTCAATACAGTGTTGTTTTTAAGCACAGTGCAAAGTGCGTAGAAAGCTTAAATTTTCTTACAGGCCTGTGGGCTCCCCATCCTTGGAGATGTTCAAGATCAGGCTGGATGAGGCTCTGAGTGAACTGGTCTAGTCCCTGCACATGTCAGGGGATTTGGAACTAGGTGGTCTTTAATGTCTCTTTCAACCCAAACACTTCTATAATTCTACTTCAGAGGAGGTGGAAATAAAAACTGTGATTCCGCAACGCCTTTAGAATAAGTGTCTAAGTTACCTTTGATGGCTGACTCTTCTCTCACATGGCTGCTGTAAGGCAAAAATCAGTGTGAGCCTAAGCAGATGGTGTCACTTTTCAGGCCAATCCATGTAGTCCAACAATAATCCATATAGTTGAAGTCCAACTCCTGGCCCTGCAGAGGACATCCCCAAGAGTCACACCCTGTGCCTGAGAGCATTGTCCAAATGCTTCTGGAACTCTGCCAGCCTTGGTGCTGTGACCACTGTCCTGAGAAGCCTGTTCAAGTGCCCAACCAGCCTCTGGGGAAAGAACCTTTTCCAAATATCCAATATCCAATCTAAACTTCCCCTGACACAACCTAAGGCCATTCACTTGGGTCCTATCCCTGGTTACCAGAGAAAAGAGAATGGTTCCTGTCTCTCCTCTTCCCCTCACAAGGAGGTTGTAACTGCACTGAGGTCTCCCCTCAGTTTCCTCTTCTCCGGGCTGAACAGAACAAGTGACCTCAGCTGCTTTTCAGTCTATTTCTCCTCAAGGCCCTTCACCGAGCCCTCCTTTGGACACTCTCTAGTAGTTTAATATTTCTTTTATTGTGGCAACCAAAACTGCCCCCTCTGCACTGGAGGCTGCCCCAGTGCATTGCAGAGCAGAGCAGAGCAGAGCAGAGCAGAGCAGAGCAGAGCAGAGCAATCCCCTCCCTTGCCTGGCTGGCAGTGCTGTGCCTGATGCCCCCCGGACACAGGTGGCCCTCCTGGCTGCCAGGGCACTCATATCCAACTTTCTGTGCCCCAGGACCCCAGGTCCCTTTCCATAGCACTGCTTTCCAGCATCTCATTCCCCAGTCTGTCTGTATATCCAGAGTTTCCCCATTCCAGATGCAGAATCCAGCACTTGCCCTTGTTAAACATACTGTTGGTGATTGCCCAGTCCACTGAATATTCTACTATATTTAGCTGACTTTTTAAAAATTGATTTTAAAAATCCCTCCCTGATAGCTGCAGCAAGTTCTATAATCATGCAAAGCTTCTAGAAATCTCTCAATTTGAAAAATTTTATCAAGTAAATGGACATATTCCCTGGTATGCAGGGAACTCCAGCTTTGAGTATTTAGCTGAATTTTTAGCTGTTATAGCCTGTGTGGTACAGCTAATCTCACATAGGAGCAAAAATGAAATTCAACTATGAGATCTCTTCCACATCACAGAAAGCTACCATCCCACTTTGTCACAAATGCATAAATACAGCATAAGGTTTAATCCTGCCTGGTAATGCTGACTTCATATCTGCAAGAAAAGCAGTTTGCTTGTGGCTTTGAATTCCTATATTCCACATTCTCAGGAGAAAAACCCAAACAAACCTGTTTATTTTCTTAGCATATTGAGCAACTATAAAAGGAGATAGTTTTATGACAATTGGGAATTGTTTGAAAAAGTAGACTGTCGGGCTGATTTACCCCTAGAAGTTTGGCTGCTATGAAACAGAAAGTCAGGATTTCTTAGTATTAAAAGAGCTTATATTAGAAGAGAAACTATAAATTATCCTGTGGATTGGCAAAGCTCACCCAGCTACACAGAGAGAATTTGAAAGCTGTGATTCTTTCCAAGGTGAATATGGTGACGAAACAATTAGCTATTCTCAGTGCACGTCTGTCTTAATTAAAGCCTACTTCCCTGTGATGAGGATGCAGGCAGTCCAGCTTCTCCAGACACTCACAGCTGGCACCTGCATCAATCTTGCTGACAAATACACTTCTAGAGAGCATGTGCTGTAATGTCTTTTCTCTCTTGTGCAGGGCTTCTAAGCATGCTGTGGGCTTGAGCAGTCAGCAATGCCCCAAACCACGCAGTGTTTGCTAAGGTGTGTGCATAGGGTGAACTAAGCCTGGGCTTTCTTTTTCCTTCTGCCTATTCAACTAGCAACAGGCATTCTGATAGGTTGACTTACAATATACCTTCGTGACTACCAATCACCTCCAGAACGATGAGTTGCAGCTTCACATTGTTTGAGAACAAGATTTTGGGGAGGAGAGCATCATGCTTGACAGGTTTTCCACGTGTCACCTGATTTCACTGATACACTTGGATGAGCAGCTGGCAAGTTTAGATAGTGGTTGTGACCATAATGCATTTATCTCCAGCAACTGTTTATCAAATGGTGTGTAAGTAGGAAGTTTATGTTAACCAACTTAAAAAAATATTAGAATCTTATGTATAGTCGAAAACATGGAGTTAGGTAAATAATTTTGGAAATTATGTGCCACAGTGTTTACATTACAATACACAGATGCTTCCTAATTATGTAGGTTTCTGCTAAATTATTTTAGATTAGTGTAGGAAGTGAGTATTTCACCTATCTTCCTGATTTAGTCTAGCAAAATATGGCGAAGAATTTCCTGACATACATTGTTTTTTAATGCAACACAGCACTCCCCCAGAATTGGTAATTCACTTCATATAATTACAGTTACACAGAAAAATTAGGCAAATATAAATGGAAACACTCTTTTTTGAATCGACCCATTAAAAAAGAGTCCGTGTACATAGACAGTAGTTATTTTTCCAAGTCCCTCACTTAATTAGTTTAAAACCAAAAATCCCAAACACAGCTGTTTCCATATGCCCAACTGTTTAGATTAGACCATTTTATTTTAAATATTGTAAAGCCAGTTCTGAAGGACACCACCCTCACAGGCTTTAAATACAAAAGTATTGGACTAAGAAAAGTGGCTTTCTGAAGTCTGAGTGTGAGAAAACTGACAGTGACATATTAATGTGTCAATGATGAATAAATACAAGAACTTAAAATTCAAACCACCAACAACCTCATACATAATTTTATTTTTTTAAATTAAGGATATAAAAGAGTCAAATGTCAGAACTATAATGTCAGAACAGTTTATAATGTCAAATGATGCATGTTGCATATTCTTACTATATTCCATTGATCAACCAGAACCTGGATAATAACTGTAGATGATGGAGTACATTTCATGTGCAAATGGACTTGGATTTGAATTGAAAAACACTTTCATATTGAAGTCTTAATAACTGTTTTGTTCAACCTGAACCAATCCTTGCACAAATTATTTTGCATAAATCGGATGTTTCTAACAATAATTAGTATTAGTGTGATGCCTGCAGGGCACTGTCAGGCAAGGAGAACTTACTCTTATGATATAATATAGTAATTTGATAAAACTTGTTACAGATTAGAGAGAGAATCAATCCTGGTAGAACCAGAAAAAACTACAATTTTCCCTTTGCAGACATTTCATGCCATTCAGCTCATAGAATTAATCTTGTTATTTACAAGGGAGATTGTGTAGTTTTGAGCCTGTTTTCCTAAAAAAAAAAATGAAGAACATGTGGTCATGCCATCTGCAGATGCCTTCCCTGCACTCCTGGCTACCACCTTCAGAGAAAATTGCAAACCAGTTTGACAGGAGATAGAAGTCTCAGAGAGACTCAATTGCTAAAAGCTTTCACCCAGGTATTTGGGCAGGGCAAAGATACCTAAATTAGTCACAGAAAGGCTGTCTGTTTTGCAGAAGTACAAGTTACCATATACCTCTTACCTTTTGTCTCATGCAGTCATGGCAAAGAGCCCAGTAAAAACATTGTTTTGCAAAGGAGGACATACAAGTCAAAGGACACAAATCTCTGGGAGGGCTTACAGAATAATTCAGTTTTTGCTATTCTTTGAACTTCTAATTTTGCGTTACAAAGATAACAAATTTAATTCCAGCTCTTTTGTAAAAGGTTAATTAGGAAGAACAGTGGCTGAACCCTGGAAAAAGCAACAAAATATCACATTATTTTAATTTACAAATGTAATAAAATCAAGAGTAATAGAGAGATTGTTACGGAGGATACACATCTTGGGAGTATTAAGCTAACTGAGGTGTTTCCCAGAGAACTTAATCCAATTTTGAGTACTGATTAGAGCAAATGTTAGATTAATACAAAGCAGGCTTTGTCCTTAATTCATCTGGATAGAACCCAGTCCTACCTAAAAGTTTGTGCCCACATTTTATGTAGTAGGTTAAAGAACACATTATTCAAAGAAAAATATTACTATCTTGGTGTCTTTTAGAAAAGTGTCAGTTTGTCTTATTTTCATTACTCTATTGATTAGTCTGAACAGAAGAGAATGTGATGGTTTCAGTTCGGAGAGTGGTAATTTTCTTCATAGTAGCTGGTGTGAGGCTGCATTTTGGATTTGTGACCAGAACAGCATTGATAACACAAAATGTTTTAATTACTGCTGAGAAGCACTTGCATAGTGTCAAGTCCTTTTCTGCCTCTCACCCCACCACCGAGTGGACGGGGGGTGCACAAGGAGTTGTGAGGGGACAGAGCCAGGACAGCTGAGTCCAAGTGACCACAGGGATATCCCATACTATGGGGAGTCATGCTCTGCAAATAAAGCTGGGGCAGAAGAAGGAAGGGAGGGGATGTTCAAAGTGATGGCATTTGTCTTCCCAAGTCATTCTTATGCTTGATGGATCCATGCTTTCCTGGAGATGGCTGAGCATCTGCCTGCCTGTGGGAAACTGTGAATGAATCCTTGCTTTGCTTTACTTTGCTTGTGTGCCTTTTCTTTCCCTATTAAACTCTCTTTATCTCACCCACAAGTTATCTTTCACTCTTCCAATTCTCATCCCCATCCCACTGGGGTGGAGTGAGCGAGCAGCTGGACAGGGTTTGACCACAACATGTGCATAGAGACCAAATAAGTTACTTTTACTGCATCAAATATATTTTCTATTACATGCAGACAAAGTTTTTTCTTTTTCTGTGGCTGCCACAGTCATTAGCAAGGGAAATAAAGAAAATAAAAGGAGATATATGAAGAGTGAAAATTGTTACTCCTGGAGAAGGCTGCTCGGTATTGCCCAGGTAGGCTTTGAAAACATCAAGCCTTCTGAATATATCAAATATCTTCCTTGAAATGATGACACAGAGACCACATCCATGGCTGGATCCTTCAGACGCTGTTTCTCCTGCCATTCTGTATGACTTTGAGCACGTTGGAAAGGTCAAAACTTTTCGTAATCAATTCCATTAGGTCCTCGTGTTGTTCGACACCGTTGATAAACTCTTCTAAAGTCAGTTCCCCTAAAAGAAAGGCAGACATTCCTTAGAAACTGAGAAACCCAGCAATCAATCTTTATCCAGCACAAAACCACTCATGCCGGATTGAATCCCTTAGGAAAGTTGCTGATAAGCAAATGCAGATAGAGTATTTACTAATGCTTTCTCACTTTGCATCAGTCAGATTCTAGAACTCAGACTCACTTTTTTTCTGTTGAAATAACTCAAACACAGCTTTCACTGAAGTCTGAGACAATTATAAGAGATCATAAACGTGTAAAAGTGCGCTAATGAAGCCTGTATCGGAGCTGAATTTAGATGTACTGCCAGTTCTCAGTGAGGTGACTGGAATTTATCTTAGAGCTGGTTTTAACTGAGATTAGGATGTGATTTGCTAAGGATTACTAGGCATAGTCCCTGTGTTGACTACTAGGATTATTTAGAGCCACGATTAGATATAGCAAAAAAAAAAAAAAAAAAAAAACAACCACAAGGGGTTTCACNAAAAAAAAAAAAAAAATCAGCTAAGTGGTTTGACATATAAATTCTTCCAAGGAACTGAAATGGCTGTTTAGAGTGTGATTTTTTTGGCTAATGTCAAAATCAGCTATTAACTTGGAAGTTTCAAGACAATGATAACATCTCTTTTATTGAAGAGTAGGAATATTGTTTAGTGTTCTTCCTCTTTTTCTGCTCTTTTCCCTGTCAGTAAAGGCCAGTTCTAGGCATGTATCTGTGTGCACAGTACACAGAAATGTACACAGCTCTCTGTCTAGAGCGGTTATTCCAGTGATACTGTTTTACTTTGAGAGGAGAAATAAAGCTTGGTTTAATAAGAAAAGCCAGATTCTTTCCTCTGAGAATGGTTTAAAGTTTCTTGTTAAATTCACAACAATGAATGATTTCTCAGTAAAATAAGAAATGACAAGAGGCTAGGAAAAGAAGGAAATAGCTGGAGGAGTTAGGGCCTCAGGGTGCAGCAGTTCAAGTCATGTGCATGTCTGGTGAATGCTTAGCTAGCTAACTTTTGGCTGTTTTCAGGTTTAAGTACTCCTTGCAGGGGGTTTTTTGTGTCTTGGTTTTTGTCCATGGCAGCTTCTGATTTGAAAAAGGAAAATTATCAGAATTTGAAACATCTGAAAACCACTTTCTACCCATAGTCAGTAAAAGTTGCTTTCTGTTTAGTCACATACGTCCTTGCAACACTGGTGACAGGCTCATATAAAGAGGAAAGTCACCATTTGATTGAAGTCCTGGCTCTTTGGCTTCAGTGAAAGCACTAGGACCCTCTCCAGGAGCCAGCATGCAGAGTCCTGAGGAAGTTTGTAATTCTTTTTTCAATAACAGCAGCCTTATGTAATCATTCTAGCAGAGACAGAACAAGCCATCTCTGTACACTTGCATGCACCACCCTGCTTTGCCACTCATCCACTCACTTCCTCTGGACTCTCCTCCTATCCCAGGTGCTCCTCTTACTTCCCCTCCTCTTCCCTCTCTATTGATTTTGACTGAGGTCTTTGGGTGGGTGGGACTCCTGGACTCCTAAGTGGACATGCTGCACCATTTTCAGGTCAACTGGTCTTGGATTCCCTCCTCTTGCTCCCAAGCTGTACGTTTTGAAGAACCAATAGCCATGTGCAGACATACAAGCCACACTGCAGCTGCAGCTGTGGTTACTCTGGCAGCCCCAGACTCACTGCTGCTGTGATGGACCTCAGATTTCCGTGAGGTAATGAAAGTAAATTGCAAAACCAATGGGAGCTTTGTTTTAAGAGTTGTTCTTTACATCCATGGGTTATTTATTGTGTATTAATGTATGGAAGGACTTTGCACCATACTTGTCTATTTCCACTTTCCTTTAGTAAGAAGCTACAGGGAGGTAGCATAGTTGAAGCTAAACTTGGCAGAATGTGGCCTCTTCCTCAGGTGGAGCTAGTCTTGTTTCTTTGCAGCAATTGAAAGGGAACCACTGTGAAGATAATCCTGAATAATTCATGTTCTGACTTTTCTTTGCTAAAATGTGTGACACAAAAGTTGTTTTTTCAGCTGATGGTCTAGCTCAGGTACAATTATTACTTGCAGTAAATGTATGGTCAAAGCAGTGAGTAGTTACAGAATTTGCATTAGATTTTGACTGAGTTATTTGGACTCCTTTCATAATTTGTCTTCACCCCAAGACTGGGCCAAGGAGGTGGGGAAAAAAATCCTTCCCTAGTGCATCTTCCGCATGCATCACAAGATCACTGTTTATACTCTAATTATATATTGCCAACAACTGTTTTAAAAAGTAACCTCAGCACACGAAGTAAGACCATAGAAATGCCCCTCTGTCTGGAAAACTGCCCAAAATTCCTTTCTGTGACCTGACTTCATTCTGAATTTTTTTCCTAGTATTCCTAATTTATCAATGATCTCAGCAATTTGTGTAAAATGTAGTTGCCAGTGGAACGAGGTTCTTCATGATTAGAAGTATGAGGGGGGACATTCACATATTTCAAGTTTTCTATGAGAAACAACGCTGAAGCAGTGAACTGAAGTTTTAGTTTCCAAATGGAAGTCCAGTTGGCTTAATCTAACTATTTTGAGGGAAAAACAGGAGCACGTGTCTTAGCACGTGTTGACAGTCAGCCTTTGAGGAACATCTAGTGCTCTCCAAACTTTAAAACATGCTAGACATGTGCAACCAGGCATCTTATTGTTTTTTAAAAAAATTTTAGATAGATTAAGCCAACACAAATATTTTAAACCCCTTCTTCAATCAACTTTCATTTTGTTGTGCAGCCAGAGAACTGGCATTTTAGGAGAACAGTGCAGGACCTCTGTTTTTTAGCCCCTACTGTAATTCCTATGCCAGTTGATTTACACTTCACTGTAAATCTGAAGTAATAAGGGTAAAGAAGAACCAGATGCAGGCTTTCGGTTAATCTAAACCAGTCAGTTCTTCAGTAGTGTTCAAATCCCTTCTTGCAGAGGAGTCCCTGTCAATGCCAATAAAACCTAGAATCTTACCATCATTGTTCACATCTATCCTCTGAAATATCATGTTTGTGAACTCTTCAGCAGTCATGTTGGTGTAGCCATTAATAGCCTGGATAGCCTGGGGGCAGAAACACAGAAAGTTCTCTCAGAGTTTTTTCCATCAAGTTGTGAAAACAATACACTGGCCGCAGCAGTACATGAAATGCAACTCTTTACTTCAGCAACCCTTTCACAAATCACTAAATAAATAGCTATTTCAAGTAAATTTTCAGTAATGAGGACTGGAAATTTAATTAACAGAACATAGCCTGGAGATTAGAGACTAATTTATATATCTCTGAAGGTCTGAAGAACCATGTGGCTCCTCTGCTCTGAAATACACTTTAGATTCCATGTCAGCATTTTTATCTGGCCCTAGAGAGTTCTGTGTCTTCAGAGAGTGCCCTGTGGTCTGTGTGATTTAAATACAGTATTGTTTTTCACAGCTGAAAGCGCATGCAGAGAAAGCCTAAGTCATTTTTCTATTAGGACATGTTTGAGTAATCACAAATAAAGTAAGACTAGCAGTCCTGGAAGTTGGCAGAATTTACTTGTCCTCCAAAGAAGTTAAGAAAATCAGAAGAATCCCCTCTACTGGCTGGGAAAATGTGTACATATATAAACGTGCATATATCTTATATAAGGGGCACACTATAGAATTTGTTTTTCTGCACTTGAATTATCTTGAGCTGAACTGTGTTGTGTAAGATAATTCACTGTATGTGTCAGTTGTTTCTTTTGGTCTTTCTTTCCTAATATTATATTAGTCCTCATTATATTAAAAAAAAAATGTAAGTTAAATCTGTCCAGCACTGGTCTGGAATTCTTGACCATTGCTGTCTGTATTTTACTTTACAGCTTTTAAAAAAAGGAACCTTAATACACCAAATAAGACAATGCAAATGCCTCCCCCCTGCCATGCCCCAAATTCCTGCCTATTTCAAAAAGAAGCAAAAATTTTACAGAAGAGGTTACACAGACTTGTTTGTATTACTAATTCATACTTCAGGTACTTTTGGTATTTTATATGTGTGACCCTCTTGCACTCTCCAGTAGAAAGTTGTATCCCTTCCACAGTTAAATTTATTGCAGTGCTAAGAGTAAAGCAGTGGTTCCTGAAGTATTTGAGTCACCAACTACCACAGAATCCCCTTAAACAGTGAAATAAAATAACTGGGCATTGAAAGGGTGCATGCTTATCTGGAATTATCTGGAAGGAGTTTTGATGGTTGATAATGATATGGTGGTCCATAGTTTGCATACCTGTAGAGACAGATTTAATTTTAATAAGACTTATCTGTTTCTAAATTAATGTCTCAGATATTACACCTCTTTCTGGACAAGCCCTTGGTCACTGATGCTTACTATAAGCTGGGCACCCCTTGATGGCTGTGAGCCTGGGATTTTTCCTCCTAGAGCCCACCATTTTTAATCTAGCCTAGTTCAATGACTTAGGCAGGTTTAACTTAAAGTTCTTATACTCCAAAAGAGATGGAAACACACAGAAGTTTAAATTGGTTTTAAAACCAGGTGAGTCGAAAAAGAAATCTTCTTTACATTGAAAACATTTTAATTTTAATTCTCTTGTTGGAAAAAGCCCCAGATAAAACACTGTTGACTCATTGGCTCTGGGTAAAAATTAATGGAGAATATATGCAAAAAAAAGATGCCGTTAGTCTCAAAAAAGGAGAAATCTGGAAGATTCAGCCTATCCTTCTAGCTTTAGAAAGCTGCCCTTTAGAAGGTGATCAGCTTTATTTGTTTGACCCAGTAGCTCCATCTGGCTCCAGTTCCTTTTAATTTGGGCAGCAGCTCTTTAAAATCTCTAACAGTGACTAGCTTGGCACCAGCAGTAATGCAGAATCCAGGAAAAGTGCCTTCCATAATGTTTATTATGACATTAAAACTCTATTTAGCTTTGATGCTCCCTGCAGCAAAACTTTGATCTGTAGTGAGCCCTGTACATTTAGGGAGCAGTATTGAGTCATACATATTTGTAATGAGCCCTAACATACCTTTTGGATGAAAGCAGCTAATGACGAGCACAATGTTATTTCATCAGGGCAAGTTGAAAAATATGAAAAGAATTTTAAAGACAGAGTTGTACTTCTTTGGTTTTATGGGTTTGAAGTGGACCCATTTTGTGTAAAATTTTGACAATATTTTTGTCCAAATGTCACTGCATGATTTAATAGTAAAATTATATTTCCATTATTTAGGTTTAAAACAGAGATAATGGCATTTGTAGTAAACAAATCTAAAAGCCTTTCAAAACCTAAAATAATGTAATATTTTGATGACATCTCTATTTTTCTTGCTGCAAGTTCAGTTTGAGAAGCCAGTTTTCCACAATAGACTGGCACATATACTTGTAACCATCTGTTTTATTCATTATACAGCTACAGTTCTACCCTGCCTTATATTATAGTTTATCACAGTAATGTCTCTACTGTTTCTACAGTATTTCATTTTCAGTAAAGTATTTTATCTGTAGAACTATGGTTTAAAGTAAAATACTACTTAGATATGTTCAATAACAAAGAAACTGATGCCAGGAGTGTCACTACTAGCCACTGTTAATTCTGGTTTTACAAATGTGAAACATTAGATAAAGTACAGAGAATCCATTTATAGCAAATGATGGACCACTGTTTCAGGGGCAATTCACTATATCAAATGCTCTTGCCATTGGTCATAAGTTGCTTACCCTGAATATACTTAATAGTTCCTTTTTGTCAATGCATCCATTTCCATCAGCATCGTATAGCTTGAAATACCATTTCAGTTTTTGGTCAATTTTCCCTCTTATAACCAAATTTATTGCAGCTATGAACTCCAAGAAGTCTATAAATCCGTCCTAAGAGAGAGAGGGAGAGAAAAAAAGTACCTATTTAACAACATTGGTTTTCAGTTCTTTTTGGCAGTTGCACAGAAACAGGTCATCAAATTCTCTACAATATACATTGATTTATGAAGCATCTTAACATAGAAATCTCCTGTGGTGTTAAAAAAGGGTAAAAGGATGCACTCTACTGGAAGAACCATAGGAAGAGGTGTTAGGAAAGACAGTTTTGTTCTCCCCTGAAATCTGGAGGTACTGGAGGTGAGGGGCAAATGTGTTCTGAGCAATTGGTATTGACAGTTTTTAAGAGGAAAAGAAACAGTTTTGTGGCAGACTGCCACGTGAAAAAGAGTAATCTGGGATATCTGGTTTGGTACTAATGAGATAGCTACAGTGAAGTTGTTTACATCTATACTGCAGAACTATGTATGGTTTCCAGAGCTGTTCCAGGTGTTATTCATCTGAGAGATCATGTTTTAAAACTGTAACCAATACTCTGGCATGAACCCCAAGTGCTGTGGTTTATCCACATAAACATCAAGTCCCTCTGATGAGCATTTTGCATGGGATAGAAGGCCTTCAAGTCATAAACTAGTCTCTATTGATGATTTGGGATAATTCTAGAGAGAGAGTATTTCAGATTGTTTTAATTCCCCCCTCTGCTGAGCAACCTTCTATTGAAAACAAAGCAAGATGCCTAAACCCATCCCCACACATCTACCTGCCTAGATTCAATCACAATAGATTGCAGAAGTGAATGCGGGTTCTCAAACGCTAAATATATATTTTTTAAACAGGGATCCATCCTCTCTTTTCTTCATTATCTTTTTAAAATCCTCACAACTGTACCTGCTGGGTCAGAGCTCCAAGGAGCCTCTTGTAGTGCTTGTTTTGACTTCTGTGCAAGGCTAATCAGCAGAGTGGCACCAAAGAGATAAATCCAATGTATTCAAACACACTGGATTCAGGATTCATGCAAAAAAGGTGTGTGGATAACTTGTGAAGACTGGCCATTGCTTCTGCAGGTTCTCTGGTGGTTGCTGATTTTACTCTAATTACAATCACAAGCAAGCACAGCAAAGACAACCACTGTTTAGGATTAAATGAAATTTGACGGTAACTACATGTAATTTTCAAACAAAATTAGGCCCAGTATTAAAAGCAGATGCTTAACCAAAAATGACATATCACGCACCACAAACTTAATCTTCTTTTTGGCACACTGGCTTAAATTTCCATTTTGCAAGTATTATTTCAAGAAGGATCTCATAAAGTAGTTTCCTGGAGGGCCAAATGTATTTTGCTGATTACATTTCCATCATCTGATTTGATATATCTATTAAGAATGTGGTTAAATGCATTTCACATTACTGCTTACTGAAACTACAGATTAATTTTAGGATTGCCGGATGTCCATGGCCAGATTATTTTTTTTCTTTCTCCCTTACATTTCACTTGGGATTTTGGAAAATATTATTTTATTTGCTTTCTTTCTACATCTTGATGTCACTGTTGTTGCTCTGACAAACAGAGTTTGGACAGAGCTCTGACAAACTCTGACAAACAGAGTTGACAAACAGAAGTTTGGAAAGTGTAATAACCAGCCTAATGTGTTTGAATATGTAATACTGATCTGGTGGATTATATGGCCTGTCCCAAAATGGAAGGGACTGAAGGCCAAGGTCAAAAAACTCCCACCTCTGGAAAACACCTGGGAAAGCCCATGGCGCTTTCTGCATTCATGCAAAAACTACTGGTGACATGGTAGCCAGCAGCCAGGGCACCAGGAATTGAAATACTATGAAGGTAGACATGTTTGTCTCCTTGATGTGGAACCAGAAGCATTGCATAAAAGCATTGATGAGAAATGTACTGTTTCCCTTTCTACATCAAAAACATACATTTTAGGTAAAAAAGAAAACATTTATGGGATGCAGAAGGCTATGGTGATATTGTTGCACATATAGAGAACTTTCTGAGATAAGCAGAAATACTGCATTTTTTACAGTAGCATCTCAAAATACTACATTAAACAATGAAAAACATCATAACAGTAACCTATGAAGATCATCCTGTGGTTCTGTGAGTACAACAAATAATGCAATAAATGTGTTATGATGTTATTAAAAGAATACTGCTGTGCTGATTTACCCATCTGCTGCTCTATAATCACTCTCAATACAAGTATCTAGGTAGGTCCTTATGTGTCTCTGGGCTCTGAAAAACACCACTCTGCTGCATGCACAGTAACATATCTGTTGCTTTTTAGGAAGTCATTAATTCACAAGCAAAGGGCTACTGCAAGAATAATAAAATAAATTTTAAAAAAATGCCCAACAACATAATAAGCAGAGCTGATTACCACTGGTGGAAGATATAAATAATTTACTTTTGATATTTTATGCTGTAATTGTCAAAAGGCATATTTGTAATATTTTTATTAAATGGAATTATTGCTAGTGAAACGTGCTTATTCATCAGCTTAGGATACAAGCAAATTTGGGTGATGGATGCATTCATTCTGTGGGAAGGTTTCTTTTTCATGTCTGAATGGTGCTGGCCCTGCCTTCCTTGTCTGCAGCACATCGCCACGGGCGTCTGAAGGGAGGGTGAAGTCCTGCACCCTCCCCTGCCCAAATGGACAGAGGCAGATGGGGTCAGTTCAGGCTGGAGAGATACCAAAAAAATGGGTTCAAAACTTCTTTTACATGCCCCAAAATCTTCTAGACTTTCTTCTATACATAGCAGGCTTAATAAAATGGTGGACCTATTATTATTCTTTCAACAGCTTGACTGGATGAACTAGAAGTTTAAGGACACATTAGGGTCATACATGTGTTTGTGCCCTTTGATACTTTGCTTTTGTAACTTGTTTTGATTTTGCTGACAAGTGATATTTTGAGCCACTTGCCACAGATTGATTCACACAACAATGACTAAAGGAGGCTCCAAAAATGGAAGGAGAACTTGCTGATGGAATGAAATTGGTCCTTAGGGCACTACCAGCCCTGACTGCCCAGGGCTGAGAGCCCATTTCAGTTTTTCATTAGCTACTGGCTCTCCTGAGGATAAAGGAATTTAATTTTGTCTTTTTCGCAGAGGCTTTTGCTTTGGCCTAGCAGTCTACATGCCTTTGCTGGAGGCTGCTCACCCTTATTTGGTGAGGACAGAGATGTGTCTCCTGGGGCAGAGCTGGGCAGCGAGGGACTACTGTGTTATACAACAGCCATGAATACCCTAGCCCTGGAGCTCTAGGAGAGCATTACCCTTTGGCTCCCAGAATAGCGCTGCTAATCTTCACAGATCCTTAAAAAACTCTTACGACTTCATACTACAGAGATTAAAAATAATTGACTTGTCAGCTATGAGCACACACTTGATCTGAAACAACATGGTTATCCGAGGTTGTGCCAGAGTGATCTGAACTTGGTGTTTTGGCCGCCTAGCTCTTCGCTGAGAGTGATTTCCTGGCAGTGTTGATGCTACAGGGATAGTCAGCCATCTCCCACTGCATGTTGTGGCCATGCATGTGCAAAGGGACAGTTTCTGTCCCTGCAAAACCCTGTGGTGAGTGAACTCATCATCTTGGACCGCTATGGACTCTACCAGGAGTCTATACACAATTAGCAGTGTCTTGTTTCCAAAATTTGCTCCTGAAAAATCTCTAAACTCAATATGACAGCAGGAAAATAGCTCAGATGGTTTATCAGGATTAATAAGTGTGCAAACATAGATGGCATTTCAAACCCAGGGCTCAGGTCATGGTATTTCAAACCTAGGTCTTAGATCATTAAGCCACCTTCCTTCCCAACTGCCCGTCTTTCAGAATAGTCCTTAACCCTCTTAAGACAGAGGGAGGAGGCAATCATTAAACAGCTCAGAATAACTGAGACATTTATAGCTAATCCTATGTGCTTCTTTCTTTCTTTCTCTCTGGGCATGATTTCAAATATGGCACTACTTTCTCTGCTCTCAGAAACCTGAAGGAGAATACATTGCACTCTGTTTCATCTCCCTCCATTTCACAGACCCATGGAATAATAGAGTCCTGTAGGTTGGAAAGGGCCTCAAAGATCATACAGTCCAACCATCCTCTGTTTGATGTTTGGTTTTGCTTCTGAGTACTTTCAGCTGTTCTTTAAAGGATGCATATGCATTATTGAAGAAATACAAAGTTACTCATGGCTCTTACTTTGATGCATCCCTAGGATCTGATATTGGAGTTTGAGGCTTGGACAGAGCTCCAGATACTGACAGGCTATGGCCAGACTCATGAGTTCCGTAAGTAAACAGAGCTGGCATTTGTCATGGGGTGGGGGAGGCCTCAGCAAGCAAAGATTATTAAATAAGGATGAAGAACAAAGCAGGGAATTAGGAGCTGCAGATCTTTAAGCGATTGTGTAATCATTGCATTCTCACTGTTACGTAAGGAGATGAGGCTGTATTGACCAGACTGTTACACAAGGTTCTGCTTTGCCCAGATGAAGAGGTTTGGGGACTTAAAATGCGAGGTTTGGAGACTTAAAAATTACCAGGACCTAGGTGTTGGAGGAGTTGGAAATGCAGAGCCAACTATGTGTCCTGGCTCTCAGACCTGTAGGCTACCCTGGTAAAACCTGGTGAAATCCAAAATATCATCCAAGATGACAAACAATTTTATTTCTTTAACAACTACCCCATAACTCCCTGCTATCATTCACAATTTTCTTTCAAGATCACTGGAGAAGCAGGAAGACAGGGAAGTCACTGATCCACCAGGCTGAGCCCTCTGTGCAGGAAGGCTGTACTGAAAAGACCTAGCCCTCTACCCTCTGTCATCCTCTCCTGGATGCTGGGGTTTAGCTTTCTGCACTCCTAGTTTTGAGCCTCTGCCAATGCTTTTAGGAGCATCTTTCCCAACTTAAAGCAGTAGGCAAGAGAGGAAAAACTAAAAAAAGGCAGCCATGGCAACACATTTTCCAGCAAATTCCTTGTTGATAATTCTAGCAAATTTTTCTTGTTTGACAAATCCAAAAACGTAACAGGACAAATCTCCAGGAAAAGTACATTGAAGACGTACATTTTTTCTAGTGGTAAAGATGTTCTGTTTGGCAGAGTTGGGTGCTTCTACATAATGCTCTTGGAATCTCAAGGGATGTATGAAAGACAGCTCCTAAAAGTTGCATACATATACCATCATTGCCTAAACTACTTGTATTATTATATTTATACTCTTACTGGTTAATTCTTAATTACTATGGAAATAAATAGGGGGGAAAAGACAGTTATGCTTTAAAAAACTGCTCAAAATTTCCTTAAATAAAGGAAACAGCTTCCTGAACTTTTTCATATTAAAATTACTTTCTCCTTTATCTACATCATAATTTAACAAGTAATATTTAAAAATAATTATGACTAATTGTACAAAGGTAATCTCCATTGCCTATTTACATAATGTGACAGAATTACAGGATAATGGTATGCTCCAAATGCTTTTTAAGCTCAGTGAAAGCTGCAAAGTACATGTTAATTTGTTTACACTTAAATGAAATTTTCAAAGAAACCCTAACCTTATCCAGTTCACCTACATATTAAGGCTGTGTGATGCAGGGAAAATTCAACTGGAGTATTACTTTGTGACACTTGTCTACTTGAATATTTTAAAATTTTGATTTTAAAGAGAAAAAGTTACTGGTAATGCCGATTACGCTTTTTGAAATGCAAAAAAGAAAACCCAAAGAACGCCACTGAATTCTGCAATGCTGTAATAGAAATCTGAGACAGACATTCCTTTAATGTCCCATGTAAAGAATTGGCCTTCTGTCCTTGATGGTGCTGTGTCATTACTGGGGAGTTTCCTCTGGTCTAAATCTTTTAGATCATAAAACTCATAATGTTAAATCCTACATTCAAGAATTCAACTGTACTTGCATTAAGCAAGTGATGATTTTAATGCTAATGTAGGCTTTTTGCTGGTCATGACACATTATTATAGCATAAGTTTGTACTATCACAGCAGTGTGTCCTGTGCCAAACTACTGGAAAACAAAATTAAGATCATGAAATTCCACCAGTAACTGTGGGAAGTACTTACAATATTACAGAATCCTTCTTTTTGGAACCAATATATAAAATGGAATGTAAAAAACTGGGGGGTACTTTAGAAGGAGAAAAAATACATTCTTTAGTATAGCCTATAAATAAATAGGGTAGTATTTGCAACCAGGTGAAATATTCATAGAACATGGATTTTTTTATCAGGGTGCTGCACCTTTCAAAGGCACTTAAGCATACTGAGAAAAATTAGGTAACTACACTACCTTGAACACAGCAAAACATAATTTAACCTCCTCATTTACAGTAATCAGGCTAGTTACTCTACATTTGAGGTAATTTTATGCAACATTACTCCAAATTAAGAAGAAGCAAATGATTTGGCTTTGTTGTTTTTGTTGCCTTTGTTGGATTGTGTTTGAAACTAATGGGAACAGGATTTCTACATGTCACCTTCAAAAAATCCCAATATTTCAGGAAGTAAGAGCTGTAGATGTTTGTTACTTTTGACAGAAGAATTCTTTCTAAGACATATCTAGAGCCTTGTTTTCTTCTATCCCTTGGTTTAGAAGCTGATTAATTTTTTGACATACAGGCTTTTATTGCTGACTACAATGTGAAAGCAATGACTGTCATAAAAAGAAAATAAGTTTTCTTGGCTTTTCTTCTTGTGGAGATATTTATGAGAGTGACAAAGCCTTCAAAATCAGAAAAAGCTAGAGTTAGACTTCTCTGGGCAACGTGGAAGTTCTTTCTACACGCGCTGGGCCAACACAAGAACCATGGAAAAGGAGTAATGTAGAAGAGCCTGTCTTGACACAATATCAGTTGATATGGTTCTTGGCCTCATAATATAATGCAGATGTTGCTGCTGCAGCCTTGTTGCCTTGGCTAAGATGGCTAGTTAGAATAGGCTAAAAAAAGTGTCCAAGGAGACATTTCAGGCTGAAGACATCCCTGAAGTTATGTGTGTTGCTGAACTTACGTTTGCACAACTATTCAGAGATTTATGATACAAAAGAGGAAAGTAGTTCAGGAAAGTTTGGGGAAATATTTCTCTGATTATCCTCCTTACTGCCTATTGCACCCAATTTTATTGTGTTAGATTTGGTAATGCCTGTAAACATGTAAGGATGCAGCAAATGGGCTAAGGAGCTCCCTAGGCAGCCTGACAATTCATATCACAGCAGCTATTCCTGGTTCTGAGGACACAACCAAGCAAGATAATCTGGGAAAGGAAGCCCAACTGAAGATGATATTTTCCAGAAAAGGAGAGTTAGCAAAGATGTCCTGAGCCATATAGTTAATCCCTCAAGAAGTGAAAATGCATAAGATTTAGGTTCCAGGTAGTTTTCAAAGCATTGCTCTCCAACAACCTTTTTTTTTATTTTATTTTTTTTTATTTTTTTTTTTTTGTTGATCCTTTAGGAGCTCTTCATACCTTCTGTGATCCTGCAGAAGGTGGCTAACACATTGTTAACAATTGTTCAATTGGGCCACGTCAGTCTTTAACAAAATAATGTCTTCACTAGAATCTCTAGACTAATTGCGTCATAGAGAAGAAAGTAATATTTCTCTCTCTCTCACAGTTCTTAATAAGGGGGAAAAAGGGGAAGGAAAAACCAACTGAAAGTCAAATGAAAAATAACTTACAGTAATCAGCAAAAGACCTCTGAAAAATGTAACATCTTTTTGTGGACATTTGTACACTTTTAATGAAATATGAGGTGCAACCACTGCTTTCATAGAGAATTTCATGGCCAAATGGCTCTCATTTCCTCCTACAACAACACCAAAGATGGTGTACTTGGCTAATCATATTCATGTCCCTGTAACTAAAAAAAGATAATATCTGTTTATATCCAGAGCACAAAATCAGGTGCTAAAAAGTCTACATGAAAATTTGAACTATAAAGACACAGCAGAAAAGTGGGGAAGGAGCTGGGATGAGAAAAAAAGGAAAGGTGGTCTACCTCCCAAAATTTATCAGCTTTGTTCAAAGTACAAAGAGTGAAGGGAAACAGTTATTCTCCAGGAAATAAAAGAGGAAAAAAGAAAAACAAGATCTAACTTGAGATTTAGCTTACATTGCTATGTAGTCATCCCTACACACAACAAAGTTCTATTGAAGTAACACATTTTTGCATTTCTTATTATCTGTTCTACATCAAACATCCTTTTTAAACGTTCTTCTTTATATTTTAAATGGGTTCATTTTAAAATCTTTTTTTATCATTCTAATCTACATAATGATGTCAGATGAACTCTATCAGAGAACTAGTTTACATTTTAAACAAAAAACCCAAAGTAGAAAAATGATTAAAGATTGACATCAGCTGGTGGCTCCTTATCTAAAGATTTCTAAAACTGCTGTGGAGTGTCCATTTTTGTGCATCTACCAACTTTATCTCTGCATAAGAAGTGTAGCATAAAATACTGTTCTCTGACGTGGTCTCTCCGATGCTTTATAAATTTCAACAGAAAATCCTTGAACTTGCATAATTTTCCTTCAGTGACACATACCTATTAATCTTCTTTCCTCTTCACAGTAATCCTACCTTTTCAAGTCCGATTTTCTTACAAAGCAACAGACACTTATTCCTATAGCTAGTTTCAATTAATGCCAAGAGAAACAGTAAGAACTACAACAGCAGCATCCCATTTTCAATACTTTGCTTCATGTGTTAAATGGCTATGCAAATTTTGTTCTTCAGAGGTCATAAGAACCCAGTCAATCAATCAATCAATCACAGTGTTCATTTTCTATTTTTAATGGTGGCAAAACCTATCTGCAAGCTAGTGGAAAATGAATGACAGTGGTCTGGGTTTCTGATTTAAAGAAAGAAGATATTTTAGAATTAGTGTTAAATAATAGCAGTGCTGATTGTAGAATTTTTCCTTAGTTCTGCTTAAGAGCAAATAACACTTCCAATGTATTATAGATACACCCCTTGTTTTGATGGATATAATAGCACTGAAATATGATGCACATTCTCATTGAAAAGCAAATATACATCAGTATACTTGGCAACTACTGAGATATTTTAGGTGAACATAAATGTTTCCCCTCTAGGCTGCATGAAATAGGACTGCCAGTTATGCGTGGACTCAGAGGCAGAGGGAATGAAAAAAGTAGGAAGAATTAAATGTATTTGTATGTGCTTGCAGATTTATCATTTTTGTATTAAAAATAGCTTAAGGCAGAAAAATATTGAGATAATTTTGCCCTAAAAAGGGACTCTTCATATCTAATAAAGGAAATCCTTAAAAAAAAAATTCGGTTGAACTTTTATTTTAATAAACACATTATTTGTAAAGGTTTTCATTGGAAAGCTGTGGCAAAAGATAAACCTATCACTTGTTATCTTGCCCGTGTCATTATATAAATAATGCTTACAAGTATTAATGTATGAATCATCAGTAAAACGTTTGCTGAAATGCTACCTTCTGCACTCCTTGTGATAATCTCAAGGAAAATTAACTTTGCAATTACAGTTCCGAACATTCAGCATCTTTATTTTTCAATGCTGCTAGGAATGATGAACAACTTCCAAATTTCACTAGCATATTTATTTGTTTGCTTGTTGCATGTTTAATTATTAGCCAAACATTCCATAGAGGGCAAGGGAAAGCTGAAAAATCTTCATGTTATAGCCCCTGGTTTTCAGAAACTTTGAAAAATTGAATAGACAGCTCTGTGCTTGGTGTATAGGGCTGTTTAATTGGGAAACCATTGTTTGTGTGCACAAGAGACACACCAGAAAGAGTTAGTGCTTATTTAGTATGTTCCTGAGAAGAAAGCTTTTAGGACACAGCCTGAGTGAGTAACCTCACACAGAAACAGCCCTGACTAGAAATGGCCTTTGTGCATTCAACAGCTGCACTCTGCTGAGCCGGAGTTGTGAAGAGCTGTATAGTGATGTTAGGTGTATCTGTACCTTACAGGTGTTCTACCCTGTAGGTGTACCTGGACCTTACAGGTGTATCTGTACCAATTACAGGTGTACCTATATATTACAGGTGTACCTGTACACACATCAGCACGTGAGATAACTGAGCCCAAGAAGCCAAGCAGCCATGGCACCATTGCCTCTTCGGCATGAAATGCTCTGAGCTTACGTGGCCTGCCTGCCACCAAGACCAGAAGTGACCTCAGTCTCCACATGGCATTAAATTGCTCCATGAAGATGTCCCCTTCTCTGTCATACATCCACTGGCCATAGTAATTTCCATGAATGGGGAGCTGAAGTACTCTGTTATTATCTCCAGCCTAACGAAAGGCAGGGAATGATAAGGTTTGGCTAGAAATTGAATTTCTGTTGGTATTTGTACGGACGACTTGAGTGAAACAAGTTTTGACTGGGCTTTCAATCTGTCACAAATTGTCAAAAAGCCTACCATGCTGCCATAATTTCTTTTAAACTATTTGCAGTTTACTGGAAATTTGGGTTTTTTTTAGTGGAAATCCTAAGAGGGAGAAGGATGTCTGTAACAGGCTTCATCTGGAAGCAGCAAAGCCGATGAGGAGGTGAAACATAATTCACAGCTGTAATTACGTCCCCTTGCCACTGTCCCACTGGCAGCCTGTGAGGTTAATATTCCACACCTTACATGCTAGAGGTTTTAAACTGGGAACACATGAAACACAGAGGAGAAAGTCCATGCACCTTTGAAGAGTGTTTTATCATCTTACTCTATGTTATGTACCTCCAAACGTGGATATCCTCAGGTTAACTCAAGAGCCATTAGGCTGGTATAATTGGAATTGTAGATTAATCTCAGGACTAACGCTTTAGCAGAGCTTTCTGAGCAGATTCCTATTTTGAGAAAACGGAAGCCTATAAGTGCAAAATACATTCTGTCTGAGAAGAATAAATGACTCAAGTTTTCCATAATGGGTTTCTCTCGATTTAGATCAATTGTAAACCAGTCCCTATACAATATGATTTTTATAAGCTTCAGCAATAGAAATCGTAATAATTTTAAACTGTAAAAGTCCACTATTATAGAAGGGTTAGAGCAGGACAAACCCAGGTCATATAACTACAAAAAGTAAGCTGGGGAAAGCATGGGAGAGGGTTCAAGTTTGCCAGCCATCTAATTATAACAGTGCTTCTATGTGAAGGACACTTTCAAGAGAAAGGAAATAATTTCGATCCAGAAGTTTTGTGTACTCTGCCACTTACTGGGTAGTGATCCCTTTATTAAAAAGCAAAACCAGAAAAGAATGCAGTAGCAAGGGAAACAAAATTTTGATCTTCATACCTTAAAAGTTGTTAAAATACTGAAGGAACAGAATGCTAGGAAAAATTCAAATGACCAAATTATTTCTGAATTTGTACGTTATGCACTTACATCCATTAACTTCTGTGGCTTGGAGATGAAAGATTCTCATCTGTTTAATACAGCACAGTGCCTAAATATTCTGCATAATGTCACAGATGCCTTATTTGTACAATAATATCTGCCATTTCAGAGCCCACAGTGTTATACCCAGTCAGCCATCCATTGACCACTCTTCACACATTTGTACTTAACTAAAAACTTTTCAGGATCAAATCCTAAATTTTTGCCAAAAATCCTGGGGCAGAGAAAAATCTGTAGAAAGGTTATAGGACAAAAAGTGAGTATATGGAATAAAGAGATCCTTGTATTTTTACCTCGTCACCAACATACAACATTCCTTTTTTCCTGCCCTGAGAAGCTGGCTGTTGCCACTTTATTCTCAGCTTAACCACATGAAAAACATCACAGCTCTGTACTTGTAAAGCATTTGATCGATGCTTCCTGTTTCTAAAAGTATTCCTTATATAAAGTGTCCACTTGTCTTGGTAATGAATGAAAAATATTAAATTTATTAAAACAGAGTGCTTTTAACAATGCTAGAAATAGAAAAGGAATACAATCGTTACACTGTATAGAGATTAAAATACAGAATATCTGTAAAGCTCTGTGAAAAGTTGCAGTGGGCACAGGACGTAAATCTTGCATCTTACATCTAAAATTGCTCCTTTCCATTTTTTTTCTGAATAAAAATATCTGTTGATCTCAAATATGCCAGTTTTAGTTCCATTTTCCTGACATCCTTCCCTAGCAAGGTTGATCCTCTCAATATCTACCATACCTTTACAAATGCTCACAGGCTATGGATCAGCATAGATTTCTGAGCTTTGCTGCACTCTAGCTTGATTCCCAGCTCTGTTGTTTTACCTATTGTTCTACTTTGTTTTTCCTCATTTATGAGGTTTATTTCCTCATTTTTCTTTTAGCTTGGAAACTGATCTACAGATTGGGATGTCCTTGCTGTAACCACAGTTCAACTCCACATTACATGGAAAGCTGAAATTTTTGGTAAAACTAGGTATGAAACACCTGAAAAAAAAGGATATCAATAGGGACTGGAAGAGGTGCTATACTAGGACAGCATCTGGACACACATGGCCTTCTCTGGTCAGGGACTGCATTCCAACCCACGCAGTTTGTGTAACCAAACAGGCCACCCCTCACTGGTCTGGTCTCTGTGACCCCAAGAATTACAGAATACAAACAAGGGAGAAGGCAATAGCGGGAAGCACTTTGTCCTGTGTTGACTATGGAGCCAAACCCTGCAGTCCCCCAAGGATGTGTTCCTGAAAGTTATGATGGTCAGCAATATGATGGCAATGAAGCAGTTTTTCTGTAAGACGGAATTCCTGCTCATTACTCTGTTTTACCATTCTTCAGCCTGTATTGATATTAGCTTATCTGAGGAAGACAAGGATGAAGACAAAAGTTCAGAAAGATGCAGCAAGAAAGGTCCTGGTAAAAGAGGGAGTTTAGTCACACAGATGAGGCAGCTGAGGACAAGTGATCCTGAAAGCTGTGCTGAAAAGGCAGCCTGTTCTCCAGCTGACATCCCTGGTGCAGCTCTTCATGCCTCTCTGTTCTTAACACTATACATACCATCCCTGTGCATATAAACACGTATTAAATCCCCCCAAGCATCTGTCCTCTACTTCTCATGAGAGCAGTTGCTTTGATATCTAGCAGCTTAGCCATGTATGAATGATGACAGCCTGCAGAGCAGGGTGGCACAATTCTGTAACACCAGATAGAGAAGCAACAATTAGCAGATGGTTCCCATTTTATTTTAAGCGTCTTTGGCCACTGCCACAGCAGCTAAAGGTGAGCAAATGCCCTTTCTGTAACCTGCTTTGATTCCACTCTGCTTGCTTTTACATTAATCCAGAATCTGAAAGTTTCGACAAACCTGAAGGTTTCACAATACTGCAGAGCTGTGCCCCAGGCCACTCAGAATTCCAGTGAGTGGAGGGCTCAATGTGGCCAGCGCCAGGACCTTACAAGCATAAGGCAGTGCTCAAGACAGACCTAGAAGAAGATGCTCCACAAAAGTACCAGATGACTGTGTCTTCAGCCTTGTCTGCACTGCTAAGGAAAATATATATTGTCTGTCTGGGAGCCAGCTACGTTACAGAGAGCTGATTGCAGTCACAAGCGGTTATTGCAGTAGAAAGGAGGGTAAATTAGAAATAGAGCCTGGAGAAACTGCTTGACCTCTTCATTCAGTACTGTTTGGTCTTGTGATTGTACGCTGTGTGTGAGCTCCTCATCTGAGTTATGTTTTCCTCTCTGCCACACGTTCAATATAGTACTCTGAGAAAATCCATTTAAATCCATTTATCTACATTGCACTACATCTTCAGTTAAGTGCAGACCATATTTCCCCTTTGTCGAACATTGTTGTAGGAACTGAGTAACTTTAAGCACACCAGTGTTTTCATATGCTTATGTACAAGCACAGGATAAGCCATGGATAGAAGAATAACCAATGAACTGGAAATTACATCTCTTTTTCGGAATTGTTTCTGGACGTTTTTTTAAGTGCTCCCAGAAAGTACTAACAAAAGTCCTACTCCAAGCCCTTCAAGCACAGTCACACTTCTTCACTTCTAGTGCACCTTAATGGCAACCCTGCCCACAAGAGCAGTTTTGGGAGCAGAACATGTAGAAGAGCTTGCAGACTACAATTCACAAACAAAGCAATAGTATGAGATCAAAAGAATAAAGAAAAGAAGCTTTACCTGGTTCAGATCGAATATGTCAAACACTCGTTTAATGTATAAGTCTCCCTGTGGATCCAGCCCTTGAAGATCCAAAAGTTTCTTGAATTCATGGAGACTAAGCTGCCCAGATGGACATTCTCTCATAAATTTGCTGTAATAATGGTGCATCTGTGCAGGGGCATCTGGTAACGATTCTTGGGCACCCATGTTGTTACACAGTAAGTGTCCCTTTTTGTCTATTCACATTTCCATTTGTCAGGTTCAAAGTCTTGCTCAGGACCACAACTTAGGTTAATATGGCTTTTAAATGGCCACGTTAAACATCTTACAATGTAAGTTTCTATTTTTATTTAGTGCCTATCTCTACTCATGAGGGATTACCTTTAATGCCCAGGTCTGAAATAGATGGGATTTCACAATGTGGCTAAAGTAGAAGCAAAGAGCACCATGGTCAAATTATAGTTCATCACTCTTCCATTGACTACAAACATANAAAAAAAAAAAAAAGAGGAAATTCTAAAAGCGATTGATTTTGAATTATATACAAACCATTAGCAACAGGTAAGAGTCTAATCCTGGAATAGCTGTAAGGAATAACTATCATTTTTGCTGCAAAAAAAAGATGGAAAAGGTTGACAGTGCAAACAGAAATGCCTGTTATTACATCCTCTTTGCCTTAAGTGGATTAAGCCTTTCTAAAAATTGAGCCCTCTGGACTCCTCCTTGAGGTGTTTTTATCATAAATATGCTATGTGGGATCTTGTATTTGTGTGCAAATTGCATCCTATTTCATTCCTTTCAGCACGGGTTTCCAGATGTAACATACAATTTTGGTCACCAGCCTTGTCATAGAACTTGAGTGGAAGAGGAATCTCTTACAGCAACTTCTTTAGCAAGAATCCACCTAGCCTGGTCAGTAAATCAAAAACAGGCTTGCTGTTGGTCACTGCTGTAGTCCTGCATTTTATTTTCCACCTTTCAGGAGCTGAATTCCTTCTTCCTCCATAAGCTCAGGGAAGGGGTTTAGGTATCAGTAATACTTCTGTGCTGATTAGCTTTTATACAAGGAGATGAGCAGCTCAGGAGCGTTACTATAGGACAAAGAAATCTGGAGCTATAAATATCAATGTAAACATATGGGATGTTAGTGATGCAGAAAAAAGACACTGCCACTCCTTCTTTCCATTTATAATCACACAGTGGAATTAAAGAGCAGTCTTGTGAGGTGGTGAGTGTCCATGAAAAATGACAACCATCGTCCAGCCTGACTTCAGCCAGAGAGCAATCAATATCTTACAGGATCAGGTCAGTTTGTGAGAAGAACTCACATAGTCTTAATTATCTGTGCTACAGCTCTTTCCACAAGAACATCAATAAGTTTATTATCATATACTACAAAATATGGAGTACGAGTAGGAGAGCCTGAACACTTCTCAGGTGCCCATGAACCTCTGAAGATCAAACAGAAAGATAAGAGACATTGCCATCAGTTTAGCCAAAACTGGTTCAGAAGGCAAAGAACATAGAACAAAGTGGGTAGCTAGTGTGTTGCCTTCCCTCCAGAGACCACCTCTCAGCCCAGGAGCTGCTGAGTGATCCCAGTGACTGAGGGAGAATGGGAACACACCCTGTGCAAGCATTTCATCTGCAGATATGTGCTGGCTAGAACGGTGAGGGGCAACAAAGAGGAGAAGGGAGGGGAAAGGAAAGCAGACAAACCTCTCGGGAATACACAGTCTGACCACAATCCTGAACTTTATTCTTCTGCCATCGTGCCCTGCTCTTAAAGGAATGACCAAGGATTGTGTCAAACAGCAGAGAAAGACAAGTATTGTGGTTGAACCTCAACCAAGGTTAACCAAGGCAACTAAGGACTGTAGACAGTTGTGCTCTCACCCCACCCTGCCCCTGGTGGGATGGGGAGGAGAATAGGAAAAACTGGTAAAGCTCATGGGTTTAGATAAGACTAGTTTAATAATTGAAATAAAATAAACATAGTAACTAATAATAATAATGCAAGAGAGGAATAAAACCCAAGAAAAACCAGTGTTGTACAATAAAATTGCTCATCACACACTGAGCAATGCCTAGCCCATCCTTGAGCAGTGATTGGCCCCTCCCAGACAGCTCACCTTAGTTTATACACTGAGCATGACTTCTGTGGTATGGAATATCCCTTTGGCTGGTTTGGGTCAGCTGTCCTGGCTGTGCTCCCTCCCAGCTTCTTGTGCACTTCCTCAGTGGCAGAGCATGAGACAATGACAAGTCCTTGACTTAGGATGGACACTACATATCAACAACCAAAGCATCTATGTGTTATCAGTATTGCTCCTACTAAATCCAAAACACAGCATCATACCAGATACTAGGAAGAAAATGAACTCTATCCCAGCTGAAACCAAGACTGTTGACAGAGTACAGGAACAAGACTTATGCAGGCTGCAAATTTGACTTGATATGTTTAGGTTAAGAACTGTCCATCAATAACTCACCCACTGCTAGTCATCCTTCCTCTTTTCTCTCTTTCACTTGGGCAGTGACAGCTCTCTCCCATCTCTTCCCATGACCTTGTGCAGACACTGGTCACAGGATTTCTCTTAGGCACAGGGAACTTGGGAGTTGCTCACATATACTGATCCCTCTCCCCTCCCTCCTCTTTTCTCTCCCTCAAATCACACACTACTTTTGCTTGTTGCTTCCAAATAGCAAGTCTTGGGGAAGTGTGCCCATGGTGATTGAGGCACATGAGAAACTGCTGCACTGCCTTAAATAAGGGCCCATTTTTTGTCAGATTTTGTACATTCTGACAAAACAAATTATAAGAGAATGTTACGTTAAAGTTGGAATGCTTTTAAGTAATATCTGTTCTCAGAATCCTTTTTGCTGTATAAGAATAACTAAAATACCTGTAAAGACAGCAAAAACACCTGGGTAAAAAATTATCTGATTTACTGTTCAGTGTCACAGCATTCGTCACCCCTAGTAGGGGACTAGAACAGTAGAACAGTGTATAATAGTTGATATAACACCTGACATTAAAAAAAGGAGAGTTCTATAGGGCACAAAAAGACTAATATTTATAACCCGCTGCATAGTTTGGCAGCACTTAATGAGCTGCAGACAAAGCTTGTGCTGAGATAGTAGAAATTCTGTAGAAATCACCTGTTCCAAAAGCCAAAGGCATTGGGGCATTCCTATTTATAAATAGAAATAGAAAAATTGCTAACAATGTGGACCTGAACTGAATAAATTAATATAGGAAAGCCATCTCAAAGAATACTGAAACTACGTGTGTAGAGACTAGTTTGTATATAGGAAACCCAGTGAAACTATTCATAATGAGCTATCTCTACCAAACTAAGCTGATTCTAAAAGATGAGGATAAAACAACAGTATCTATTGAGATGCCAAGAAGCTTTCTGGAATCTGTATAATATTCTGGGAGTCAAAAAACCATACAAACAGGCAACAGTGGGACTATGCACTTGCAACAAAAGTGAGAGTCCCGTAATAAAGATTTCTGGTTCAATGACAGGCTGTTGCTAAACTGCAACAACATGGGCACAAAGAAAATGCACATTGCAGGTAAAGCAAAACTGTCTCTGTAGGGAACCATGAGAAAAAAAGATCAGATTCCTTCGTTCTGCTCTGAAAATGGTATAAAAGATCTTAGTTTTTGAAGGGATATGATGTAGATTTCCTTACAAGTGAAAAATGGTATTCTTTTGACAGTTTTAAAATAGACTTCAAGCTTTTCTAAAAAAAAAACCACATCACAACAAAACAAGACTTCCCAGCAGGGTGATCAGGAGCTAACTTGATAAAAAAGGAGAAAAATAAAATAATAGAGGTGACATTCTCTTTCTGCTGGCTATTGTAAAACAGTGGTACCTCGGCAGTAGGCAGCCCATACCCCACCCCTGTGTTGTGAAACTAGGAGGCCACACATCTTTCAACTCTGATAGATGCAGCTGAACTCTACCTCTTTGAAGTGTAATACAAAAAGGAGAACTGCTATCGCTTGAAGTGGCAAATGCCAAGTTTTACATGTATTTGAATAAAAAGTTTATCTACAGATTATTGTCTCAATTTATGTCATCTTTTCCAATTAACTTTTTGCATCTGCTCCAGCTGAATCCATCCCCACTTTCTGTTTCCTTCCTGGGCAATTTCTGTGTGTTGTTTTCTCTGAAAAAAGCCACTTGTCTCTCTTGCGTGACTCAACTTGTGCTTCTGGACATTGCCCCGTTTCTCTCTTTCTCCATCCCCTTCTTCCCAGCACTCCACTGCTATCAGATGCTGGATCCTGCCAGTGCTGGGTGCATATGGAGATGTGCCACTGCTCATTTCCGTTGCAGAGGGCAGCTGTGTGGGCAGGACCAGGCGAAGCACCACTGCAGGCATTCCCATGTCCCTGACTTTGGAGCATGCTTTCCTTCCCCCCATCCTGCCATCTCCCTCTAGTAACTTCTTTGCCAGCTCCCCACGGCACGTGGCTACTCATCATCTGTAGCCAACTTCAGAGTTAATTTATGTCTCTTAAGGTGGATGCAACCTACCTCCCAACTCACACAGACCTGGGTGAGGGGTTTTCAGAGGGACTACCTAGTCACCCAAATGAAAGACTTATCTGGACCAGACACAAAGTTTTGGAAAGAGAAGGTTATCCTCTCAGAAGAGCTGGAACGGCCTATCTTAGTCAGAAAAATTACCTATAAAGGCTCTAAGTGTTTAGGGTTTTTGCTTTTTTGTTGTTTGCTTTTTTTTTTTTTTAAGATACAAACTATTAGGTCCCAACCATCAACATCTTCTCCCTATGGACTACTCTACAGTTTTCTAATTAATTGAATGAGTGTTTAGCTTCTCAATTTTGCATTTCTTCGCCTATGCATGTTACAAGGGGGAAGACCAGCTGGCCTTTCTTGCTTTTATCTTCATAAGGATGGAGCTGGCTTTTAAGGACTGACTCCTTCATGAACCAGAAAGATTTTGCCCCAGTGAGGCGAATTTCTAGTAGGACACAATGCTAATCTCTCTGTCTGAGGTGAGCGGACTCACAAATTATTGCTAACTCAAGCATGGGGATGGGGAAAAGAGAGGTCCCCATGCCACCTGCTTTCTGTGGTGTTTAAACCCTGGCACCATCGTGGGACAGACAATTGCTGAATTATTCTGTCACTGAAAACACTGATCAAGCACTTGGCCCAACTTTGTTAGTTCAAAGACACATTCCTTGTGTGCCTGCTACTATAGTAACAAACAATTAACTCCTGGAGTTTTTGTATACCTTTAAAACTGAAAAAGAAGGCAGTGACCATTAAAACAACATATCTATAGAAGCATATTATGTCTGATTTCTTTTTGTACTACTGCTTCATTATTCCTGACATGGAGATTATGAGTATAGCTCAATGATACATGTCTTGGTGATGAGAAAGTCAGCTGTGCTTATCTTAGTTGTGCAGAGCCTGGTCTAGGAGGTTTTTTTGTCATTAAACCAATTACAGACGTGATTTTGTGGGTGATGTTAGCACACATGCTGCAGTGCACCCATATCTATAAATAACCAGCAAACCATGCACGATGAAATAACAAGTCTTATACCTCCCACGGAACCATTTGTAGTGCAGTTCCTTTAGTTTTAATGATTATGGGAAGTGCTCTGAGATACCAATTTTACATTTTCCATTTGGAGTTCAAGACTTAACACAATGAGGACCCACTGCTGAAGCTGTTGTTTTCCTCAAGGAATCTAGTTGCCAAAGGGATGCATCTTCCTTTGTCAGGAAGATAAGTCAGGAATACTTTCTTTTAGTAGCTGTTGTGAATTTACTGATTTTCCTAAATGCAGGGCTGGCAAGAGCTTGGGCTGCACCTTGCCTGGAGGGCATCAGGGTGGGACTAACAATCCCTGCTACTGCTAACCTGCTACTTTTCAGCAGTTTTTCTACATTATTAGAAATGAAGGGAAAGGGTCCTCTTATCCAGGGAAAATCTGAGAGGCTAACAAAATGTCCTGGCTCCAACTGGGAGAAATAAGAAGACAAGAAATCACTGAACTTTTCCATGCCGACGAACTAGATGGGGGGATCCCCAGAAATCTTCATGTTAATGGTAATAGTTCCAAAATAACCTCACCCTAACAACATTTTGATGCCACGGGCTGTTTTCATGAAGGATTTTCGATTAGACAAATTGGATTTTTCCACTTAATAATGCTACATATAGATCCTTAAACAACTCTAAGTCCCGGCTTCCTGTTTTTATCTGCCTACACAGCACAGCTAGTTGGAAGAAATTTGAATTTTTTTTTTCCTACCAGCAATAGAATTCCCTGAGTTAAGCACTTTGGAAAAAGGAAACCCAAGCCGATAGAGTCATCAGCAAACATTTAATTAAAAGACGAGGCTGTCTTCCCTAATTAGGTGCCGTTGTTTTGATTGTTTTCCTTGCTGGTGGCTGAAGCCTTTCCCAAAGTGAGCAGACACTGAGCCACTGGCATCTCCTAGTGGCCTGGGCTTGCGAGACAAGGGCTGCTGCTGTTGCTAAATAGAGCGGCGGTATTTCTGTCCAGTAATCCCCGTGCCAGTGCTTTTCTGGGACCCTGGGGAGGCCTTGTGGAGAGACAGCCCGAGGGGCTGGGTCTTGTGGCTGCCACTGCCAGCCCCCTCTCCCTCTCACTGCAGTGAGCAAACAGCCACATTTATTCCTGCATGTTGTTTCTGTCCAGTTACCAGCTCTACTTCTGATGGAGAATGAATCTCTTGTTAAGATTTTAACTATTTTTTCAAGACTTTTTCTCCATAACTGGCATTTCAGTTCCACAAGAGTTTCAATTAATATACAAAAGGGGCGAGAAAATATTTCTTTCTTCCACTCTTTGAATGCCTATTTCCATCTCTTTATACTTGTGCCTCAATTTTGTAAATTTTTTGTTTTACATTTCACTTGTTTCTTCCCTCTCCTCAAAAGCTGTTATCTACTCATTCCTATCTATTCCTCTTTTTTTGATTGTACTTTTCCCACTCCGTTTCTCAATTCTTTTCATTTATCTTCTTGAAGTAACAAAATCTTTCTGATCTATGCAATAGTTAAAGTTTACTTTCCTTCCACTACCCAGCTTTAAAAGTTGTTTTTTGTAAGAGGTGGATAGGAAAGCAAAACAGCTGTATAACTCTTTTACAAGCTTTCCAAAAAAAGAATGAAAATGGGAATGATAAAATAAAGAAGAAAACCAGATAACACTCGTTGTAACTGTCTGAAAATGCAACTCAAGAGTTCTGAACAGAATTTACTTTGGAAATGGTGGGGAAAGTAATTTTTAAAAAGGAGAGTGAAGACAAAAATATTCACACAGCCTACTGGCAGTGAAAGGGGAAAACATGAGGGCTTCAAGACAATAATCTAGGCCCAACTTCAAGGAAACAAACTTGTTTAGGAGATTTTTGGAGAGCTTGTTGATAGGTGGGTCATTCTCTTTGGAGTGACCTTGACATGTTCTCGGGTGCTTCTGCAGGGACTCTGTTAAAGATAAAATATGGTATTTGTGCTCGTGTTGTATAAGAGCTTATGTCAGCTTTGCAGCTTTGGTACTCTTGCTAAAAAAATAGACCCATGCAGCATCATTAGCATTGGAAAAAAAGTGTTCAGATAATCTCTCACAGAAAATATCAGGTTATTTAAATAAGAACACTGGTGCAATTCACACAACAGCAACTGAAGAAATTATATAAATCAGAGCTAGTGAAACTCAGGAAGGGGACTTTTTACTGAGAACAAACTCTTCGTGACTCTCCAATTAAAGGTACATACTTTGAATTAACATCCCATCTAAACCAAGCATGGGATAAATACTTTTCGTAATACAATCCTAAAATTAAAAAGAACTAGCAACATGTCCTTACTTAGCAATTCTGAAACAGTAAAATCATGGGGAGACACTAAAAAGTAATCATATTGCTTCATTTGCATAATCCACTTAACGCACATGTTCTGTTCACAGGCTCGGTGATGAGTTTTCAGATAATAAAGTGATAGAAATTTGAATATTTAAAGCATGGCACTTTTGTTATCATAGAAACTGGAAGCTGACAGAATCATCTTCAGCAGTTTCAGGTTCAGGGAGAAGCTTGCAGACACCTAAGCCTGCTGTTTGCTTGGAATCTCCCTTCCTATTCTTCCAATTCTAAACACATGCTTGCTGCAATAAATTTCATCCCAAATTATTTTCCTCATCCACTATGTCATAGATCTGGCAGTGATTTTTACCACCATGGCAGCAGAGAAAATCTGATCCTCTATCAGAAGAAAATTAACACGCAAAATTCGGGGGGAACTGTGTTTGGAGGGTTCAGGGTGAAGAAAAAAGAAAACCAATGCTGCAATTTTCAACTTCCAAATAAAATCTCATTGTGCCTTTTTGTGCCTGTATGTGTTACACCACTTCACAACCTTGATTTACGTGTAGGATTTTTTTTACAAACTGATTAAAAAATATCTGCTTCTGTTAAGAAAGAGCTAGTTTCCACTGACCCAATCAGGTAGGTTGTTGTTCCATTGATGTATAAGGCAGGGCAGAGAGACTTTGTTCATCTAACTTAAAAAGAGCTGAGTCATCTTGAAATAAGATCCTTTGTCTCTGCTAAGCATGGAAAGGAGTCTTGAGCTGGATTTCTGCGTTAAGACGAGAATCCAGAAGACAATGCTTTTCCGTTGTTCTGTGCCTGAGCCATGATCTTGTTAGAAGTGTCGATGCAGTTGGAATGCCGAGGAGCATTCTGAAGATACTGTTACTAAGAAAGCCATGCTAAGTCGTAAAACTCCCAAATGCATTACTCTTGGCAAGCTGGTGTGGCCACAGCTCATTTTGCTTTTGGCGTAAATCAGTCCCCTAACCCAGCCTGAAGCCCCACGGAATGACTTCACAGGAAACATAAATTACAACAGATAAATATACACATCATATCAAACTAAACAGACGCAGTGTGAATGCCAAAGAGGAAACTTATGAAATTCTGGCACGTTGTTTGAGAGGTCCTGGTTCTCGTTTGCCACAGGGTTTTCAATGAGGCTTTCACAAGACTTTATTCAAGGCAAGAGAAGAATAAAACTGAGCTACAGCTTATCTAGGTGCTATGTGCTCTATCTGAATAATGTAGTTATACTGCTGCCATTTCATTAAAATTGTGCTGTTGCTGTTTAATCAAAAATAGGTTATTTTTATTATGAAAAGGGGAAAAGTAAAACACTTAGGTAAAATGTTCTAGTTCACTTGATTCATTTCTCTAAGTGTTTAAGCCTTTCCAACCACAAATTTTACAAATAGATTGGGCAGGGATTAAAACCTGCCAGCCTTTTATCTGGGAATTCTCATTTTTCATCTTATTTCTGTATCCAAATGGATATAGACTATACAGTCTCATGTAATTGACAATTCTTAATGTGCCATTCCTGTTCTGCCTTCTAAATAACATTGCCTGGTTCTGTTGCTGCAGCTGAGCAACAGCTCAATTAAGAAAACACACAATAAAATCTATGCCTCTGATTAGTGGCAGCTAGTGGACGATTGTTACAACATCTTGCAGAACTGGAAATGAATATCAGTTTGAAAAATTAATTCAGTGGGAGGGCATTATTAAATAATGAGGTTTTAAGCCTAGCATAAGCAGTTTTATAGTGGATTTTATGAAGCCCTAAAGGCCAAATCATTGTTAAATTTCATTAAAATGGGGGTAAGGCTTCCAAACTGATAAAAAATTGAAGCATCTTTTTCTATCTAACATGGAACATTGATTAAACAAACCCTTCTGGGAACAGAAAAACAAAAGCCTAGACCCATACAAACTATGTATTTTGTCCCCTAAATCCCCACACCCTGGTAACCCAGCTCCACCCTGTATTCCCTCTAGGCAAAAGCAAACAAGTGCCTGATGATTTTGTCAGCCAACTGTTGCCCTAAACAATGAATAAAATCTTAATTCTGCATGAATGGGGCATTCATTCTGGGTGTGTCCCTGCTACCCAGCTGCCAAATTTTATGAAAACAATAGGAACTGATTAACTGAAATGCCTACTCTTCGAAATGTGGTTTAAATATGCCAATTGATTAAAAAGTTGTGGGGATACCAGAAAAAGAGATGAGAGATTGATTAGTAGTAAGAGTCAAACTCTGATGTGTATATTCCTGGCAAGTTTAAGGCATACATATCAATATTCCTCAGATAACTTGAGCAAACTACTCCGTGGGTGATAAGCTACTTGTAGTGGGAGAAAGGCAATAAGGAAGTTCTAAAATAACAACAAATCAAAAGACATTCTCCCATTAAAAAAAAAAAAAGCCAAAATCCCCCACCCCAAGCTCCCCATACTATTCAAGAGCACTGAAGTATCAAGGGCTTTTTGCTACTAGTACACATTAAAGCTAAACTTGAAAAGCTCTTAGGTGAGTTCAGACACTGTCTGTGTACGTTGTGCAGGAAAGTTAGCAGTGATAAAGCTTTTCTGGGGAACTTAATGTATCAAATTATTAATTGAAAAGAACACAGCAAATTAACAATTTCTGCCAGTCAGGTTTCATATTTGTAGACTGGAAGTTTGCTCATCATCTGTAATTAGCACATTTATTGAGTTAGGTGATGATACTTAATCAAATGTCAGTATGTTTAACCATCTGGTAATTGTCAGTGGGAAGAAAAGAGCATGCAATGATTTTATAGGAAGAGTCCTTGAGGATTATGGAAGAAAGAATGACACAATTTCAAAAAAGCAAGTTGAAATGGGGGTGGAGATGTGTATGGAAATATGCATAACAAGAAAACAATGTAATAGAGATAGTGTTGGACGTAAAAACACATGAGGTACCTTATACTCAGCATTTTCTGGGACAAATATAATTAATTTCATAATGAGGAACAGAAAGGCCATTTCTAGAACAGGACACTGTCTGGAGTAGTTATGGCTACTATTTGGAGTTTTAACCTCCCGTTAAAGTAATTTATGTAATGTAATAACACATTTTTCATTACACCTCTGCTTTTTCTCCCATTAATGATGTGGGTAGAGAACAGTAATGCTTTATTGGTTTTGTTAATTTTTTTTTATACCATGATGGGTCCATCTGTTCTATTTTCCAAAAGTTGAGTTTGTATTATTGACAATTCAGCCTAAACATTATATCAGTCAATGATAAATACTTTTGTAGGGATTACAGATGACTCTTGACTTCTTTTGTCGCATTTGATAGAAAGTGTTACCTTGGCTCAAGGGGAAAATAATTCTGGATGAGTCTCATGGCTAGAAGGAACCTGTGTGAACAGTTGTTATGTTGGAATACCATAAGACAGCAATGCAGCAATGCATCTAACAGCCACTGGATGTATCTCTAGGATGACCTGGGATGTTAAGCAATACAATTGGGATGATGGATCAAAATCAAACAGGTGTGCCTCTGGAAAAGGGGATTGACTGGTACCGAATTAAGCCACAAAAGGTGCTCAGAATGAATCCCAAGACAGAAAGAATCATACTGTGTCTATGTTGCATAATCTTAAAGCATTAATACCTGTGGATTAAGCTGAACACTCACTGCTTTAGAAAGATTTTTCAAGCAGCTATGTAAATGAAAATAAAAATTTAAATTATTAATGCCCACTGAAAATAGTAATAAAAATTTGTCTTTCAAAGATGAGAAACCATCAGCATGTATTAGAACAACTCTATGCAGCTTTCAAATTGGCAAAGCGTACTGGCAGCAGAGCATTCAGAACTGTTTGCCTGCCTCTCATGTTTGCCTGCCTGGAGTTCTCTATTGAATCACCTCTGAATCACTTCCATAACCTCTGAGCAGGGAGCTTGCAGCTCTCGAAGACGTGTCTCTGAGTGCATCAGATGATACAGTCATAAGAAAGCCAGGAAGTCAGGAATGAATTCTTACCTGATTCATGTCAAATGTGTGAAATACTTGTTCAACATAGTTGTTAGCTTCGGGAGTAAGTCCATGTAGATCCAGGACGTGTTTAAATTCATGCAGACAAAGTTGTCCAGATGGGCACTCCTTCATAAACTTTGTGTACCAGTGGTGAATTTCCATAGCATTAATGTCATCGGCTGATCCAGCAGCACCCATTGCATCAAACATACCAGGTAACCTTTTTCAGTATTTGTTCATCCAAATGTTGATTCTTGCTGCCCAACAATGATCATTCAAACACCAACTCTGCCTTTGAGAGCTACTTTAAACCTCTTACAGATCCCTACCAAGATAGACTAAGTAAATATAGCACCCTAGCAAGATTACTGGCACCCAGTTTTAGTGCCCCATGGTTTTATCTGCTGATTACTGTCTTTGTGCACAGTCAGTCTGCAGAGCCTTAGATGAACTGATTATATAGGTTCTCATCTTGCACTTGCATCTGTGGTGCTAAAGCTATTTAAACTGGATGAATATTGAAAAAGCAATATGCAGAAACTTCAAGAGTAGTTTCTAAACCTTCATTTTAATAAAGTTTTAACTAAAACTTAGAATCATTTTAATACTTGGATACATTTTGTGCAGCTGCCTTGGAGTGACTGACTTTTTATTACTTCTGTATATACTGTGATCCAAATCTTAGCTTATGGGTCAAAACTGCAATGCAATTTGACTTGGATATCCTGAAAAAACTGAAAGTGGCTGTACACTAAGCACAAAAACCTTGACACTGTTTTTAGACAGCAATTCTAGAAACATCTGAGTCTTCTGTAAGCCAGTGTTGTCCTGAAAATTGCTTCCCCACTGCCATTGCTCTTTCAATCCAATCCTTCCCTTCCCTTAGGCCAGCAGCAGTGTTTGTCGTTGCACTTGGAAACAAGTGTTAAAAGAGATCCAGAAAAAAGCTTGCAATAAGATTGAATACTAATAAATATAGTTAGTTTTAGACAACATTGCTTATCTTTTTGCATTGCCTGGTGTCACAGTACTGGGTTGTACAAGAGAACAGATAAAGTGAGGGTGGAAAAGGGTGGCCAGCAATAGAAGGGGTGCAGGACTGCTGCTTCTGCTGCTTCTAATTGTTTGTGGAAACTTGTAATTTCACAATGTCTGTGCTGTTTTGAAGTACACAGCAGTGTACAGGTTTACAGCATTTATTCCTACAGCAGATACTGTGGCATGCAGCAGTTGAAGACTAAACTGGTAGAGTGTAAAAATACAGCTGTTACACCTGAGCCTGCTGCAGAGGTGGTGCCTCCCCAGTGGCACTGCACTGGTGTCTCACCAGAGGAAGATGAGCACCACTCAAGCAGCTTTTCTCCACAGAGTAGGGTGCAGTCCCATTGTCCTGGAGTGCTGTGAAGCTGCAGGAGATGAATTTTCCTCTGTGTCAAGGTTCCTGCTGGTTCAGTTGCAAAAGCAGTGTCTACAGTCAGGACAGACAAATTTGGTCTCATGACTGCAAAGGAGCTGAACACTCCTGTTGGACATGTCACAAGACCTGGTTTTCAGATACCAGGAGTGATGAGCATCGTGGTGGTGCATCCATGGGGTGCGCACGGGTTACAGAACCAGCTGGGCAAACTGCCCCTGAGACTTCAGGTTTAGGGCCACGGTATGCAGGTTCATGTGGTCCTCCAGTATTTTGAAACAATTCTTTAGGACAATAAACTGCTGTGACATGCTAATTGTGTAAGATCAGAATTGCAAGATATTTTTCAGAAATGGGTACAAGCCTTCACTGTAAAAGGACAACAAGCCGGGCTGTTGCTGGAACAGACTTTCAGCTCATATTTGCACCTACATTGCATAAGCCAGTCTGCAGCCAGTCAGGGCAATGCTGCTGAGGACAAGAGAAGGGGGGGAAAAGTGTACCTGGATGCCTGGAGGACTTCAATAGAGACATATACTGTAGCTATCAGGAAAAAGTGATTTTTTCCTAATCTCTAGTCATTCCTTGTACCACTTTCAACAGTCTTCCCAGATCAACAATAGCTGCCCACTAACATCCTGTCAGTCATTAGACCAAGACCTTCAATACTGAGAAGCAGCAGGGATTTTCTATATGAAATACTGAATAAAACCAGAATCTGAAACATGTGAAGTGGTATTTGGAAATACTTCACTTTAAAATATCACTAGCCGGCAAAGAATTCCATATTTGTAAAAACCAAGAACAGCAAGCAAAAGAAAAGTAGCTTAAAGTGGCAATCTTCAGTCTTTTATAATTTTTCATCAAATCTAAATTTTCAACAGCTAGGAACTGGAAATGCTGACACGGAATTTCCCAAGTGTATATCTACCATATTTCTTATTGAATGTGTCTATGTTGCATAAAGAGGAAGTTTTAAAAAACTCAAATGTTACTCAGATTTCCTTTCCCCAGCCCCTGCCTAAATAACAGCAGTATTCAAAGGAAAAAAACCAAAGGTTTGAACCATAGGTTTAAGAAGCTTTTCTTAGTGTAGAAATTTCTTTTAGTCAATAAAGGGGCCTGAAATAGTTTTTGAACATTTTAATTTTCAAACTTTCCTCTGAAAAAGCAACAGCATACATGGGAATATCAAAAATGAAGATATCTCAGTCCTTGAAAATGTACATTTTTTTTTTCATATGGCATGGAAGACTCTCCTAACTCTGTTGTAATTGTCCTTCTGGAAGACAAGGTTTAAATATCAGAAAAATCTACATTTTATTTTAATAACTCTTCAAGATAATCATCAAGCTATTCTAAATTATCTATTTGATGAATCTGAAAAAAACCCTCAAATTTTACTCTGGAGCATTTGACAAAATAAGCATATGAACAAGCACGACATGCTTATCAGCAAAGGTCATAATTCAAAATGAATTAAGAGAAAATACCCAGAAGACTTGAAGAAGTAGTGCAATAACCCAGAGTAAAATGGAAACATGGAAGCTAGACTTAGGTGCAAGTAGGAAAAGAAGCTGCTTTTCAAGGAGTTCTCGTTGGCCTCGATCCTGCTAGAATAGCTTTACTGAGGGATTATAGTGATGAAGTGCACACAGATTAGAAGGGCTATGCTGGCAACACTGTTCTTTTTAGCCATTTAATATCCTCACTTTCACTGTGAGGAAAAGTTACTTCTCTATTTAAAACACAATATTCTCAGATTTGTTGCATGTCCACATCTAGGTTAGATGGGGAGTACATTTCTTCATGTGTATTACACTCCAGCAAAGCCCAGAATTGGAATGAGAGAGAATGTAGAAGCAGAGAACTTGCATTGTAGGTCTGCAGGCACTGTAATACAAAAGGGAAGAAAGGCAGGTGGAAGAAGAAAAGCAACACCTATCAGAGGGGCTGACAGGACTTTGAGAATGCAAGGCACTTCAAGAAAGGATGAAAAAAAATATAATAAGTTCTGCCATAAATGTGAGGCCTGAAAAGAAAAAGCTGAATTTATGCATTACAGCAAAAACCAAAATTTGATTCCAGTGACTTAAATCCAGCATCAACAGTTGCACACAGAAACCTATTGCCTGAGTGGTGCTTCTATCAAAAAGGCATGTGCTTATTTGCCTCTGAATATAACTGGAAAAAGCCACCCAGGTCACCTGGAACCTCTCAGCACTGTACCAGATGGCACCTGCACTTAGACTTTCATATAAATATATATATATATATATATATGTAATGGTGGGAACTCAAGGCTACTAACACAGGTTATGAAATAAAAAATTCATGACCCATCCTTGAGGGTCTGATAAACTGTATCTAGGAAATTTTAAGTTTTCTATGGATGATGCTATAAAACATCAGTTTAAAAGAAGTTTAATGGAGCATTTGAAATGTAAAAATTGCAGACAATGAGGACAACAATATCAGGAGAAAGAAATCCACATCTATTTTAGGGAGAAACTTCAAGGGACTAAACTCTGACCCCAGCTTTTCCCCAAAGCAAAATTCTCACCAAGTCTCTCTTAGTGTTGTATATTAGCACCATCAGCCTCTGCAAGCCACAGGAATAAAACTTTTGGACTTAAAGATGTGGGAAGACAGCACCATTTAGAATTTTTATCTGATCCCCTTACTACAGTGACAGGCAATGATCTTATCTGTAGCCATAAAAACCACAGGTCACTGAACTGAAAAGTCTTATTTTCCTTTAAATCTCAAACCGGCCTTTCTGGAATTCTTTGAAATACTCCTCCAAAATAATTTGAATAATAATTAGAGTTCTTTAAAAAAAAAGAAGTATGTTTGTGCAATTGTAATGTGGAACTGACTAGCACAAGGTGGTATGGAGGCTAAAAGTAAATCTGAGTTATAAAAAATAAAATAGATCATTTCATTGAACCCATTTGTTGGATCTGTTATTTGAATGAGTGGCCATAGGCTGCTGGAAGCAGAGGGTGACTGATGGGTGGGTGCCTGTTGGGTGGGTGCCTGCTTCCGAGGCATTTGCTCCCAGCTTTTGCCAGAGACAGGAGAGTGGACCTGAAGTGTCTTTGACCTGTCTAGTGAAGTGTGGCTATTTTTATGCACCAGGCAGTGTTTAACTGGCTTATTTTTATCCTTCTGGTAGTCAGACTGACTGACGGAAGATCAGTCATTTTGGAAAAAATTATGGTGTTCTGAAGGTCCTGTCTTAGATGGATGTCTGGGTACAATGCAGACATACCTGGTTTATTTGTAAATTGCATATTTATCATAAAAACATTAATGTAAATGACATTTTCTATACAGTTTCTATTTCCATCTTCCCATAATTTTTTTAAAACAGGTTTAATGCCTCTTTATTAGGACACTTTCTGTTTTAATTTGCTTGTAAGCTTCTCAGTGTGCTTGTATGTGAAAATATGCATCTCTGAATACACAGTAATAAAACTGTCAATTAGTGCCTTGTTATTGTCTTAGGTCTTATATCTGTTTTCTTACATGACAAAACAATATTTTTGCAGAAATCTGTCTGCTATCAAAGTCATGAAGCATAAAGAGACAACAAGATTCTACTGATATCAGCTAATAAGAGAACAAATTGTTGTGATAGCCTACACTGAGGAGATGACTAGATGGCAATTAAATATTAATTCTTCCTCTTCTTTTGCTATAATTAATAATAATTTATTGTGGTTCTCAAACTGCATTGGATGCCTTTTAAAATTAGTTTTGTAAGTGGGTTCTGAATTGTTGTTAAGGTTACTTAAGTAATATTCTAATGCTGCTAAAGCCCTTTATAAAGTATTAAGGTGACACCATAATCTTTCTGGGACTCTTATGCAACACACACTATTCTATCTTAAAAAAAGAGGCAACCATGCCCTTTCCCCTACCTAGGTAGAAAAAGGAGAGAGGATAAATAAAACTTACTTCTTCTTCAGAGGAATAGATAAATATCATAAAATTGACCAAAAGGAATTAATGAAACAGTTTAACAATTAATGTTTGTTAAATGAGTATATAAACTCAATTTGAAGAACATACATAACATGCTTACACCAATAGCCTTGAAAAGAAATCTGATGTTTAATAATTGATAATTTGATTTGATAGCAGTGATTGTATGCAATCTGTCAGTCCCTCCCTGCAGTAGAGTCTGGGATTATCTAAGCAGCAAGATTAGTGCAGTGTGAACAGGCAAAGGAATTCATGGCACACGAAGCATCAGGTTCTCTCATGAACCCAGAGGGACTCAGTGGGAAACACTGGTTCAAGGTTCAAGTCCAGTGCAGCAGGGAATGTCTCCCTACAAAATATCCATGGATGGATATCTGTGCTAACTGTGTGCATCTGTGCTTATAGAGGAACATGCTACTAACTCAGGAAGCTCAGAACCAGTCACATTTTCTTCTTTTGTTAAATAACAAGAAATACTTGTAACAAGAAAATTAAATGTAATGAAATGTAATTTACCCTGTGAGGGGACTTCAGTAATTCTGCCATCTTTTGCCTCAGACTACCAAGTTTTCCTTGAAAAGCTATGTTTGCAGTTCACAGCTTTGATGCAGTTTGCAAGCATGGTCTGTAAATATGGTGATGGATAGAATTTTTTGTTATTAAACAGTATGAAATCTATTAAATCTAAACAGACTGTTTTGTTTTATATCCCGAATATAGGCAACCCTGAAGTCTCTTTAAAGTATATTTCTAGTGAGAACTCCTATAAATATTCATCAGCATGTAGAGCATTACGAGCTAGTAACTCACCATGGTTAATAATCCCTAACAGAGGACATGCAAAGAGTGGCCTGTAAGGTCCATCCATGGTTCATGCCTGGTCAGCAGCAACCCATGCCAAATGGACTCGTGTGATTCCAGGAAGTTTGTACCATACCCAAAACCTTTGGCCAGCCACGATGCCAGTTTTTTACATCAGTGAGTTCAGACTGAAAAAACTTGTAACTTTTGTTACTCCTGGCTTTTTTCTGTAAGAAGGACCCTGCATAGCTGAGAGCAAGGTCTGACAATGGGATAGGACAAAGAAAACAAAAAGGAAAATGCTGTCTTTTTATTTACCATCAGCATTTGGTATTCCATCCTGGGAGGCAATGCACAAAAATAAAAGCATCATGGAATTTAATTTAAAAGAAAGATGCATGAAGGTCTTTGAACCTTTTATAGTTTATATTCCTCAAGAGGAATTTCATCACCACTTTGCTATGCAGCTCTGACTGTGCTCTAAAGTTGTGTCATGCTGCCACAGCAATCTCAAGATAGTCCCTGGCTGCTGTAATTCTTGACAAACTTTAGGATATGAAAAAATACCAGCAGGCACAACATTTATTCGAGGGTTTTTTTAACCAAGTATTGACAAAGAGTATTCCCTTGTGTTTTAGTCTGAAAAACTGATGAAATACATGTTAGAGAACTTACACCAAGAAGCTGCACTCAGTGAGTAAGAAGTACAACTCCAGTGTATTTAGAAGAGGAATGTATGTGCTTAATCAGCACATGCAATTAAAATAAAGGCAAGGAAATCTGCTGGAGTTTAGAATGCAAAGATCATTGTTTCCAGACAATTTTGCTGATGTCTTGCAGACTTCTTTTTTGCACTTTTAAAGTGTTTTCATAATCATGTAACTGGTCATAGTTTCAGCGTTCACTACTAAGAGTAAATCACTTGAACTCTAAGGTCTAAAAAATTTGACTCAGACTTGCAATCAAAATTTGAAAAGAAACTAGAAGAAAAAAACTGGATTGGGTTTCCAAAGCTGTCTGAAAGTTTAACTTAGTGAAAAGAAATGTGCTCTTTAGCTTAAGAAGTCGGGGTTTTATGTTCTGTTCATGAAACCAGGTAGGTTTCCTTTAGCTGTTAGATTTAGATCATTTGACTAATTTTTCTTCTATCACAATTCTTAAAAATCACCGTGTTGATATGATTTGTCTAAAACACAGAATACACCTCTTAGAGTAATTCCTCTCACTCTGGAGAGTTATTCAAAACTAATCACCCTGCTTTTGCATTAATGAGTTTGAAACCGAATTTTCCATCCTGTTTTCAAAGAAATTAATGTATTCACCCTCCCTCACAAAATAAAATCACAAAAACCAGTCAAGTGAACTAAATTCTTTCTTCATTAATCTTTTGCTAGTTTTGATTGCCAAAATATTTTGCAACAATAATTGAAAGCTAAAGCTGTGCTTTCTGACTTCAGCTTGACCTGTTTGTCTACTTCACATTATTTAAGAAGCCTCTTTGAATTATTAAACCTACTTTTGTTAATGAATTCAAGAATATAAATAAAATAATTCTCTTTCTCTTGGAAAGAGCATCCACAAAGCATTATAACACATATCTAGTAGCATGTCTTTAAAGAAAAATTTTACCTGGATGTAGCATGATTTTAATTTTCAGGAGGAATCTTACTTAGAAAGAAAAATAATTAGTATTTACATTCACAAGGTATTGCGTGTGTTTAAAAGAATTCAAAAGAAGTTTGTGAAGAAAAAACAACTGAAGAAAAATTAATAGAGATAGGAGAGAACAGTAATTAAATTCAGGAGGGTATGGAAGCCCTAACTGAGCAAATTAACTCTTTGTCATCAGCTAGAGAATAATGACAGCTGATTTTTCCCATTTTGCCTTAAAGGTAACATTAGCGTATTTAAAAATAATAAGTACTGGAGTAAAAGGCCAGGACAATGGATAAACATGCTTTCTAGTACTATTACAAGTTTCATATCCTTTGATCTAAAAGGAAACTCAAAAGAAGGATAACAGGATGTTTAATAATGTAGATCAGTTCCTGGAAAAGTTTAAAAGCCTGAAGTTTACTTCTGTGAAAAACCTCTAAGAAAGTGAATGTGCACTTTGGACAAGCAGCTGCTGGCATCTCACAGTGACACAAGCTCCCAGTAAACTTGCACAGGTGGTAAACTTTCCTCATGCATTAAGTCACCAGGATAAAATATAAAAAGATCCCTGAAAACAAATTCTTGGGTCATTGATGGGGAATTCAAATTTGCATGCAAATATCTGATCTTTGTCTTTCACCTTAAAGGCATCTGAAAGTTTTTACTTCTAAATTGAATTAGCAATTTGCAGAAGCTGGGAGAAAGCAGTTTATTAATGGGGACAGAGTGAGCTGCAGCTTCTCTGAATGGTGCTGTAGTTCTATCTTCTGAGTTCATTGTACATCTGCACAGTTGTAGGAACAATTGGGTGGCAATTTTTCCACAGAGGCAAAACATGGCAACTAAGCACTTGTAAAGCAAGCAAACATGACAACTAAGCACTTTTTACCACTTGGAGTGGTAAAAATAATCCATCTGAGTTGCTGTACTTAAGCAGAGTGACTCCTCAAGTGTAACAATTTCTGTGGTAAGTGACTGTGGTGGGTTGGCCATGGCCAGCAGCCAGATGCCCACCCAGCTGCTCTCATTCCACCCGCTCAGCATGATAGGGGAGAAAAGAAGGTGAAAAAGCTCAAGGGTCAAGTTAAAGAGTTAAAGAGAGGGAGTTTGCCTACTGGTCACTGTCATGAGGAAAACAGACTTGACCTGGAGAAAATTAATTGAATTTATTCTCAATTAAAGTAGAGTACCATGCTGAGAAAGAAAGACAAAACAACACCTTCCCCAGTCCCTCTTTTTAACATACTCAGCTTTGCTCTCTCATTCCTGACTTTTCTACTCGTCCCTCCAAGCAGTGCAGGGAATGGGGGCTGGGGTAACTTCGTAACAGCTCCTCTCTGCCTCTCCTTCCTCTGTATTCTTTTCCTCTTTTGCAGGGTGTCTCCTTCCCATGGGCTACAGCACTTCAGGATCAACCTGCTCCAGCATGGGCTCTCCATGGACCACGGCTCCTTCAGGGCATGTCCACCTGCCAGTGTGCTCCTTTCCATGGGCTGCAGTGTGGATGCCTGCTCCAGCATCATCTCCTCTACAGGATGTAGGGGAATCTCTGCTTGGACACCTGGAACATCTTCTCCTTCTCTGACTCTGGTATCTGCAGGGCTGTTTTTCACACACTCCCCCTCACTCCTCACTCACTGTGCAGCATTTTGCCCTTTCTCACACGGGCTTTTCCAGAGGCACTGCCATTGTGGCTGCAGGGTTCAGCTGTGCCTTGTGCTGGGTCTGATGGAGTGAGCTGGAAGTTGCTGTGCTCAGCATGGGGCAATCCTGGGCACTGCTCACCAAGGCCACCCTGCAGCCCCCCACCAGCACCCTGTTCATGGCTTCAACCACAATTTCGGTGCAGCTGAGGATGGGAACAAGAGCAGATATGGTCTGCAGGGAAAAACAAGAGAAACCAAGCACTTCCCTTACAAACTCACTGGAAAAATTGTGACAGTGCCCACAGTCAGGGCATGGTCATGGTTTCTCATGGAAAGGGAACTCTGCATTCTGAGTTAATAGTCAGGCAGCTGTAGGTTCCCAGACTGGAAACATCAATGTAGGCAAACTGTTCTCTTAATAGCTTATGTTTGGAAAAAAACCTACATATCTCTGAGAAGTTCAATGACAATAAAAGCAAATACACACCAGTGATGAAGATTTCGAAAGCATCAAGGCCAGGAAAGCCATGTCCTGGTCACTCAGTCTGGGCATCTTTTCTGAGAACCATGGCTTGTAGTGCAGTTACCCTCTGGCGCAGTAGAGGGAAACAAACGGGGCAACAAATGAAATCAATGCTTTTAAACACAAAGCCACAAGGCTTTTAACTTCTTGTCAGAGCTTTTATGGAGAAAGATTAAAATCTTACATACAAAGTGTGCTTACAAAACTTCAGTGCACACCATTCTACTAGAAGAACTAGTAGAAAATTTTCTTAATGGGCAGCTTCTAATTTAGTACAGTTTTAAGTATCAGGAAACATCTCAATTTTATGATAATTAATTCTGTATTTTTCAACCAGCTGTATAAAGTGATACCAAACCATCTGGCCACCATAGTGTATAATTTGCTGTGATTAAAATTAAGGAACTGGACTCCAGGCCAACTCTCTTTGCTACCCCATGTGTCTTCACTCTGTATCTGTACTATCTGACATGACCAATGTGTCTTCCACACAGTGCCAGTAGTAAAATAAAAAGCTTTTTTATTTTAATTTTACTTCAGTGATGGAAAGAGTCCATATTTTAAAAAAACACTTCCTTTATTTCAGATAATAAGCTGTAGCACAGAAGGAGATTTGTCTTAGAGCTGCAGTAAAATCATGCTGGTGCCAGAGTGTGTGCAGATCTGACACCTGACTTAGTCACTTGGCATCTTGGGGGTGAGGTCCTCTCCCATATCTCTGTCTCTATCCTTGGAAGGGGTGATGAAGAGCTGCCTTCTGCTGTGGGGCTGCAGCAGCTCCCACTGGACAGTCTATGGTATATTTACTCAAGGCTCTGCTTGCACAGTGGTTGTGAGTTTGGCAAGGAGGGTAATAGTATCAGAAGAGAAGAAGGAGCGAAGGAAGAACTTCCTTCAGACAGAATATTCATATTGCCTAGTCTGCATTGCCTAATAACCCTGCTTGAATTACTGAATGTCTTAAGATGGATGCAAAGCAATCATGGATGTCATGTCAAAGAAAATCAAGTGCAGCCAGAATCACAGAGAGGCTAAACACACCTCGAAACTATACTGCAAGCTTGTGTGAGACCTTGCCTTACACAGTTATTATGCCACTGCACTCAGGGAGTAAGGGAAGTCAGCTTGCAAGCTCAGTGTTGCCTGCAACAAGTCTGACCCTGGTAGCATTTCAGATGCTTGTGCTTCTGGCCTTCAGGCTGCTGTCTTTCCCCACAGAACTGTGTTGAAAGGCTGGATTTAATGCTTTTCTCCCTATTGGCAGAAAAGTCACTTTAGGGAACCACTGGTATTTCTGGCAATTTTATTGGACATCTGCTCAGTTTCAGATACATAATGATGATAAGTCTGCTATATAATGCTTATAACACACATTTGGAGAGACTGCTTAAGCATGAACTAAAATCTGATGGTTCAACTGCAGCATGCTCTTGCTCTTCTACAAACTTTTACTGAATAAAAGAATAACAAAGCAAAACACAGCCGTTTTCCATCTGTCAAAGTTACTAAAATGTTTTTGAGTGATTTCAACATTTTTTCTAATTAAGAAATTGTTTTTCTTCTCTCAGAAAATAACTTAATGTTATTAACAATCTTAATGGAGTAGCTGGCCACAGCAGCTATATTCACTGGAACAGAAATATAACCATTTTGGTAGCAATTACCTTTAAAACTTCTTCATGTCTCCACATTTTTTGTTTCACAAGTTGATAATCCTTAAATAAGATGCCTGGGTAAGTTTTGACATTTTAATCTTAGTTCCTGACCATATATTTTTCTTTGCTTTAAGAAGAATCTACTAAACTATGCTTTATCCAGTGGTTCAACATAAAAGACTCCTGGAGAACAGAGACCTACTGTGGGACCGGATGCTCTTTAGACCTTAGAGCTTCTTAGTTTTAATGGTTGATGCTAATAGGAGTGTGGAATATACCCCTAATTCTGTCATTTGCTTAGTATACCATTCCTTTTCGTTTCAGGGGATAAATGGGCTGAAAATATCTAACTCTTATTGATTTTGTCTTCAGAACCTAACTTAACACCTTGCTTTTTACTATAGACCAGACAGTCCTACGAGACAAATCTGACAAGTGAGTAAGTTTGGTATTTTACTCCCTATGTAAAACATGTAGTGCATCACAAGCCAAATTAAAAATGCAGTAAAAAGTGAAAGAGGTTGCAAAGTAGAGTAAAAAGTGAATGGTTGCAAAGACCATTTAGATAGCCCTGCTGCCACAATGCATCCATTTAAAATTCTAAGTGCAGTGTTTCAAATCCACATTCCTCCATAGCTGGTAGAAGCACATCTGCCAAAAATCTCACATAGTCAACTTATACAATTTCCTGGGCGCTGAGTTCAGCATTAAACCAAAGATTTCCTCCCTCATTCAAGGACAAACTACTTGAAGTTTCACTTTTAATTCAACTCACTGTCCAGAAAAAGAAACACTTTTTCAGCCCCTAAAAAACCAGTCCTGAACACCCACAGGGGGCATGACTATTACTGGCTTCAGAGACAGACATAAGAGGTAGTAAGAGATGAAAATCCTCATTTCACCCTGCTAAATCCACCATTACACTATGGTGATGTGACAGGAAAAGAGCCAAATACCTGCCACTTTCATCCTGCTGAAGTGCTGAAACCAGGATTAGTGTTATATAATGTTGTAAAATAGGAATTCAGCGTGCGAAGGGAGGAATCTCTCAGTTCCCTTCCTTATTAAAATCACTGCTCACACGGCTGAACTACACAGCCCCGATAGGAACTAACAACAGCCAAGCCCTCAAAACTAAGTCTCACCTAAGCACAGTGTTACAAAATCACATTCCACAATGATCACCGTGTGCCTGAGAATTTCTGCTTAGAGTAAAAATGCAGGGCACATGTTCTAGCCCAGTGGAAACCTGATCACAGGTTTAATATATTCTGGGTATTTTTCAGTGCTGAAACTATGTTTATATTTGTGCATAAGGCTCTGAAACAGACTGAAAAAGGATTGAAACCAATCTGTACGCAAGGTGAGCACAGCAGGATTTGTAAAGTACTTGCATAGAAAAGCTTGCCTTGAATGAGAGGTTGGCATTTCCAGCGTTTTCCTACACATGCACAGGGAAGACCCCAAGATCCCATGAATTCTGTCACTGCACCAGCTTCCCATGGAATGGTACAGACTTCTTCGGTACACTATATTGGCAGAGAGCAGAAGAACTTAAAGAACTTAAACAAAGTCAGAGGTCCTTTTCCTAAGAAGTTGTTATGGCTTCTTAGCAGTTAACATGCTAAAGCTACCACAGTAGGTGTCAAATTAAAACTTGAAATCAGGGAGATCACACTGTCCTTATTTTTGAGTTGAGGCTGCAGGAGCAGCTGAAATCTCCACTGGGCTGAGGACACTGTTCCCAGGACTCCGGACTTGGGAACTTTGGTTTTCTCCAACCTTGCAGCACAATCCTAAAGCCCACTTGGTCCAGAAAGCAGGGAGTAAGGGGTGACTACCTCAGCCACTTCGGCCAGACAGAAGAAAAATAGACATAAAAGCAAAGTGAAGGCAAAGAGCTGACAGAAAACGTGCCAATAATTTCAAGAAGGTTTGAGCATTTCCAAATGATGGTGACACTGATGCTTCTCTGGAAGAGAAAGGGTTGGAAGAGTTTGGAAGAAGTGGAGTGAAAGCAGCTCATTAAATGCCTGTTTTTCTTTGGGAACAAGAGTATATGTTTCTTGGAAAAGCATGGAACCCTTGACAGCCTGGCTGTGTAGGCTAGAGTGTGATACACACAGTGCAAGCCAGGCAAATGTTGATTAAATCATCTGTTTTGCCTGCTGGAGTTCAATAGTATCAGTCAGGGACAAACAGAATTTGTCCTTCAACATAGTCTCTCATCCAATAGGAGACAGGTACTTCTGTATGAGGGAGACAAGTGAATTAGAGTTGTAAATTTTGATTAAGAGCAAATAAGAAGTGGTTGGTGGAGTGAAATCTTAGAAATTAATGAACTCAAACATGCAAAATCAAGCAATTAACAGGTGAGTAGGCACTTTTGCATAAAAATAAGGAACATGGGCAACAGACTAAAACTTTTAAGAAACACCTAGTGTTCTGTATTTTGAATTTTAAAAAATATTGGATATTTTACACTAAAATATCTAGTATTTCAGTACTGGTGAGCCAATATTCTGACTGTTGCCATCTTCAGAAATATTACATTACTGTGAGAAATCTGCTAAAAGGAAAACTTTATTTGTCGGGCTTCCTTTCACTGACTTTTAAGAGAAACACATGAGAAAATTCAAAGCAACAATTTTCAGTTTTGATACATACTGTAGAGTGCAGAAATTGATACTGCACACAGCAGCAGTTCAAGATACCACATAAAGATAAATGATTGTAGTACTGCAGGAAAATTATTTGTCCAGATACTACCTCATTCTGATACAATATTATTTTAGTACCTGCATTAGTGTTCCAGAAGTGCCTTTTCCATCTATCGTACTCTGCACAGCCACACTCTTTGTGTCTTTACATTCATCCATTTGAAGTAGAACAAGGCATTGGCTGAATTCTACATTGCATTTAACCACCCTGACAAGAGTAGGGTCAGACATCCAACACTCTGGCCTAGGGAGTCTTATTGCGGCAAATTTATGAGAGCAGATGTTGCTCCAAGCCCTGCAAGACTACGTGTTGTGTTTGGCACACTGGAGTTAAGCAGCTACATTTTCTCACAGCTGCACGAAGTAGCAATTATATTGTTCTAACTACATGCTAAAAATGTACCACTGAAGCTAAGCCAGCATGATTAAGGGATCTGAAACCTTGGACAAGCCCTCGACTTTAATGCACTGGGTTAACAGCAAGGTCTTAGAAAAACCTTTTCCTTTTTTGTTGGCAGTTTAGAGAACAGGTGTTTAATCATTGCTTTTAAAGTCTTCTTTCTGAAAATAATTGAGGCTGTTTTCCATCAACAATGTCAGATTTATTGTCTTAACCCCATATTTATAAAATAAATTACCAGAAAATGAAGAACAAGAATAAAATAGAATACTATAGATATAATTTACATCAAGAGGCATTTATTTACAGAAAAATGTAGCATGTAAAATTGTTATTAGTTTTTCAAAATTGACTGCACTTGGGATTCAAATCTTTAAAAGAATAAAATAATGATTTCAATGGGTATGGAAGGCAAAATTCCATGTATAAGACTCAGTTAAGATTGCACTAAAATATAGGAAAATCCTCACTCTGAAGTAAGTCTTCAGACTTATCTTGAAGCAAAATTTATAAAATGCCATGTACAATAAATTTGGGTTTTCTATGTGTTAACATTCCTTAGTTTTAATTAAAAGCAAGGCTGTAGCTAACAAGAGTCAGATGCTACTAGTTCATCAGGTGCAACTGCATCCTACTTTACCTTTGCTTCTATTTTCATCAGAAGCAGGCCCACTGATGTTAATGGGCTTAAAATGGCAGAGCTGCGCTATAAATATTTCCTTACTATTTATTTCCCATTTCAATCCAATCCATTTTTGAACACCAGCTCATCATTATTATGAAACAGATTATTACACTGTCTTTATCTTGAACCACAAATTTTTCTCAGTTTTGCTGTTCCTATTCTCTCCTCCAGCTCCTGGGGGATGGAGGTGGTGAGGGTGAGAGAGTGGCTGGTGGGTACTCGGTTGCAGGCCACAACATAGAACAAAGATATGTATATATAGAGAGATAGATAGATATAGATATAGATATATATTCACACAAAGAATTTTACTAGATCTGGTGAGAAAGATTAAACTTTTTGCAAGTGCTTTGACTGACTTAATTATCTTAAATATGTCTGTCTTCTGATGGTTACTAAATAATATCATAAGCAGATATAGAGACCTGTAAGAGAAGTGGTTGAACTTATGAGAGTGAAGAGCCCTGTTCAAAGCTGCTGTGAAAAGCTGACAAATGCAGCTTAAGCCTCCCAGGGCAGTGCCAGGTCAGCCTCTGTTCATTCTGCCCTTGGACATGCAAAGTGCAAAAGCAAGGAGCAGAAACAAGACTGGTTTTGCAGGGAGAGCACTCACTGTGGTGCATGCTGTCTGGATATAGCAAAAACTTAAAATCCATTCTGATCAGAGGTACAGATTTCTACTTGCCCACAATTTCCTCTTATTTATATAAAGCACAAAACTGCTTCAACTGCCCTGTTTTGTTGTCTACTGAAAAGTGAGTGGGTAATTTCACACTTGCTCTTGGATATTAGGTTGATTATACAAAGCTTTATTTTAGCGTATGCTTTGAGGACTGTTACATATTTCAGAAGAGCAGGGATTTGTAACAGAGCTAATAGCAGGTCTTTATTATAGAAGTAATAGGAGTTACAATCTGAGAATAACAGAGGCTTTTTCACAGTGTAATTGGCACTGATTATCTTCTGTCCACGTGCACTGTTGCTTATCAGTACAGATGTCCTGGAAAGATGGTTTTATGTAATGTCTTTGTATAGTACTGTAACTTTCTTTTCCGTAAGAGAAAGTTGATTATCAACCACAATGATATCAGACAGGCCACAAAAGTTAATCATGGAGCTAGATGGTGTAGAAGTCATGGAAAGTCAAGAATCATTAGCTCACAAAACAAGACTGGCAAGCTTCTAAATTAAAGCAAAAANCAAACACAACAACAGAAAACCCAACCCAACACCAAAACTCAGCTCAAATCCCCCAGAATTAAAGAAAAGAAATCAAAGAGCATCTGAAGAGCAGGGTGCTGTCAGTGGATGAAAAGGCCCCAGCATGAGGAAGAGCATTAAGTGCTCTTGTTTCTCTCTTGTGGCCGCAGTGAGTTCTCAAGTCAGTTTTGACAAGGCTTCGCTATGCCATTTCCCCAAGTGAGTTCGTGTAGCTGTTGCCAACAAGGCCCAACAGATGATTGAAGAAAGGGATGAGGAAAGGAAGTGATGTCATGCTTTCCAAGGGAGGAAAGGATCAGGACGGATGTAATTTACTCCAGTTCTTAAAAACACGTTCCGACAAATAAAAAGCAATACTGAAGCTATTACTGTCACCACTCAGGCATGATGAGAAGTGTTAAAAGTAATGAACTACCTATCTCAACACATAAAAACAAAGTAAAGCATGGTATAATGATTATCAGACATTTCAGCTAGTTCTGAAACAGGGATAATATGTGTGCTGCAAACTATCCTTTAAAACTATCCTGCATTATTCCATGTGACAGATCAAATGGCTGATTTCAGTGCATGTAAAATTGCCAGATATCCAGGAACTTAAGAAGACCCAGGCCAGTTTTCACAAAGAGCCTGGGCTTAGTAGAAGTAGTAAAAATGACTACCTTCTTTTATTCTGCCAAAATGCTAGAGTTTGCATGGCTTAAAACATAAAATTGAGAGAAAGGCTGTGCAAAGAACCAAGCAAGGAAAGCAAAATCACAGTGTTAAGAGGTGTATATATGTTTTAAACAATCTGAGACGGTGACATAAGGGCTAAAAGAAACTCCCTTGAAATCAAAAAGATAAGCATTCTGGGGGTGGCATATCTGGAGAGAATTATGCAGTAATTTTGAAAAGTGATTGTTTAAAACTTAACTGTTTGGAGTGAGTTTACAGCTATTCGCCATTTATATGACAACCAGAATAGTAGCTAAGCAGGAGTTAAAGACATGTTGGGTTTGAATGATACAGGGTGGGTAAAACTTGTGTTATGGTGAATGCTTGGTCAATAAAATAAAAAATTTAGTGTAACACAAAAAGGTATCCTCAGGATGTGGTTGGTTTAGCAGCACTAAGTACTGTGTGTAGACTCAGCTTTTGTTTGTACCTCAGCAGCACAGGCCATCAATTACAGAAACGATACAGCTAGTGAGGAATTTAATTTAACATGATTTGGTATGACCTGCAAAAATCAGGCCAGATGATACTAATTTACACTGCAATTCTACCATGCATGCTGCCTCTTAAAAATTACTTTATTTGCATATAGACAGGTATTCAGTTGAAGGAAAAACATAGAACAAAACATAAATGAAAGTAATACAGCTATGGTTCATCTTGACAAAAAGGGCTGCAACCCAAACAGCTTCCTGTGATATCACCCCAAAATGGATGAATTCCAAGGTCTGACAATAAATGGAACACATCCTTGGAACCTTGCTCAGTGTCAAACTTTGTATCTCTTACAGGAAACAGCTGCTTGCTATAAGCACTCAAAACTTAACTGACATTTAGTTTAATGGAATTATTTTGCTTTCAATCAGCTCAGGAGTTTTCTGCTCTTAAATTGACTGCTAATTCTTAATGCAAACCTATCATCCATCCATACTGCTATTACTCCTTGATTTGAAAGTCTTTCTCCACCAAAAGTATCAGAAATTGGTTCAGATTCCTTTTGTTCAATTAAAAATGACATTAGGATTTTTCATGCTCTTTGTACTCTAAAAATCCCATTTTGTACTGCAGTGAAACACTGCAACAAATTAATGAACATAACCTGCTAATAGTATCTAACCTTTGCCTGATTTAACTTCTTACACTTTGCCCTCTTGATCCTGGAGCATTCAATTCTCACTATTTTCATAAATTACATTTTCAGTGTTTCTTTATAATTTTTGCAAATTGGTCTCTGGCTATCAAATTTCCATTTCCAAAAGTTAATACATATTAGATGCCTTTCCTCTGATATACGCTTTTCTCTTTTTTTTTTTCCCCTTTTTTCTTTTTTGTTTTTTGGGGGGGGAGAGAAAGAGAAAAAAAAGAGAAACCTTCTATTTAAAGCGTTTGGTATTTTTCTAAGTAATTTTTATTTGTGTAACTGCTTGTAAGAAAATATTAATTGAAGTTATATATATCAGATTTGTAGGTTGACTTTCACTGCATCACCAACTTTATGTTTTCAAGAACAAGTCAGCACTTTAAGACAGATGATCCACAAGTAATTAAGGCAAATGATATCCCAAGCCAGAGATTTAGAGTGCTCAGTCACCATATTAAGAGTATTACTGGCTTTAAGACATTGAAAGTCCCTCGATGTTACTTTTCCTGCTACAGCACAGCCTTTTGTCATGGTTTACAAGAACCATGGTAAATTCATATTTATGCACAACGGCCTTCAACCTGCAATGATAGCACAGTACTGTAAGACACCAGTTTAAAAATTGTTTTTTTAAGCAGCAGGAGGCTAAGGCAGAAACACCCCTGTGTTCAATTTTGATACAATTTGTTACCATACAGCATCTCTGGCCCTTTAGAGAAATTCCTCACACAGATAATTTCTGGATCACTGTTTTTCACATCAATTTTAAAAGCACCAACGGTTCACAAAACAGGTGATTTTCTTTAGATCGGGAAGAGGTACCTGCAAAATTGCATAGGAAATAAGCTAGGCAGGAGGTATTTTTACCTTAAAAACATGTATGTTGAATGCCTTCACAACCTGAAATCAATGCCTGGGATGTGTCCTTCTTTCTGTCACGTTGCAGAATGTGTGTCTTTTTGAAAAAGTTCTTGAGATTGTTAGAGGACATTCCAGATGTGACTTACACCACTGTGCCTGGGATGCACGGAAAAGATCTTAAATCACATTTCTGGGTAATGAATGAACATACCTTCATGCTAAAAAATCCCAGTTCGCAGTTCTTATTCAAGTGACAAGATTTCAGGAGCAAGGAATCTCTTTAAAGCACCATTTTCTTGTGCAACATCCTGCTTGCAGTTTTTGTAGAAAAAATCTAGTGAAACTGGATGCTTTAAGGTTTCACTAATTGACAGCTATAGGAAAAAAAGTTTTCAATTAACAGCTTATTGGCTGGCAAGCCTTTATCTTCTTGGTAGCACCTAGGTTAATGACAGGTTAATCTTCTTAACACAGATCTGACACATCTCTTTTTCAGGAAATCAGGAAACCAATAAAACCCTAATCAGTTCACATATGGCCATATAATTCCTCTCTACTCCTTGCTGCTTATATGACCAGGCATTATTTTATCAGGTTAAACCAATATTTAATGTAATCTTCAGCTGGAGTCAACAATAGGGAAAAGCAAATAAACCAGAATGCAAACAATCACACTCATAATAAACTTGCAGTGAAAGGAGGGGGAATGGGCTGTGATGGGATAAATTTTTTCCCAGCTGTTTTTGAGTGATCAGTGTGCATCCTGCAGCAAGAAGACTGACAGCACCAATAAATTTTTATCCCAGCCAGTTTACCTGAAAGCATTAGTCATGCCATGCCTTATAATTTAGCCTTGTATTAACATACGACTTTACTGCTCTCTGACATTCTATTTCCTCTAGCACAACACAGAAATGTTGGCAAGGTGAATTATAGGAGCTGTAACACCATGTTATTTTCCCGATTGGATATACATTAACATTCTGATCCCTTTCTTTTAGGAATGAAATCTGTAGTGAGAGAGGCCTGGTCTCTATCCAAGGCAAAGCCATTTGCTTAGTTCACACATACACCCTTCCCCTGTCTTTAATCTTTCAAGATGTATGTGTGGGTGGAGTTTTCAGCCATCTAAAATAAAAGTGGTTCTGTCTTTTTGACACTTGAGGGAATGTGAGAACAATCTACTTGAAGAAAAGTTAATTTTTTCTTCTGAATAAAAAAAGGTAGCAAAGTACAGTGAGCTAACTGTCTAAAATGGTTTGGGAGCTATTCTAATGAAAAAACATAAATATAATCAAACCTTCACAGAAGCAATGCAATTAGTCCTCTTGTCAAAAGCATGACCTGCAGCAGTGTAAGACGTTATTGCCAGATCTAAGAAGCTTTAATCCTGAGTTGATCCAATCACCGTAATAAAATTACCATCACAGAAGATGAGCTTCATCATCATTTGTGAGCTAAAAGATGAGTAGAAATATTTTTGGTTCAGCATATGAATGTCCTTGTCCAAAGCACATGCTAACTCTACTCTATATACCAAACATGTGCTCCTGAATTTGGTGTCCCACACAGCCTATATCAACGGCAGTAAAAAAAAATTAGCATCTTGCTCTGAACATCCACCTGGTTTTAAGATGAAGATGTTAAAATGTGTAGCCAGTATCTATAATTACAAGAAAACCTTTCACCGAGAAAAGAGATACAGTAAAATTTACCATATTTACAATTTTAAGATCAGTATGCAGGGTAAAGGTCCTAGGAGAGCAATCTTTTAATAGCCACCAAATTCTGTATGCTTAAGTGAAAAATATTAATGGCTTCCTGAATGACCACTATGATAAAATCAGCTACAGCTAACCCTACATTTGTGTTTTGATGTGCAGCAAATGTGAGGCAAACAATAGTTACATTAAAACCGGTGTGTAACAACAGCAAAAGGAGTACACACCTATTTCTGGGAGACTTGGAGATTGTTCCAGGGAAGTTATTATCTATTGTAGTGCTAAGGAATGCCATAAGTTATACATTAAAACCTAACCAAACCAGCTCAACATTAAATGTGTTAATTCTTCTGACAAAGTAAAATACCATTTACAGAGTACAGAAGTTTCTGCAACTGCACCTCAGGCTGCTCTTTGTTAGATCTGATTTTTTGGTTTTCCCTATGTGGTATTCAACAAAACAGATTTTTTTTTCTTTTTTTTTTTTTTTTTTGTAATTTTACTGTGTTGCCTCTTCCATGTGCCTCTGTCTGTCAAATGACAAAGGGAAAATGTGTGTTTCAGTGACACTCTGGCCTGTACACACAAATGCAGATCCCCTGGGAAAAATCAGTGGTTCCTTAATTATTTAAAAACTACCTCAGAGTCTGAAATGAGGTTTCTCATGTTCTTGGAAAGGAAAGCACAAAAGCATTTACTATACACACTCCAACAGCATTTTAAGCCCAGGGTTTGTTTTGTTTGTGCAAGAACCCTTGAAAAATACTGAGAACAATTCCTCCTTCGAGAAACACTTCAGTGAGTCTAAAACAAGCAAGATTCAGTACATGGGGCCTCCTTACATCAGCCCCTGCTTTGTGACAAACACATTTTGGAGATTTGTCTTGCCTTAATCTCTTGGTCCTTAGAGCACAGAGCTTTAGTGAGCAACTGCCTGCTACCGTGGTGGCCCCGCAGCTGGTGACTCTTGAGTCACTGCGCACAACCCCAGCTCGGGGGCAGCCCGGGAGCAGCCGTGGTGTGGAGACCTGTGTGACTCTCACCTGCCCTCCTCTCCCACAAGGTGTGTGTGCCAGCCAGCAAGCAGAGGCCATAGGGCTCACAGAGAAAGAATAAATATTTTACTTCAGGTTAGGTCTGGCAAATCACTTTTGACAGTATTTGCACAATCTTCAATGTTTCTGAGAGCACGTTTGAAACTGCTTGGTTACAAAAGTAACACTTTGCCAATGCAGAGCTAAATGTAAGGTGGGGAATGAGGGACTGCAATACTGTACCTCAGGGGCATGAGGATGATCCCCATGGTTCAAAAAATAAAAGACAACATGCTTATCATCCAGGTGATCTCATTTTCTTTGGAGATGGAAAGTTTTTATCCTGAGTAATGCACCTTTTAAAGCCCACTTTTTGCACTTGGCCCTTTCTTCGCTGCAGTTCTCTGGGCAGAGGAATGACTGAACTGATCCCTTGGGTAAAATTAGTTTTGGTGCATGCTTTTGTGACCATTCACAGATTCCTCAGGGAAAGGAAGAGGCCAACTATGCTGAAACCTGCACCACTTCTGCTGGGTTAGTCTACTTAAGAATTATCCATGTTTGATTTCAGAGAATAACTCATGAATAAGTGTAATGTTTGACCTTTTCTAGTTCCCTGCTAACACTAAATGGGTTTCCAATCAGGTAGACTGTCCCTGTGAGACACAGCATGACTTTTTCTGGGGATGAGTTTCTATTTTGTGCAACGTAAAGCCAAAATCTGACTGCGTGCATGGAGTATTTTCATATTTATTCTAGCTCTGTTTGGTAGGTATTTGTCAGAAGGCATGAAACCAAACAATGAAATACATTTGTTCCTGGGGCCTGTTGCCTCCAGAACGAAGAGCTAGCTGTTTGTTGTCCTAATGGAAAGCCCTCCAGGAGAAAGGTGCATGGAATTTAGGCACTTAATTATATATGCCTGTCATTAAATGGTAAAGGCTCATGGAAGGACTGTTCAAAAGGTTACTGACTGACATTTTAAGTTAATGCTCAGATTCAGCATGCCCCCTGATGTGGCAGCACAAAGAAACAACTACAGAAATAAGCTGCAGCACTCCTTTCAAAATGTCTAACTACCCTTACCAGCATGTGGAAAAAAAGGTCAGCTCAGCTGTCGTCACCTGCTTTTTCAAAGATTATTCAGCCTGGGCATGTTCTGGTGACATCAAACCTCCTCTCCCTACTGCCATGCAGGGCAAATACACAGACTGCAGGCATACAATTTCCTGGGCATTACCACCTGAACTCTGTATTTTCTAGTTTTAGGAAACTTAAGAAATGAGAACATGAAATGTCCCTTCATTTTTTGCTTCTCAGAGGTCTTGAGATTGGTGTTAACTAGACTCTTCAAAAGACTGGAGGATGAGAAGTATCCAAATTTATTAAATAAAACTACTTATCAAAAATGGGAATAGGAATATGTTTTAATATGAGCAGTTTGCATGATAAATGTTCATAGATCACACTAGTTCAACACTAAATTATATCTCACTTTGGCATTCCTTAAGAGCTATTTTGCATACGTTTTCAACACATAGAAAACATGCTATGTGCAGAAATTATTTACGTAATATTCTTTGCACAAAGAATACTGGCTTTGTAAGAGTGGTCACTCAGCATAAAATAATATTTGGACTTTATTGATGGAATAAATGCATATATCAATTTCATAAGTGTGAGGCCAAAATACTACAGATACATTTGTGATCTGGTTCAGCCCAAGGGACCTTTTCACCATCTAGTCTTTTTCCAGAAGTGCTATAAGAAATTTCTAAAGGACAACAGGAACAGGCCAGCCATATGTAATATTACAACAGCAGCTTTCAGCTACTTTCAGCTGAATTTTTTACATGAAATTTCCATTAATTTTTAAGAAAACAGCTAAAGTATGTTTATACATGAAAACAAACACAAATTCTCAAAATTATGAATGCATTTATACTTCCTTTCTGGAAAAAAAGGGTTAGTACCACTTAAACCATGTGTAACAATGGTTATTGTATCTCCTTTTTTTTTTCTCTCCTAAGAATAAAGGTTCGCAATTTTTTTTTGAAAGTATATATTATGCATCACTTTTCTGCGTTGTGCTATCACTACATTTTAGGAATTAATTTCCAATTCTTTGATAAGTGACTTAAGTTCAAGAAGCATGCCAAAAAGAACTTAACCCTTCTTCACTTGAAAATCCTCAAAAGATTTTGTACTTCAAGGGTGAATTCAGAAAAAATGGACTCTAGTGAAAGCAATGATGCTTTACTTGAAAAGACAGTGGTATGAAGAGGTAGGTTAAAGCCACCATGATAAAATGCACACATTTGTCAAAATTCCTTTGGATCCATGCACAACTGAAGTGTTATTCATTTCTACAATGGAAAATACATTTACCTTACCTGCAAGAGTCCTTTGAAGGTATTACCACCAAGATAAAGGCAAATTCAGAGGATGTAGTTATATTTAGATTTTTCAAGAGCAATTGGCAAGGGATTTAAATCAAAGAAGGTACAATAGAATATGGAATAAAAAAGCTGTCTGAAGAACAAAAAGAAAAGCTTCATAGCAGGAAGCTTTCAGTTCAGCAGAGGTGGCTCCAATGCCTGCACCCTTTCTACCCTCTGTAGGGGCAGTTCTAGGAGCTAGAGACTGCCCTCAGACTGAAAAACCAATACTTCATATAGTTTAGATAAATGTGAGATGTTACAAGGAAAAAATAGTCAGTATGGCAGCAACACAAATTTATCAAATTAAATTTTAAAGTAAAGTTTCTGCATTCCTATGATAGCTGGTGCATGGTGACTCATGAAACATTTGTTTGCTTCATTTATGGACCATCAGTGCATTCCTATATCCTACATGCTCTAAACTCTTAACTTTACTAAATCCTTGTCTCATAATTCTTTTGGCAGAGCTAAAAACTTGGCATAAATGAAGAATGATTAAGTAAGAAGTGCAAACATTGGGCTAAATAGAACATCAAGATTATGCTACCGAGCTATTAAATATCAAGATATAGAAGGTATACATAACAAAACCAAGCATAACCAATGCTGGAAAAGACAAGCTTCAGGGAAAAAAAAAAGAAAACTAGATGAAGATAAGTTAGTTAACAGTTGGCTAACTTGGTGAGTAGCAACATTACAGAAAGACATTTTAAGGAAATAGTACTAAGAACAGAAGAAGTGTGCATTTGACAAATGGAAGAAGAAATTCTGAAATACAAAGAATTTGACTTGTAACTTTATTTATTGGTAATTTCTGATCAATTTATTAACTATGTAGAGAGTTGTAATTTGTTCTAGAGAATAAAGAAATATAAATAGAAACTTTGATGTTTGATATTAAGGAACTTGTTTGTAAATCCCTTAAGAAGAACAGAAAAAAGATCAAATGAACAGATGAGCTGAAGGGATAAAAGAGAAGAATATTACCAGCCTTGCAAAAAACATCACGAGAGATGGAGTCAATATGCTTTCCTGTAGCTGGAGTGATTTCAGTTTTTCTATTGAAAACAGATTCAAAAACTACAGATTCACACAAATACTGACCATCCTTATATGAGCCTGTTTCTGGCTGGCAACTTTTGCAGCACTTGAGATGTGTCCAAGCATCTGATTCTTATATAAACTGGGGTCAGAAATCCTTAAAAAACCAAACAGATATTTCCCAGAGCTCAGTGGTAAAACCCTAAACAAAACTAACTTCCCTGAATTCAAGTTGGTATGTAATTACCAAGTAATTACCAAGGCTGGTAATACCCTTCTCTTTTATCCCTTCATCTCACCTGTAGATTTGATTTTTTTTTCTGCTCTGCAGGCATTTACAAACAAGTTCCTCAATATCAAATATCCGTCTACCTGTTGCTAGTAGTGCAAGTAGTGACTTGAATGGAAAATTTGATGAACCAACAGGTAGACAGATATCACTATGGAGGTAAAAAACACATGGGCTATGAAACTGAGGACAGGTAAAAAGGGATAATTTGAAAAATCAGGATAGCCATAGATGATGTTAACAGTGAGGCAAAGAGAAGGTTCCATGATGTAGAAGGAAAGCCTGATCTTCTGAAGTGATACATAATGGAGTGAATGGAGTTGGGAAAGAAAATGAGTGTGAGAAGATATCAAGCCATACCCTGCAGAACATCTTCAAGTGGTGAGGAATAGCAGAATGGTGCACTCTATAATTCCCATTTACCAAAGAGCTGGAAAGAAAGCAAACATTTTGGAAATGATGTGCAAAATCTATCTTCTTCAACTACCACATATGTTCAAAGAGATAAAGAACAAAGGAGTGCCAGCAGTGGAGTAGGGCTCTTGAAGAGAGAAAACTTACCACTCTGGAAACCCTAGAGGGGAGAAGTCCCTGTTTCTGAAGGAAGCTCCCATAGCTGGCCCTCTGTCACAGAGCAGGCTGTGGTTGTGAGCCCCAGCTCTTGGAGATGCAGCCCTGTGCAGCTGGAGAGCAGCTGGTGCCATGGCACAAACCCAAACACTGCAGCTCCAGCTGCTGCACGGGGCAGAAGGGTTGGTGTGACACTGCACAGCCTGTGAGCAGACAGCACAATGGACACAGGAGAACTGATCGATATGAATTAACAAAATCAGCCTCCTATACATTTGGGAGGCTATAAAGACAAATAAAATATGAAACAATTTCCTGTCCTTTTGTCACTACATAGCAAAGGGTAGAAATTATGTGAGCCACTATGTCTTCATCTCTAATTATTAATGACTCTATCAAGCCTGTTCTTGGAAAATAGTGAAATAGTTTGGAAAAGGGCATAATGTGACAGAAAGATGGAATGAGGTAGTCTAAAAATGAACATGCTAAGTAATTTTTAGAACTATGCAACCACTGCGTAAGTTGATAAGGAAAATTTCAACTGTTAAGACATCAATTAGACATTAAATATATTTAAGGAAAGTCTTATGATCTCTTTTTCCCCTCAAGAAAAGACAGATTCAGAAATCAGGATTAAAAGAATGGTATTATGCATCACAAAATGATAATTTGACCAAACAGTAATTTTCTCTCCCCTAAATATGGCAGAAACAAGCAGATGTCCTTGTTCACACTACATAAGAAGTTTGTTTCTGAGAACAGGAACTTTGTCATCTGAAAAAGCACTTAACTATACAGTTTTGTGATGCAAATTCCTGTGAACAGCAGATTGTTATTTATCCCTTGCCCCTTGATCTAATGCAACAATTCTTAATGCAAGATTTCTCCTTGGAAAGCAAATGCTGGGCTTAGGCTCAGGATCCTGAAAGACATACTTGCATTTGAACTCCTTTTGACCACTCCTTCCATGGACTAAGGAAGGCAATTCCTTAACAGCATTTAGGAAAAAACTTGGCTGTAAACCACTAATATGTCTACTTTCTTTCAGCCTAAATTTCCTAAACTTATTACTACTTTAAAGCAAACACTCATTTCTATATTTCAGGTTTAGGAAGAAAAAGGTCGCCATCTTTCAAACTCTTCAACATCTGGTTCATTCCCAGCAAGCTTGGTGTTTGGCAGTAATGTATAATTATTTCAGGGGTTATTAGCATCTGTATTGCATTTGGATAAGAGGTTACAGCAGCTGATTCCAGATTCCTAATGCCTATCTGAAAAACCCTGAGTTAAGACAAACTTAAAAACACATTCATACATTAAATGTTTTAATGCTTGTACAGTCAGAATATTTTATGTGGAAAATAGACAGGTTTAGAGACTTTTCTGTTGTTGTTTTTTTTAAAATAAAGTGTGTTTAAACAAATGATCCTTAACTAGGCATTGATAACCCCATAGCTGCCATGGGACAAGTGCCATGTGGCCCACAATCCCCTTAACCATGCTGGTTTTTTATCTTTTCTTCCCAGGAGATAGGGAGAAAAGGGAGCCCAGAAAACAAACAAAAAAATCCAGTGTTCAGTTCTCAAATTCGGATTGAGTTCAGCAGAACTTTTCAAAGACAAACCACAGATGACTCGAAAGCTGGATAATCTTCAAGTAACAGCTCACCTGGGACTGCTGATTTTCCAGTTGCTTTTGATGTCTCTCAATTGACTCCTTTAAGGTTATTCTTTTTGTCATTTAACAAATGTAGTGGTTTCTTCAAAGTGCCCAGAGGAACACAGGGTAAGTACCCTGCTCTATCACACCTACAGGATAGAACCAATCAATACACGAGAAAGAAGCTGCAAGAGAAGAATGTTATGTGCTATCATTATCTCGCATTATATCTGGCAAGAAGTTATGTTTACTGATTTGAAGCACAGTACTCTTCTCACACAGGGTTGTTTTCCAAAGTGACTGGAAGAAGGGCTTTGTTTTATACAATAGATCCTTCTCTGAATGCACTCTACATCATTCTTGTTAACATCAAATGATAAAACAGGCATTTTTAATTTTAGCTGTTAGCTCTGGGAAGCATAAACTTCTCAGAGACAGGCACTACATGAACAGTAGCACTGCTTACTAGAGCTGCAAGAAAGGCTAGTTGTTAATTGCACTGAAGGCAGGCAAAAGCCACTTTTTTGTAAAGATGGTGCTAAAATTATTCCGCCAGAATAGAGCACTCATGTGAAGAGTCTGGCTGAGCAGCACAGGGACAACAGCTTTTCCTTGTCACTTAGTTTCTTTTAGTAGAGCAACCAGAAGCAAGGTTTCATTTGAAATTTTGTTTTCAAATTTAATTTATAACTGCATCATTCATGCAGGTCTCCAACATGAGTTTGTACCCTCTGCCTAGAGAAAAGGGTCCCCAACTCTCTCCATGGATGTGAAACTGGGGTGTCTTCTCTACTTCCCACGCAGAACAGTTTTTTGATAAGATCCCACAAAGCTGTCTGGTTTTCAGTCACATATTCATTTGCCCTCGCCAGGATGAGGCCCTGGAAGCTGAAACCATGAACATGAGAGAAAGAGTTGTGTGACTCAGTTTAAGTTCACTGTTAGGCTGGGTCCAACAGGAGCCGTCAATGTTTGGTGTGTTTGCAGAGGTGGAACAAAACCATGTCTTGTTATAGGTATGAGGGAATTTGCTGTCAGCTGTGGCGTGCAAAAGGTGCTGTGTATTTTATTCTCTGTAGCTACATATACTCGTGTAACAATATATTTACACAGTAACAGAGCAAATAATACACAAAAAAGGTCACTCAGCATTTAGTTTCTACATGTAGTTTTGCTGGGTGTGATTTATTACTGTAGCAACACTGAAGGTAGCTAAAGGAGGAACAACCACATGAAAAGGACTCCATTGATGTATTGAAAGATTATTTTCCTCCAAAGCCCTGGGGATTTTTGCACAAGTCCTTAGAACCTCTACCTTCTACACTAAAGCAATATGTTTGAACTCTCCACATATCTGGGGGTAACCAGAGAGAGGAAACCAAAGCAGTTGCCAAGTTATTATAACTGTGGGAACTAATGTCTACACCTGTGCCCCATTCTTTCATTTCTTCTGAATAATATGCTTAACTGCATCCTTCATGACCAATCAGTTCTTGGAACTTGTATGAATTTAACATATCAAGATAAATGTAAGCAAACAGCTGTTGTTAAAAACAAAATCAAACCTCTAGAGTAGCCCATCACAGAGGAGCCTGCTTTTCATATCCCCTGACTTACTGCCACATCCCAGAATAGGCTGCACTCTGGTAGATGAAGTGCCATGACTTGGAAGTGTGAGATATGATGGCCCATCCACAGTAGGAATGACTGCTGTCAGACTTCTCATTAAAAAGTAAGGAACTGAGACCGTAAATCCTTCAAGGAGAGAAAAATATGGTGCCATAGAAATGACATGACATATAAAAAACTAGCTGAAGTAGTTCCAAAATGTTTCCAAGAGTGATGTCCCTAACAGGAATCACATTACTAAAGAAGACAACATATATTATTCCATAGCTGGTGCAGTGTAGCCCTGGTGCCCTGTAGATACTCTACTGCCATGCTAGAAGCAGTGTTGAATTTGCAAGGCCTCAGGACAGCAGCTTTTCAAGTTTGCTTTGTCTCAACTTCTCCTGAGCTGCCTGCAATTTCCCTACTTAGCTATAGTAGAATTTTTTTCTAATGACCATGTGGTTATGTCTAATTTGCTTTATTTTTGCTTATCTTTGTATGGTACAACAATAGAGTTTTATCCAGATGTTCTCTGTAAAAGCCATGGCATGACAGCAGAGACCTTGGAAAGCAAGGACACAGGAGATGGTCTAGAGAAGTGCGGGCATGGGATGGTAAGAGATGGGGCAGTGTCCCACAGGAGCCCCAGCACTACACACAACCCACAGATGGTCAGCTGGAGAAAGGCAGACCGAGAGCTGAGCAAAACCTCATGCAGAGGTACAAAGAGAAGGGAGAACAAACACAGAGCTTGTATGAAATAGACCATGGATAAGAAATTCAATTGTACCATGAACTACTCAGTAAAGAGCAAGCAAGATGTATGACACATTAGCAAACACAGAAATACTACCTCAAGGGGCTCACAAGATGAGAAAAGAGAAATCAAAAATAGTGTATTCTTCATGGCGAAAGATTTGAGCTACATGATCTCATTTAATTTCTGAAACCTTCAATGCCCAAGGGGCACTGGAAGGCTGAGCATAACATCAAAAGCAGCAGATCTAGGAAGCATGAATATGACAGGTCTATAGTATTATACTTTTTCTTTTAAAGTATTTATTTTTTCCCATAATGACTTCAGTGGGATAATAAACATTATGTAATTAGACAGTTATTTTTCCATTTGAACGTAAAATAAATTTTTGGCATTATGCATAATGTTTCTTCTTTTGCCCTTAATAAAAATGTGAGGATAATGATATGTAGGTATGATTTTGCTTACAGAGGCCATTCCATGCCAGGATTTTGCATAATTAATCTGTGTTATTCAAAACAATAATAATTTCCTTCCTTCTCCCATCCAAATTTAAAACCAAAACTGCTCAACCATGTGATTTGTTTTTCCTGGTAGAGTTTCTGTAAATTCATTGATATCTAGCAGTAGTTTGAATGTTAACACTGTTTTGGTTCCTTATTGATCAAAACTGCCTTAATTTGTTCTTGTATACCGTCTATTTGTGTGACTTAAGCAGTAATAAAGGAAGCAGAATATTTTCTAAATGTTGCTTCCTGTGTGACAGAAATCAGTATTTTTCTAATTATCAGTCCAACATCTTAAAGATACTTGAAAAATGACTAACCAGTAAATGTGCTGTCAGACTATCATATAGTAATTCACATTGCTGGCTTTCATTTCCACTCCCCAGAATTTCAACACTTTCAGTGTCACAGAGGTCAGAGAAATGCACAAAGGATTGCGTTACTATTGTGGAAGCAGCAGCTCCATGGCTTCAGCTCTGGATAACTTCCTGTTGTACTCTTTTTGCTCCAGAGGGTGATAAATTACATTCAAATTCAAGTGCTGTGGGAAAATCAGACAGATAGGAAATTTCAGGACTTGGAATTTATTATTCAAATCATTGTGTCTTTCCAAATCTGAAAATGAGTGCTTTTCATGCTGCTTTGAGGTTGAGCAGTGTGAGGTTCTGATGATCTAAGGCAAATTTTGGTGAGCCCTGTTCATTTAATGTTTATAAATAGTTTTTCTATTTTCTACAATGGAAAATTTTCTGCTACTTATCCAGTCTGAGAATCAAGTGCAAGTACAAGTCAAATATTCAGTTCTTCTGTGACAATATTTCAATCTTCAGTGTATGGAATTATATGTATCTAATAGATGAAGAAAATAATTTTATATTTTTGATTCTTCATTGAAGCAGAGGAACTTATCTGAGATACAGACATTCAAAATTTTGTACACCATCTGTGTCTTTTTCCTTTTTAACTGTAAAGGCAATTTCAATGTCACGTTTTCATTCTTAGTCTTATTACAGTAGTCTCCTTCATGAAAACAGACAGCTTAATCAAGAAAATACTGTATTTCAAAGACATTGAGGGGAAGGAATACCCACCCTGTTACATGAGGTTTTCCTTGAAGACACCTCTTGTTAAATTTTCAGCTTGGAACATCTGTCTCCTCAGTTCTTCAGAATGACTTGTGCTGCACTTGTTTAAGTGTATTATGATAAACTGAGACATAGGAAGCATTTTCTATCAGAAAGTCGGTAGATCAAGCTGACCATCTGTAAAATAAACATTACTATGGGATGGCTGGAGACTGTGATGAAAAGCTGTTGTGAACTAAACTGGCAAGAGCTCTGTTTCCAGTGTATTGCTGATATGAAAAGCCCAGCCTTGCATGCCCCTGGTATGAAGGAAGTGTGAGACAACTTTAATGGGAGCACATTTCTATAAGATAATACTAGTAAGAAGAGTTTAGAGGGTTAATTTAGAATGATGATTATGCTAGATTTAGATGGCTAGACTTAGATTTAAAGTTTTGCCTCTGTTCTTCTTTTCTTGAAGCAATGAGTTCTGGTATACTACAATGCTCTGAACTGACGCCATCCCTTGTACGTCTTTGGAAGCGACCAAACGAAAACTGACAAAAATGAAATCAGCAAATCAGCCTTTATGAAATGTTGACTCAATTTTTAGGCAAAGGTGAAAAGGAAAGTATTAAGAAATTAAACATAGCATACATGGAAAGAAGCAAATGAGAGAGTGGCAGTGTATTCTCAAGGTGCTGGAAAGAGCCGACACCAGGTGTTTTATTTCTATGACTTTTTAAGGGTATTACTTTGCTAAATTCTAACTCTGTTTCATTTTATATAGTTCCAATTACATTGGTTCACCACACTGAGCGACAATGGGGACTTCTGCTGCCCAGTCTCATTGAGTTGCCTCTAAGGCTTTCACAGACCATTTGTCACTTACAAACTAAACATGTTCCAGAATGAAGCTACCCCATTTGGGTTAAAAAAAACCCAACAACCCAAAACTCAAACACCAGCCAGTTATCTTGTGCCTGAGCAACATATTTGAGTAGTTTTCAGAATTTATGGCTGGAGAATGTACATATGGGAAGCAAATTTTATCCATATTAAGAAGCACATGTGGACAAGAGGCTAACTGAAGCAAGTAGCTGCCAGGACACAGACCTGAGTGAGATTATGCTGCCCTTCAAGGGCTTTATTCCAGCGGCCACAAAGGCATCAGGGTTGTCTTTTTTTCAATTAACTACCTACCTGGCATAAGGGTTGCTGCAAGATTGATTATCTCATTTCTGCTAAGTCCTCTGAAAATCCTTAAATGCACAGGAAGCATCTCTTCGTCATTAAACTCCATTAGGTAAGTTGCGAACTCCTGCATACCTATAATTTGAAGACATGCATTAAGTGCCTAGTGTGAAATAGAAATGGAGATGCATGGATAGTAGATCACTCTCCAGAGATGTGTTGCTATTTCTTCTCAAAATGAAAGCCATTCCCACCTGCCCAAACCCCAAGACACAGCTGTAAGCAAAAGAAGATACTTTAGCATCAATTTGTAAAATATGTTCCCTAAAAAAATCTCCAGTGCCATGGGAGATTTCAAACTACATTTTAACTAAATTATTTTTCCTGAAGCTAAATATATTCCAGTCTCCTATGATGAAAAGTGGTGGCAGACCAGGCAATGTTTCTGAATGCAGATGCATTTAAATTCCAGAAAACTTTACCAAGGCATTCAAAATAAAATTTTGCATTCTCCTCAATTTAAAAGATGTGTCTGTATCAAAGCAATTAAAAATAATCGAGTCCCAAATTATCTAAATGCTTTGTATATTTAATTTTAGGGCTTAAATTCTACATATGTTAACTCAAAAAATTTATAAACCTACCCACTGGCATTTAGGTTTGGAAAATTAATTGTTGAGAATCTCAAGATCACAGGAAACAAGGGAAGCTTTACTGTCAAAAAATACAGAGCAGAGTGAACTTCCAGAAAATATTTCTCATCCTCTCATTGTGCCCAACAGAATGTGTCTCAGAAGAATGAAGGGACAATTTTGTTTTGGTGAAGCATGTGGAGCACATAGCACAGGAAATTTTGATAAGAGCTCATGGCATACATGGGTATAACTTGTTCTCTTACTCTAGGTTTGAAGCTCACTTGAGAACTGCTGAAAATTCTGCCCTGGTCCCAGGTGAATGGACCTGACTGCCCAGTTATCTGGATGTCCTGACAGTTCTGTCAGTTTGTGTTCTGCCCCAAAAGTCCACAATTTATGCACAGCATAATGGGGCGAAGACAGGTAGGAAAAGTTAATGACAGTACACCCTGTGTGACTGTTTCCCCGGCAATTACCACTCTTGCTCCTTGTGACAGCAGAACTGGTAGTTCATCACCCCAGTCCAGCCCCTCTCCTCTTAAAACATACTTAGGTGCTGCACATCTGACCAGGTTAGCTATGGGCCTCAGTGCATCTTTTGAAGCAGGTGCTTTTGCTTAATTGTATGCTTTCCCAAAGCCAAATTGCATTTAAGGTGACCCGTATGGCTCAGCAGCAGCACACCAGTCTTCTAAATCCCATAAGCAACAAGCAAACAAACCATATTGCTGCCCTAGAGGTACTGGGCAGCCTAAAAGGATGAGTAGCACCTTCTCCTCCACTCCAGGCTTCTGTCCCTTCTATCCCAGTGTGTGCTTGGCGCAGACCTCTGGGCTCTCAGGCACAGGGCAGAGCTGTGGGGAGGTCAGCAGAAGGGGGTTCTGATGCACTATGATGAAGCAAGCAGGTACCCCACTCCAGTTTTTATGATTCATATGCTGGAGCACTGGAAGTATCTAATTCCTTCCCCCCCTTTTTTCCCAGATACTTTTGGGGCCACGGCAGTGATGATTGTCTTGTTATTTATTTATTTTTTTTTCTCCAGAGTCAAACTCACAGATGAAAGTGGACAAGAGGAAAAAAGGTAGTCAGCAAGAGAAACAGACTGGGGCTGTATTTAGTGGGTGGAATCAGAAATATGCAGACTTAAGCCTATCAATATATTTTCAGAGACTTGTGTAATAATGGCAATTGAGAGCTTTTATAGCTACACAAATCTATTGAACAACCGCTTCAGTGATATTTCAGGAGGGAACTGGGCAAAAAGCTTCTTACAGAGATTTCAGGGATTACTGTCACACCTGATCTATTAGATGCTGCTTTCAAGTATGGCAATAGCACCTCTGTGCCCAAGGTAGAACAGGAAGGGCTATAAGGGAAACGTAAGCTGAAATAGAAAAGACAGCAGCTCTTCTGAGGCAGCCAAAAGCTCCTCCCCAAAAAAACACTTTCGATTGTAGTGAAGGATGAGGAAACTAGACCTGGCAAGAAACAGAGCTGGGTGATGCAAGAAGCTCAAATGATGAAAAAAGTATTATGTGAAACAAAAGAAAGTTCCTTTTTCAAAGTGACAAATTCATGTTTATATTGAAAAAAACCCCACAACCTTAAAAACAGAACCTAATTATTCTAGCCACCTGCATAGAGCTGAGGACTTAAGACCCTAAACAAAACATAGTAGCATGTTTTATTTATAAGAAAGCCATACTAAGATTGTTCATTAGCTTCAGTCCTGAATTGATATGAGAAAGCTCAGGTTTTATTCATACTGCATAAATTTATAATACACACTGGAATTAAGAAATTCTACAAAAACCAGATTACAGTCTTTAAAGAATTGCTTTTATTTGGACACACCAAAGGTTTCAGCTAATTTGCATGCATATAGAGGCAGATTTTATTTAAAATGTACATCTTTCTCTATTTGCCTTTCCTTTTTTTCTCTCATTGCTGTTGGAACAGAAATGTCTTGATTTCACTGATACTAAAGCATCGTATGGCCAGGGAGGCTGTTCTTTTTCTCATTCTTGTCTTCATCTTTGTCCTCTCTCTTGACTGAGGGTAAAAATGGGCTGCCTTTTAGGGTGACTCAGCTTCAACATCAACCAGCAGTCAGCTGCCCATTTAAGTTTGTACTTGCTTATCCCAGTCTTTCTGCTTCTTAAATTAAACACTGCTTAGGTCAAAAATAAACTGTCTGACCAGATAACGACCTTTGTTACATCCCAGTTTAGCTTTTGAATTGCTAATATCCTTTTGCTCGAAATATGCCTCTTAAGAGGTGTCAGGGCATTTACTGGTCTTTGCTCCTACATATATTCCCAGACAAGGTGAAAGCTGCACAGCAAATACATCAGTTATCTGGTTACCATTCATGCTCAGCATGCAAAAATTACCCACAAATTGCCACGGGTACCACTTTTGACCTGTGCCCTCTTCCTGTGCTTCCCTTCTACCTTACCAAGTATATTTAATGGATTAGCAATGATATCCAGAGAAAAAAAAAACAAACAATGTGAAAAACAAGAATATAAGGAACCCTGCTCATCTGGGCCAAGTCGTCAGACTTGCTTGTGGCTGTGCCCTCCTGGTGTTTGACCTGACTACATAGTGAGAATGACACTGAGGGGCTTAATTCCCAGTAAAAATCTGTTTATCATGAGCTGCTCACATTACATCCAAAGGCACACCCGCCATAACCATTACAGGAGCTCCAAACCTGAAGAAAGCCAGCTGCAAACCGAAGTGCTTGGAGCAGTGAACAAGGCAAGAACATGAAAATGTGTTGCAGATGAGAGAAAGGAAGAGCCTTTGGAGCCTGGGAGAGTAACAAAGATGCTACATCTGCTTTTATCTTATCCAGGCAAAAACCCCAACTTGAAACAGCATAAGCAGGAGTAAGAACTCTGTAGGCAGGATGACCTGGAAGAAAGCAAGAACCAGTTGGTTCTTTTTTAGCTCTCCTACAACAGATTTTATCCTGACATAATTTTAGATATCCCAAATGTTGGTAAATGCCTTGTCACCAACTAAAAATTGCTGTTTCCTGGGACAGCACATGTAAGTTTTTAAGCAAGGTCTTATTATTAAAAAACCCCAAATATAAACCTTGCTAAGATTGTGGTTTATTTTTGGGTTGTAATTTTTCATTCTTTCTGATCACACAGATGCTGTTACAATTTAAATATCCACCCTAAATTCTGTTTTCTACATTTATTCCAAATGTTTGATAGCACTTCTTTGACTTACATAATTTTCTAGATAGTGAAAAATGAATAGGCTATTACTTTTTAATTGCTTTTAAATACTTTACAGATTTCCTTTTTAATTGCAATTGCCAAGCTGTGTTTGGAAAAATTTGTTCATTGACATTGAATGGCTGTCAATGTGAGAGAGAAAATAATAGCAAAATCAAGGAAAAAAATTACAAATCTACCCTTTCTGATAGCAAGAAGAGGCAGGGGCGTCTGAATACTGGTAACTGATATAGAGAATATAAACCACCAAAAAACTGCAATCTTGATGAAAAATCCAAGCACTTGGTTGAAAGGAAAGATAAGCAGAGTTTTTAATAGATAACTGAGATAGCTTTAGATTTCAGTTGTTCTTCCAGAGAACACAAAGTCACAGCTCTGCTGAGGAGGAGATAAAAGGGCTCAGCATGCCTACAGAATACTGGTGTCTTCATGTGGTTTTCCCAAGGATATCTGAGATCTATTCTGAAGATGATCTGGCCAAGGAAGACAATCCAGGCTCTCTATTTCCTTCACACTTTGCAAAAGAATACACTAAATGGATAAAAATATTCCTAACATTAGGGATTATGAGCCAAGCTGTTTAAATAGAAAGCTGCAGTAAATAGAAAGAAGCAAGTACAGCATGCACCCAGCAACCAGTACAGGAAAATACCAGCTGGAGTCTAACAGCAGGATATTCCTCTCAAACTCCCCAGCTTTACAGACTTCCAGCAGCCTTGCCTATTGCACACTTGCTGTCCTGAGTGGCTTAGCTGCACCCACATTTCTAACAAAGAGAACCAGCATTTTGGACATTGCTTTCCTTATGCATTACAATTATCCCAGAGCACTTTTTCCCCAATCCCTTAGATGAAGGAACCACTCTTTTAATATTTTGCATCCTGTCTTTGTTGCTCCTCAAGCACCTGACACATTCCTTCTGCCTTTTCCTGTACAGATAGTAGTATCGCTTGAGCAGGCTGTTTTTTCAGGGGAAGAAAGAGGAAAATAATATTAATTTTGCATCAAGTAAAACAGAGCAAGTTAAATCCTCCTGTAAAAGAGAAAATGGTCTGGATCTCATGCTGCTTGCACAGCTACCCCTTATTCTGAAAGCTGACTTCGTGCTACTTCTTAATGTTTGTATACTGGAAACTGAATCAAAATAAGTTTAAAAGGTTGCCAAGCCTTTGTGCCTACCTTTCAGTAGAAGAGGCAGAGCTGAAAGCAACAGCAGGATACATTGATGCTGCCCTCTTGAAGGAATTTTCTCTCCACAAAGAATAAAGAAAAAGCAAAAACAGTCCTGTGAAGATGAGAAAAGAATTGAAGAAATAAAGCCAGTGGCTTTGACAAGTAAATATAAAATAAAGTGTAAAACACAGGTAGAAATGGCAGACTCCTTCCAAATACTGAAAAGTGTGAGCACTGCCAAAAAATAATTTAGAAAGTAATTTAGTTCAATGGTTAGCAATTTTTTACCTTCCTGCATCTACTGCTGGTCCTCCTTTTCCGTGTTTCTATTAATTCAGCAAAGTTGTATATGTTTGCAGAGGAAAAAAGCCTTGCTGTTATCACCACTAAAGAAACTGCAGAGAGAGTTCTAATCTGTGTACATATGGAGACAGGAAACTGCAGAAAGAAGTAAATGGGAAAAAACATTTATTTGTTGTCTCCCACAATACAATTGATTTAAACATAAGGAAGTATAAAAAATTCAGTACATGTGAATTTAGGGAAGTATAATCAGCGCAATTGCTTTAGACCTTGTCTTGGAGGATTGACAGAATTTGATCCCAAAGCTACTAAATACTTCCAGCTTGGTAACAGTAAATGTGGAATTAACAGCAAACTCTTCTGTTGATCTTCTCTACCATTTAAGTCTACCAGAGGGATAAAATCAAGAAATGTTCCTTCAGCTTGCTCTTGATATGGTTTGGAACAATTAGATTAAAAATAAACAGAGTGTTTTTCCAAAACCACGCCATTGTTGATTTTCCACAGGAATGTCCTGGGTCCTATAAGCCAGGTGTTGCTGCAGCATATTAGGAATGAAAGGCAGCAATTCCAGATTAGTATAAGTGATATTAGGTATGCTACAGTGCCTCACTGGGTTCATGCAAAAGAGCTGCTTCCCAAAGCTTTAATTGGCCCTTAGGTTCTTTTACAGTTTATTCACCCAGACAGCCTGCACCATTGTAGTCAGTTAAAATGTAGCTGAGAGCATTATGAAGCACATCTTTACAGGAAATAGGAACATTCTTTTGATAATTGGCATGAAAACTTGGCCATATTAGATTTAAAAGTCATTAGTTTCACATCTGTGTGATGCTGAGTGCTTTTTCACTTCCAGGCATGCACAGCAACCAGAAGCAATGGCTAAACTGCCTGGAGGCCCCTGTTCCAATGTGAGCTGTCTGCTGAACACGGCTACAGCCACTGTGGATGGCAGAGGGGCACTGCCACCCTCCCAGCCCCAGCCATTTGCTCCGCCCCAACAAGAATCATGCAGAGGTTTCTGAGCCGTGTATTCTCCCACTCATGTTTCAAGATATCTCACAATAACTCCAGTTTGAGTGAGAAAGTGCAGTTCGGTTGCAGACCTAGAGATGCAGGAAGAGTAGCAAATAATGCAACCTGCAACAATCAGAAAACACTTGTTCAATAAACCCAAAGTATTCCTCAGGAGCAAGCTGACTGCTGAATATTTTTGACAAAAGCAAGAGGGGAAGTGCAGGGGAGCGGGATGGCAGGCTTGGGTATGTACAGATGAAAAGATGGCTTCCTCCCAGAGACAGGGATTTCATGGCTTCCAGACGGTGGGCGATTAACTACAATGTGTTTTGGTTCCTTGAGAATAATTGCTTTCCAATTCTTTCTTCTAAGAAACTTGGAATTCAATTCTTTAATTATGCAGCAATAACATGTTTGTTATTTTTAATTCATACACAGAACCATATATATGTAGCGAGCAAGAAAGAGATATAGATATTTCAAAGAGAGGTACTTTTAGGTTTTGTTATGGTTTTGGTTTGTTGGGGGTTTTGTTGTTTTTTTTTTTTTTAAGGATGAGAAAATTGATGGGGAGAGAAGAAAATAAATGTGCTTCCACAGAAAAAGCAGTTGTTCACTGCTGCTATTAAAATTCAGGTCCATTGCCACGGAGAAATCAGTTGATCAAAGTGAAAAGTTTGCTTTCATTTTTTTAACTGAAAAGATACAGAAGAACTCTATGCATTAAAAAACTGATATATTTAATAAATTTTCATTTTGCTGTTTAGACTTTACTCTGAATCACTCTCTCTCCCCTCCTCTTGCACTTACCAGTTCCAAGAGCAATCACTACAGTCCTGCTTGCTAAGAAAGATTTTTCTTTAAAATAAAGTATCCCTAAATAGTGATCCCTCATCACTATTGATGCTGTTTTTAAACAGTCTGAAAGTACAGAGAAGATCTATGAGCAAAGTGTGAAGATTCTCAATGAAATGTTACTGAGTTTTAATGTCAATTAAGCTTAGCTTGCCTTTGTAAACCAGCAATGTGAGAGTACACACGATGCAGCAAAACAGTGCCAGCAAGTTGATACTGCAAATCAGTCCTCAGCTATGTTTTTGCCTTTTAACCTCATTCACTGCAGCCTTTTTTACTGATGATTGAGGTGAAGGGATACATGCTATGAAGGTAGTACAGCAAAGCTTTATAACCTTTTCTTCCAAGGGTGGATTTTACACACCCCCTCAAGACAGTTACAAGCACATACAATGTTTCTCAATACATTCAGGCCTGTGTGATGGATTACTACAGTTTTGACTAATTGACCTTCTGACAAAGCAATAACACGAGGCTCTACAATGCACAGAACCTGCTGGCTACAATATTAAACCCGTTCCTCAAAACATGGTCTGCCACTCAACTCCAGTGTAGAATCCACAAGTTTCTTCTCATTTCTGCAGTACTATTTTCAAAAGAATTTTCAGAAGTATTTGTGTATGATGAATTGCATCAGCCTGTGGTAAAGGAATCGCAATGTCTGCATCCAGGCTATCCAGCTCACGTACCTAATAAATATCATAAACAAATACACCACGGCCGCAAGCTGCTCTGTGATTCATACAAATGGATTTTCTAACTCAACCTGACAACTCAGCTGATTAGACAAATAAAGTGTCTTGGACAACACCAGTCTCGATAATTACATTTTACAAATGGGACAGCTATATTTCAAGCTGAAAGTGAATGTACAATAGCTGTTAGAGATCATGGAAAACCTTGTACGAGAGCTAACAAGAAAAAGCAGGTATTTTATGAAAGACTGGCTCTTTCCTAGTCCTTGTTTATATTAGGTTTCTAGGGGATGAACACCTTAGTCAAGAGACATATCAATGTATAGGGCAAACTGCTGAGCAGGGCACAAGCTGCTGAGCTCTGCTGGTCATCTGAACTCTGGCGGTGGCAACACAGGCTAGCCAAGAGAGGCACCAAATCTGCAAATGAATCTTCCTTTCTCCATCTCTCTGACCCATCCCCTTAAATTCCTCCTGCCCCTGGGTAGCACAGTGTGCCCAAGAGACAGGACAAGGATGAAGGACCAAGGCAGGAAACATTCACTGCAGCAACCTTACCATGCATCGAGGGATGGGGGAGTGCAAGGGCAGGGCAGTGAAGCAGCAGGAAAAGAACAGGTCATCGACCTTAGAGACTCCTAGAAAATAAAATGTACAGAAAAATGTTAGGAACTGCTGGGTTATATGGTGGACTGAAAAAAGATGTGAACAGCCAGCCCCCATCAGAGAAGCTCCTGGAACTCAAAGGAGAGAAGCCAAAATCTGTTAAATTTCTGATGCCTGCTTGAAATACTGAGCTGCAACCAAGGAGAACTAGAAAGCACTCAAACTGCTCAAGGGACTATACTAAGATGAAAGAAGATACCATTAAGATAATTTTCATACAGGAGAGCAGTACAAGACAGCTCTTCCTCTAAAAGGAAATAGCAATTTTGTGATCTTTAAAATTAATTTGGATACTCTCATTGCTTTTGCAGAAAGCTTTCCAGAGAAAATTGAAATGGAAAAGAGTTTTTAGAATTAAGAATGATTTGAGATGATGTGACAATGTTCAAATGATGCTGTAACATTTGAAGAGTGAATTAGTCTCATTACCAGGCTCTTCTTTTTTCCCCTAGCACTGAATTTTTAAGAGCAATTTTGCAAAAATTATCAGAAATGTCCATTTATATAATAGAGTCGTGTTATTTAAAAAGCTTTTATTGACCATATAAAGAGTAAACTACTTGAGAACATGAAAACTAACAATTGTCAGTGGATTTGATATGATTCTAAAATTGAAAAAAAAATTAATGAGATGATTTCATGAATTCTAAATGGTTCCAAAGAGTCTGTTTCAAACCAGCAATCAGCAATATAAGCAAAATGTACTGTATTAGAGATTATTTTTCCCCAAAGCCCAAAATATTAAAATTGAGCCTAGACATGTTTTGTGTTCTTTTGAACAGTAGAAAACAGCCATCAAAGAGCTGATGACTGCGTATTAGAAAGAGAGTCTGATTGCTTTTCCCAACTAGCAGAATGAGCACAGAACTTGGATTTCCTTTTTGTGTGCAATTTCAATATGATGCAAAATTTCAATTTGTATAAAAGGGATAAATATGTGCAGTGCTGGGAACCAAAAGCTGTATTTGTCAGTGCACCAGCAATGGCACATCTTGGCCAAGTGAAAATGCAAACGTTACAGCTCCACCTACTGAAGCAAGAAGAAATGATTGGAAGGGGTATAATTAGTCAGTGTAATGAACTGGAGCAATCCAGGGTCTACTCTACCTAGACCCTGTAAAAGATTTGACACAGCTGTCTGATCAGCACTTGAACTCCTGCTCAAGATCAGGTAGTATCAGTTACAGTAAGCAATATAGAAGTCAATCAAGTCCGGGAAGTCAATCACCTTGCCCTGTTAGAAGCAGCAGCTTGTTTTTGAAACTCCCAGGAATTTAAAGAGTTAATTTCTGCCTTTTCTTATAGTGATTGACGAGCACAAAAGTCAAGGTTTTTCACTTCAGAAGGGTGCTGATACTCTGGTGTTTTTGATGAAGCAACGGCTACTCTGTTTATCCAAAGACCATGAAGTGAATAAGCATTTGCTCACCATTTTGGCATACATTTTTGTGTACAACAAAAACGAAAGAAAAGATTGGCCAATGGGAAATTCACTTTGAACTGGAGGAATACCAGGGAGGATGAAAAAAATTAACTTCGTATAGAAATATAATCATGTAGCTACACTTTTAGCAAAAGATTCATCTCTTTAATCTAAAGGCAGTAAGCATGAATCAAATATGCTATTTCAATGAATAATGGTTTTACATATATACATATAGACATATAGACATATATACATATATACATATATACATATATACATATATACATATAGACATATATACATATATACATATATACATATATACATATATACATATATACATATATACATATATACATATATACATATATACATATATACATATATACATATATACATATATACATATATACATATATACATATATACATATATACATATATACATATATACATATATACATATATACATATATACATATATACATATATACATATATACATATATACATATATACATATATACATATATACATATATACATATATACATATATACATATATACATATATACATATATACATATATACATATATACATATATACATATATACATATATACATATATACATATATACATATATACATATATACATATATACATATATACATATATACATATATACATATATACATATATACATATATACATATATACATATATACATATATACATATATACATATATACATATATACATATATACATATATACATATATACATATATACATATATACATATATACATATATACATATATACATATATACATATATACATATATACATATATACATATATACATATATACATATATACATATATACATACACACATAGGCACTATATGCTCTTTGTGGGTTCATGGAGTGGCTCAGAGCCAGAAATTCTGTTTATTGCAGAAACCTTTAAGACAATAGGAGTTCAGACAAGTATTTCCTACACCTTAGGACCGTGTTGAGAGGGGAGAAATAAATGAAAGGTGTTGAAGCAAAAGTTCTTAACCAATAACTAGTGTTTAGTACTTACTAAGAAAAGCACAAAGGAATGTGGCAACACAGCAGAACAAGAGTATGAATAACATAAATGTTTCATGTTACCTGAAAGAATCTTACAATTAGTCAAAATTACTCCCTCTGAGTCTGAAAGCAGGCAGATCTAAATATTGGACCTGAAGCAATGCAGTATTCAAGAACATGACAGATAGAATAGGCGAATGATGAGGCATTTAGTCCAGAGGATTACCAGAGTCCAAACACCCACACAGCACTGGCGACAGCACAGCACAAAACATGCAAAACCTGGAATGTCAAAACAAAATTATATTTTTCACAAAAAAGAAGAACCTTTGTGGAGCATAAACCAAACAAGAAATGACACTGATAATAACTGGAAATTGAACATATGCCTAATGTTTTCGTGCTGTAATTAAATAACCTAAGTGCTGGAGAGATGATAGCTAAAAAGAAAATATTTACATCAGTGGGTAGAGAATGTGGAGTCAGACTCCTTTAAAGGTAGACACGATTGCGAGCATCTTGGTCCTGCATATAGCGTGTTTTGCTTGCCACTTGTCTGTGTGAAGGAATTTTCCTAACAAACACTGTCTGAAGTGCAGACTTCAATCCCAAGCCAGCAGGAACGTCAGGCATGGGAGGCACGTAGCTCAAAGGAAGCCAGTCCTGAAATAGACAAGAATGGATGAAGATTGTAGTTTCTATGGACACAGAGAAACAAGACTTATAAATTGGATATTTATAGCATGAGCAACCCCTTTTTCATCTTTGATTCTTATGGACTTAGTGAATGAAGAAAAAGAGATATAAAAGCCAGGAACTCAAACCTCAGTATGAGGGTTGTTGAACAGTAGTGACAGCATTCAGCACAGACTCTTCTGAATTGACATGTTTTGTGGAGGAGCTGAAGAACATGGCGACCAAACTGGTTTTAGCTCACAGGAACAACAAATATGACTCTTTGTGACATTTCCACCACTGAGCAAGTTATGAAAATAATTTATGAATTAAAGGCAATCAAGAATCAGTTGGAATGATTTTTTTTTGCATTACTTCTGCCTCTCCCCTCTACATAAAAAGAATTTTAAATAGCACACATTAGTGGAGGAAAAAAAGGAGCAGGTAAAAACCAACTGAAAGCTCTGATCTCTTGGGTGACAGAGGTAATATATGGAGTTGATAAGATCTAATTTCATTCTAATATTGCTTTCTCAATTTTTAACAAATGTAAGAGTGTAGCAGCACATTATAAGATCTGAAAAGATTCTGATTTCATAAGAAAAAAGGGGAAAATCAAATATGATACATTAAAAAAAGAACTGGCGATAGGTACTTAAAATAGAACAAATCACAGAAAAGTCCATTAAATATGACTGAGAACCAAGATAATTGGCTTAATATTTAAAAAGTGATTGAACAAAGAATGAACATGCAATTGCAATGAGTACAACACTAGAAACTGATGGGACTCCAAAAATGGTGGGAAAAGTGATTATTGTTACAATTGCACATATTTAGAACAAAAGAATAGTCAGTTTATTTTCAGAAGGAATGATTTTTTTGGTCCCTCAATAAGTATTTTAATATTTACCTAGCATCTGCAGTGAGGGTGGCTCAGGACAATTATTGTTCCAGGAGACTCTGATCACAGCACGGCTCGAGCTGCGGTGCCATTGCAGCAGGGGCTCCAGTCTGCTGAAGAATTACAAGTGACTTTCAGAGGTCATCTAGAAGACACCAGTTAACTTGCTTTATGCTGAAGAAACTGAAAGGCTTAGGTCCCTGCAATCCTTTCTGATCCAGAGTGCTTTCCAATTCAAAGCAGGAAACCTGCAGCGACTCATTTTTTGACACTGCTTAACAGGCAGCCACCTTGAGACTTCAAGCAATGAAAAGCAACTCCTCGGGGCAGGAGCTAAAGATTTCACTATGTTAATACCACAACTTTTGAACATTCACTTTCTTCAAGCCAGCAGTCTTTAATGTACCTCTTTATCCCAGTAAGTTTATGCTCAGCATTTTCCAAAACGCCACCCACACTTTGATTTCTCTCCCCCTACCAAGTGTACCTTTCAAGTTTCATGTATGCTGCTTTCTACTGGGCTCAGAAGTTGACTTTAGATATCTTTTTTCAGCTTAAATGTTTTCAAAATTTGCACAAATACTTGGAAAAGTTGTGAATTTACCCAAAAACAATAGCAACTGTACAAATTGTTTGTAACTCAGATTGGAAAACTTTGCCTAGCAGGGACAGTTACTTTATTATGCTTAAGCAGTTATTATAAATAAACACTTATCTCAATTAGGAAAAGAAGTAGGAGAAATGCTAGCACTGCTAGACAGAAAATCATTATCATGAACCTAAATATTTAAATATACATATGTCAAGCAAGAGAATTCCTTAAAAGAGCCCTTAGTCAAGCTCAACAGGATAAAAAAAAGGCACAAAGCAAGAATAACTTGTGAAAGTAAATCCACTGGACAAACATGAGACAAGAAAGAGGAAAACCATGAGTTTGTGATCCACTTTCAGAAGTTTGAGCTGAAAAAGCAGGTTTTGTGATTGAAATCTAGTTTTAAGGACTGGCAAGTTCATCATACAAAAAAACCAGCAGACTCTTGGTCTTTTCTGATTTATATTGTTGGACTCGTTGGCATGCTGAGTTTATAAAACACCTACTACAAGGACTTTTATGAAAAGTGCACTTGTTGGAAAATAGGTGTGAATCATTTATGAAATCCAGCTGTGTATATGACAGGTACAATCTGCACCTCGCCCTGCAGCAAACAGGCAGATTACAAGCAGCGTGCAAGGAAAAAGCACTGGCCAAACACCATTAACTTGGAAGGACAGAAATAAGGTCAAAGTTAAACACTCCGAAAAATCTACTCCTGGACTCCACAGCTACAAAGGATGCCAGAAAATGTGTGTCTAAACAGCAGTACACTTAATCCTGACAAAAATGAACAACCAGATAAAAACAAAAATCAAGTCTGTTCATACATCATGCAGGGAACAGCATGCCAACACCTGTAATTTATCACAAAGAAAGAGGATTGGAAGCAAGTCTTCCTATGGACTTACTCAAAGCTCTTACAGTAGCTGTGACACCAACATCTATGTGTGTTAGACCTGAATCTATCTGACATAGGCTGAACACCCAGAAAACCCAGGACCACACTATGCTATTTGTCTGGGTTTTGAAATTCTAATATCTTCTTTTGCATGAGCAGCATTTCACACACTGGGAGTATTAGCAGAAGCTTTAGCAGACCTCATCTACAAGACTAAGCAACGTTTTATGTATTATCGCCCATGGTACAGAGTGATAGGGCCAATGATCAGCCTTTCCATTAGGGACTTGTGTTAACAACTTAGCTACTAAATAATGGACGGCTTCAGCTTGTACACTTAGTCTTTCTATGGATATCTGAGAGAGCTGGATCAGGTCCCAGCAGGAGTGGGAATCTGTCCACTAATTAGGCATAGAAAGATTTACTTCAGGAGCAATTCTGAGTAAATGACATGTTAAAAGATTAAGGATCCCTTTTAAAAGACCTGCATAAGTGACCTATAATTTTGTGTGGCAACTTTTATACACTTTGGAGACAAGGGAAAAAAAAAGGGCCATTGAAAGGTGATATTTTGTACCATGTTTGCTCCTTTAGGTTGCAGTGACTGCCAAGCTTTTTTTTTTGGTCACAGATGGTTACGCTTAAACAGACTTGCCTGCCAATGTGATTTGAACTTTACTGAAATTATAAGTCACCCCACCACCTAAGTCAATTCCCACCATGACAAAAAAGGTTATTTAAGCTTTCAAGTGCATTGGTTTGAAAATTAAAATATCTAAGAGTGCAACAATAATGCAAATCTGCTCACCTGGGTTTAGAGAAAAAAAAGAATGCAAGTGATTTGCCACTGCCTTCTCAGCTTGAAGAAATGTTCTCATCTGTGGGTCAAAACACAATAATAGCTACCTAGTCTTCCAGTGATTGTCATCCTGGAAAGCTGAAATATTTAACATGTAAATAAGTTTATTTGCAGATCACAAAGTGAAAACTATTACATAGAGAATATGAAGTGCATAATAAGCAAAGAAGACATAGTCATGGACTTACTAGACTGAAGTGCCCTAGATGACCTCTGCATGCTTTGCAGAAAATTATAGGATTTTGTAAATTTTCCTTGCAGTAAGTTTCTCAGATCTTTGCAAGGAAGCTTCAACTGAGCATTTTCACTAGAGCTGAATCTAACAGAAATAAACACTCAGTATACTTTGCTAGAAACAAGATTTATAGCAGAATACTGGGGCTATGCAGGATAAAAGTTTACCAGTTGGAGGGATTAATGACAGATGGGCAGGTCCAAGGCATGGCTGTCCTGCAGAGTTACTAAATCATGGAGCAGGAACTGCTCTCCGGTGTGAAAAGAGTCAAAGTGAAAAGCAAGTTGGAAACAAGCATGAGTCGCTGGGAAAGACAGAGGCAGACTTGCTCCTCTGCCCTGCTTGTGTTACTTTTTTAGTCCTTCCCTGGTCGACGTTCTTGGCCAAATGCTTTGGGAGACTCACCACAAAGGACAAGGTTGTGTTTCCTGCCCATAGAATGTACTTCAGGGAGCTCTGCTCCCATTTTCAGGGAGCTCTACTCTGGGACCAAAGAAAGATTCAGCATCCCTTTTCTCCCTGTCCTTGTGCTCCTTGGTGCTCTCTGTTGAAACCTGTACCAAAGCATGGGAGATAAGCATGGAGACTGTGCACGGGAAACACTAGCTGCTGCCACAGCTTTTCCAGAGATTTGTCTTTAATAACTTTCATTCTTTTTATTTTTTCACAGCTTCCCTTGGTCAACAGGTACAGCCATTCTCTTTAGGCTGTTTAGGTTTTCTATTTCTGCTGCCTCTAAACACAACATTTCTAAGAAATTCCTTCTAAGAATTCAGAATCAGGATTTATTGACATATTTCACATGCTCTCTAAAGAAAAAAATCCCAGCAATTTTGAACTTCTAAAAATATCACTGGATGATGGTAGTTTACAAAAGCTATCTGGAACTACACTTCTAATGGGTCTGAAGGCACAAACATACCACCAAAATAAATCCTTTTTAAGAACTGAACTTGCCCTTTTTATCATCTAGGTAGTCCTTGTTAAAAATTTCTAGCTAACACAGGCAGTAGATTTATTTATTTATTAATTTTTTTAACATTTTCTCTAGTGTTCATCCAACCTCACTGAAAAATGACTGAGTATTCCCATAATGATGTCCCATTTAATTTCCACAACAAAGCCTTGTTACTGCCTTCATACTTCATTTCATTTTCACAACCAAACTTCCATATTCCTTTTTATTAAAAAAAGTAGCACCATTTCCATGCTATTTTTCACCTCCAGAGGTGTTACTAGGTTGCTGTAATAACAGACCATGCTCCTGCTCTGTCTGCTGAAGAAATGATCCCAGTAGCCCAATGAAGCCGTGCCACCTGCCCAGCAGCTCAGCATTCAAATTGTTTCTGTATGATAGACAGGCTCTCCATTGCCCCAAAGTTTAAGCAATAACAGAAATTAAAAATCCTAGAGAAAAATATTCATTTTTCAAACACACACAAAGAGGGCTATTATTTTCTAAGGTCTGCTTCAGTTCAGACAAAACTGTGGAAGTGAAGCTCATAGTTTTAGGTCCCAGTCCTGCTAGGAAAGCCACCAGTGGTGTAAATACATGTTGACTCCTGCAGAAGTACAGCTGGGGGGAGGATGCACTCCAATCTCTTTTTCCAAATCTTGCCTGTTTTAGATGCCTGGAACACCATGACTAGGAAAACACCCTGTGCTGATTCAGGCCAAGGACACGAGAGGAGGAGTTGAGAGAAGTCATGGAGAATTTCAAAGTGTTTGTAAAATCAGAACTCTAAATGTGGGGCAAAAAACGCCCAGTAGCATCTACATGAATTCTTCTCAAAATATGGTAGGTCTGGCTGACTTCTGTTGTAGTCGCCTGAGTCACTTAGCATGGCTTTTGTTGAAAGTATTTTAAAAATGGTAAACCTGGTAAAAAAGAAAATAAAGGAACTGGATAAAAAGCAAAAACTACATGGCATCTCAAATGATACTTCATTATTACTGCACATTAAAATGGCTGCATATAAATAATATTTTAAGACCAATATAAAGCTATCACCATTAAAATGGGAGCTTTGTGTACTTTTTACTTCACAGGAGGTACCAAACCATAGCATCAATTCAGCCTCAGTATTTAAAAGATTATTTTAAAGTAAGTGGCACCTCCACAACATGAAGAAACATAATCTGTGATTGGTTCTTTGGCATTTGGTCAGTCTAAAAGAATTAGGACAACTATCTAAAATAATTAAAAGTATACTCCATGCACTAATTTTTCAAGAATAGGAAAAAATGTTCCTGCTCTTGAACTTTTTATTACTTTGAGAAGTCACAAATGAAATAATTATTCTCAAGATATTTAAACTCATAAAAGAAAGGATGAGAAGAGTAGCAATTGTAATGAGTTTTTTTTCAGGAAAATAAAAACGCAGAGAAATCTGCTAACAATTTTCATTTTATTTTCAAGACATGGGGTTAATAGTTCTGAAATATATGTTGCCGACTACTCTTTCTTTGGACTTTTACAAGGACTACACCCGAAAAAAGGTAGCAAAATTGGCTAATCACCCAGACACCAACCTATGGAAATCAGCTGTAAACCTACAGTGCAGTTCCTGAACTACTGTGCTATTGTAACCTTGCAGCCTAAAAACTGGGTTCAGATCTATTCTGTGCCACACATTCATTGAATGAGGGCCAATAAGAAATCAAGTGCATGACTAGAGATCAGCTGACAGCACTGTCCTTCTCACAGGGGTGTCTTGGAATGTTCTTCTAAATTTCTTGATGCACTGAAAGTGCTATTTGGTGTTCATTGCCAAATTCTCAAAATCTGTAAAACATTAACTTAGATAAGGAGATCTGGAATGCTTGAAGCAGCTGCACTACTTCATTACCTGAAGGAGAAATGACTAAACCAACAGCTGCGAAAAACAATTTACTGTTCCAACCAAAGAAACCTTTTTCTCTTACAAAAAAACCCTAAACCAAACCAAAACCAAAACAACAACAACAACAACAAAACAATGAAGAAGACTACAGTATGCTTCCAGGAAAAGATCAACCACAGATGTAACTCATACAACATTCCTTATCTTTGTTTAGCTCTCAGTGTCATCATGAACTGTTATTACAAACATTAATAAAACAAAATTTTGTGGAACAACCCAGATCACACTTGCTGCTATCCACAGTCCTTTCTCAGTAGAGTTTATCAACAACCTTGTTACTAAGTGATATATTTGGAGTGGGAAAGTTACCAAACGCAACACAAAAGCATGTGAAAGGCACATCTGAAATTTAAGTCCATGCTTCTGTTTCTTGCAATAAGTGACATGAAACAGGGCAGAAAAAGAACATCTAAAAAGAAATTGTTCTTTTGCAGTCACGGTTTCCTACCCTTGGTAACCATTTAACGGAAGTATGATTTTTTTTTGGGTTTCTGGCTTACCATTTTTTTCCCTAACACACCTGAAACGTTTTTGAGGTTTTTATTTTTTTTACAACATTAAGATATTTGCCCTTTTTTTTTTTAATTGTTGTGCTGGGATTACATCTCTCTTCAGCAGATGCAAAGCTGCATTTACAGATGGAGAGCACATGCTGAAAGTTTCTTGGGTTTCTTACTTGAGGCCTTGACTGTATGAGAAAATATCCAACAGCCATTTTTGCTGGGCACTGCTTATTCACAAGCATTAAAACACACCAGCATATGAACTGTGAGGATGCTGATTCTCATCTATGGAGAGGCTAAATTATTTGTCAGACTTTTGCACACTGGGAGTTTTCACAGGGACACAGACCCGCTCTGTCTTCTCTTTGCTAGAAACATAAAAAAATTCTTGTGAATGTATGAGACTTTATACTAGTGTAGCATAAATCTACCTTTCCCTTTTTTTTGTGCACAAAGGTCAAGCACAGCCTGTTATATCCATTTGTTTTTCCCTCCTCAAACAGCAGTCCACCAGCCTTTTAGCAAGAAGGGTTATTAGGGAGAGCATTATTCAAAACAATATAAACTGTTGATTTAGAAATATCCCTCACTTAAATACCCATAAATGTTAAGTTTGATCAGATTGAAGAGACACTTAACTGAAAGCTTTTCCCCAAACTGCTTATGTGGCAAATAAAGAAAATCAAACTGCTTTATTGATATCTCCTTTCTGAGAAAACATTTAAAGGTAGCGTTTATGCCATTGCTTCTTCCTTTCAAGAGAATAATATTCACATGAAGTAAAATTAGGAAAGAGCTGATTACTCTAAAAAGTTTGGTATCAAGTTGTTACTCTATTTTAAAAAAGGTGGAAACACATCTGATGCCCTTACTCTAACATGTCTAGGTTAAATTTGCAGTACTAGTGCTGTTGTGTTTGTGGTCACTCAAGGATAACTAAAGTTTCTGGAGAAAGGAACAACTCTTTTAATCCCAGGCTGCCCTGTAGAATTTGTGTACCAAGGAAGTTGTCCATTTTTCCTACTTAGATCAGTTAGAAATTCCATCCATACAAAGCAAGAATATGAATAACAATTGACATCATACTTCTGAGCCCCTGTGAGAAAACAAGGAAGCAGGATGATTAGAAAAAATACATTTCTGAAAGGTTCATTAGAGATAACCAAAATATAAGTATTCCAGAGCTTCATCTGCATTATTAGCAACAACTGTAATCTAAACACTGAGTCAGATAACTCATTATCTTTTCACCACTCACAGTCATACACTTCATTCTGCCTGATTTTTGGAATTTGTCACTAAATGAACAACTTTTTAAGATCAGAGATGATTGTAGCTGGTAATCTTGGAGCCTCAAGCCCAATTAGAAAGCTTTCCAGGATAAATTAAATAATTTGTGTCCTCTGAAACACAAACAGGCTTTTCATTTACTGAGTTGTGCCTATGAGGCATTCATCAGATAATACCTCAAACTGTGCAATACAGAGTTTCAAAAATGTATCATTTCCTTAGTGCTATTGTCATTCATGATACTTCAAAACAAAGCAGTTATCAGAACTTAAATTCTGATATTATTATGTGCTCAGCTTGGTGGGAATCTAAGACACCTTCCTTCTGCTCAGCAAACTCAGTGCAGCCAACATGTGCACCCTTCCACCTGTCCCAAGTCACCAACAGAAGGCAGAGATGAATTTCAGATACAAGAGGTCAAATTCTAATGGCTGGATCCACTCTCTGCTCATACAAAACCATAAATATTAAGCTTTATCCAGAAGTTAACCAATATTTGCATTATATTTGACACAAGGCTCTGGTCACTTCAGGAGCATGAGTATATTGATAGTATTCAGATAAGGTAAGGGCAGTATTCTCATTTCTAACATAAGGAGAAACACTGCTAAAAGCAAGCGCCTATTTGAGATCAGAGAGCTGAGTGGCCACACAGAGACCAGCTTGATTCGCTGTCCCATGGCAAGGGGCACACAAACATGCAGATTCAGGAGCTCTGGTAGGCACTGATACCTGCTGAAGCTAACAAAGAGCTCTTGTTTCTCAGGAAAATCCACATACTCCATGTCTTTCAAAGGCTTAAATACAAAGAGCTGTCTTGCAAGAATACCTTCCAATACCATTTTAGCAACAGTTTATTTGCAGTTTGTGTCAAATTTAAAGATACCAGAAGAGAGAGATTTTGCGTTATCTACTTGACGGTGGTACAAACCAACAGAGATATCAAATGGCAAAGACACTTTTTTGATTACAACACTACTTGGCTACTAGAAAAAGGCCAACTGTTGTCTTTCAAAGAGTTATATAAATAAAGACACGGCAAGAGAAAGCCAGAAAGCATTTTTGGGACAGTTAAGGACTCCCCACTACAACAGAGTGTAGCTTCTTCCCCAGAGAGGAGTGAGCTGTGAATGAGAGCCTTGTCATACCAGAACACTTTAATGATATCCACATGTGAGCCTGCACAACACAATGGCAAAATCATACACATTTTTACCACAGAGCCTCCAAACCAATGCAAGTTACCACCTTGACAGCCATTTGTAATAAAGAATTTTTAGGAAATTGTGTGGGACCATGTGGAAAATTATATGTAGTGATGCAAGTTTATGATTACTCTTTTCTCACTGACAGATGGCATTGATGGGAGTTTTCCTTTAAAGTATTGGATTTGGATAATATATGGCCTTGTCCAGATCACTGACCTTCAGTGGTTACTTTACCTGGTTTAAGCACAATGCAAGGACTGGAACTCGGATGCCAGCCACACCTCAGTAACAATTAAAGCACATTAATTTATGCTTAAATAATGTTCCAAGAAAGTTCTACATATTTTTCAGAAAGTAAATGAGAATCCCTTGCAACCTTCTGCCCTCATTCACTTCAAAGCAAAAGGTCATGTACATTTATTTATGCCACAATTATTTTTGATCCTCTAACTGGCCTCTGCAAGTCAGCTTTCCATGGCACTAACTGCACAGCATGAGGGAGATGGAGAATTCAAAGAAAAAGCACTCTCCAGTGCTCTTTTGGTTTCTCACTGTGGCTACCTTTCTAAGGGAGCATGAGAGTCCCAGACTTGATTCTTACACATCTGAGGGTTTTGGTTAGATTTTTTCTTTATCTCTTCTGCCAGAGGATTCCAACATGCACAATTCCAATGTAAAGGACGTCACAGCAAGGGCTGCAGCAAACAACTAATGAAATATGGATTCTGGAAAGAGGGAATGCAGCACTCAGGGAAGACTCTGTCACCTTACACAATTTAGTCACAGTATAAGAAATTACTTAAAAATGAGCAAAGAATGAAGAAGAATTGTGGGAAGGATATTCAGCTGGAAAATTCTTCTGACTTACAAATAGGAACTAATATCCTGTTTTTACAGAATTAACAAAAACTACTGAATATTTTCCTTATAGCATACTGTTTTGTTATGTCTTATTTCCTAGTCAGAGGATAGAAGTTAATATGGTATTTTGGACCTCTGGCTACTTCCTGACATGTGGTGGTGCTACTGCTTAAAGCAAGTCAGAAAGGCTTCTATAAAGATCAATCTGACATTTCATTCCTTTAAAAAAATGCACAGTCATCTTAGAAACAATAAAAAGCACCCCCCTCCAAGCATCATATTAATTTTTCTTCTAATAAAAATAATGTACAAGTGTTTATTGAGCTATACATATTTTTCCTTTTATAATAAATTACTCTATGTGTCTTGTATTCCATTAATTTAAAGAAATTTACCTCTCAGCAGCAGAAAGTTTACTTATGCAGCTTACCATCTATGTAACTACCTTACTTTTGGTCACACAATACTTATTGCTTTTAGGTCACCTCTACCCACTAGAAAAATAATTTTTAAAAAATCAGGAAATTAACAGTCTTTTAGTTAAAAGTTTCCCTGCACGCCCACCGAAAAGAGCTGATAAAATGTTCTGATGTGCTATTCAAGTTCCATTTTTTGCCGTTTACTGCAGTTGTGTTTTACATATGGGCATATTTCATTTTGTTCCAAGCTGTGCAGAAAGGAAACTTGTCATGGCATCCCTTTCAAACCTGATGAGAGCTACGCAAATGCTGGCCTTTGTTCAAGGCCACATCTGATGCTCCTGGCAGCATGCGAAGGAAATAACACACATGGTGGAAGAAGGGTGGAGCACAAGGGAAGGCTGGCTTCTGAGACATCACAGCACTATAAAAAGAGTTGCTTTAGAAGCCTCCTGTGCAGTAGTAGTTATAATAATTAAAATAATAATAACAACAATAAAAATAAATAAATGTAAAGTTATTATTATTCTCAATAATAATAGTAAGGTTGGACTTTTATTGTCAGAAACTGGTGCTGTTAGGGCAATCAGATCAGCTCAATTCCAGTTTCTAGCAAGATTGACTGACAGACCATGTCTAAGAACACTGAGCTCTGTGGAGCAGACATTCCTTTCTACCAATGGCAAAGAGGAGAAAGGTCAGTGGAAAACAGCTCACCTGGAAATGTACTTTCACATGCTTAATGATGTCCATAATAACAAGAAACAGGTTTCACATACAAATGCAAAACATGCAGTTTTGCATGCCTTGTATTTGAAGTATAAAAACAGTTTAGAGGAAAAAAAGGAAAAAAAAAAGGTTCCTAAAAGGCAAGATCCATTTGACTGTGGGATAGTTTTCAAAGGGAAATGAAAATGTCATCACCTGACATTTCTGAAGCTGAGCTTTCAACTCCTGAGACAGAGCGCTGGCAGGAGTGTTAAATAGAAGAGCTGGTCACAGACCAGTACACTCTCCATATGTTTCCCTGGGGTAATTAGTGTCACTTCCCCTATGAAGGGGCTCACTGTGCTTACCAGTGAATATGTCAAGACTGGTCAGTCTGAAAATAAACACTACAAAGTCACTGACAGGACCTTTAGGTTGAAAAATGAATCCTTCTAACTCATATGTTCTCAAAAGAGAAAAAGAGTTTAACTGAATAGTCATTTGAAAGTTAGTTCTCTGCAGACCCTTGTGATATTCCCAGAGAAGAGAACCAGAACATATTCAACCAAAAACCTGTCTTGAGGCAGCTTTTGGGCTGTCTAATCTATCCCCTCCTTTCCTTCTGCACGTCTGGTTTCTTGACGCAGGGGCAGAAGCTTTCCGCTTCCTGCAAACAAGCAGACACCATGCCATAGAGGCATATTCCCTGAGGAATATGAAAGCATCATTCCCACCCTGAGATGCCAGGGATTGCCCCTTCCTCACCACAGCCCCCAGAGTTCCTAAAGACCACACCAGGCTGCTTGGGGGAGCTGTTAGCCAGTGCTGGTGCATGGCTTCAAAAGTCTTAAAATTTTCAGCAATTCACAGAACTATTTAAAATTGTTTTTATTTAGAAATCCCTCTATGACTGATGAAAAACATCACCTCTGAGGAGTTGTGTAGATGTCAACACTAACAGAGTGTTAGCAAGGGGAGCTGGAGCTGAGGGCCTCTCCCACACAGGAGTAATCAGAACAAACTCCTTCGCTCCCTTTCACTGCCTCCTCCTGAGATGCAAACAGTGTGGGAGAGAGAGCTATTTCTTCCTTTAAAGCCCAATACTGATGGTTGGGTTTCTCCCGTTTGGGAGAAGCAGCAAAAAAGACAGGTTGGGCTTCCTTCCAAGTGCACCATCCTGGGCCTGTCCTCAGTAAATTGATGGCATCACTTATACGGCCAAGTTTCATCCAGGGGCAATGGCAGGAGGGAGCAGCTGGGATTCACATGGATGTCTGGCACATCAAACCACCCTGCAGCATGGTACTGTCAGCACCTGGTGGCCACTGTCCGAGGCCAGCAGTGCCAGAAAGCTCTGTGGCTGACTCTTCCAGGTGGGGAGTGATTCCTGAATAAAAGTCCTTGTTAAACAAAGAAAGTGTAAAAAAGGGATAACAAAAAGGCAAAAAAGCTTTAGCGTTCACTATAGCAAGTCATCTGCAGGAGTGGAATAAAGCCACTCTAAAGAAGAAATGTAATTTAAATTTCATAGCCATTACTACACTTCTGTGGGAAGCTCAGGGATGCTGACCACTTCTAAGCAAGTGGGACTGACCAAGAGCTATGAGTACTGTGTGTCCTTGACGAGATTCGTGGAATTAAGTTGTCGTTCAGGCAGTAGTTTGCTAGATATTTTTTTTAAACTCTGAGTAGCAAGGTCTTAATGCAATATCTGTTTACTACAATTCTCCAAGAGGCAAGATGTTTCTTGGCTTTTATCCAAACCATTTAGTTCACATATATATTAGAAAAAGCTGTCCCATCAGCAGCTAAGGTTGATATCAAAAGAGACAATGAGAGCATTAAGAGGTGGAAAGCTTTAGAAGGCAAGCTACCGAACATTTCACAAGAAATGAAGGAGAGAGTGCCACTGATGCAAGGGAAAGGTCAGAAAGCTTAAACATCTCAGGGACACTTAAAAAATAATAAAATAGCCATTAGGCCTTCCAGATGTTGCTATGCAGCTTCTAGGGTCCTGATATTTCAATCTGATTTTCATACCAAGGTGAGTGCTTCACTAGGTGTGCATCAGTGACACACAGCACCTGCCAAGGGAGTTTGCAGGATGCATCTAGAGCATCGCAGAAATGATGTGACTTTTGAGGGTGCCTTTGAGGGCTGATACATTGTCATTTTATTGATCATTTTTATTAACACCTGAATGCTGATGATGTGGATGGAGTTTCACATTTCCAACTGTGAGCGTCTGGTGAGATCCAAAATGGGAAGAGATTTCACAAAGGCTGACTCCTCACAGCTACCTTTTCCTATCTCATCCTTTAATGACATTTTTTAACAGATTTCTCCCTTACGTCTCACCACCATCAAAACCATGTAGTCTGGGGGGAAAAGTGGACAGTAGAAGAATTTTACAAGGCATTTGTTAGGAAAGGGACAAGGCAGAGGGAAGCCCAGGTGTTTTCTGTAGCCTTGTCAGTGACAAGAGGAAAGGCACAGCAGGAATCTCACTTCAGTTGCTCCTTTCTACACTATGATAGTCTCACATATGATCTTCAAGACACAGCCTGACAATGAGCAACTCAAAAAACACTGGCTTCAAGCAAAGCAGAGAGCTATTTAAGTATAACATTACTTACATTGTCCTTTATTTCATGAGTACATTCAAATGAACCTTGTTTCTCTCCCCTGCCTCCAGCCTACAAGGACGGCATTAAGAAGCTTGGACAATTTTTTCAGTTTTGGAGCTCATGGAGCACACTGAAGAATTAACACCTTGTCAACATACTGTTTCTGTTTACCATGTTTTCATAGCACGTTTTATTTAATGACTTTCTGGAAATACTCAGTTGTACGAAATTTCTCTCCCACCTCCTGTTTAACTACAGATACTCTACTGTGAAAGTTAAATAATGCACGTTACTTTCTTTTATCTTGACATGATATTTCAGTCATGCATCCAGGCACTTTGCACTTTCAAAGTGCTTGAAATATAAAGAGTACATTTCTAGACGTTATAAGTTAAAAATATATTGTTATACTTCTTGAAAAAGATAACTTGTTTTTTGATTAAAAAGAAAATGGGTATAACTAAATTGGGAACTATTTTTGTTGTTTTTAAGCTTACATTAAAAATTATTTAAAATTACTATTTCTCCTGTATGCTACCGAGCTATTGTGTTCTCATGTTATAAAGTAACTACAGCTAGTAACTTGTCCACTGTGTGATTTCTCATTTGTTCTTGGAAGTTATTTTAAAGAAATCATCTCACATAATAACAAAAAGAAAACAATAAATTGCCACACACAATAAAGGAATTTTAGAGATGTATGCTCATTTGGTCATTGGAGATAGGAAAAACACAGTCAGCCAGAACTGGTTCTTTGAGGAACTGTGCTAAAAGGGCAAGTTAAGTCAACATTAGCTAGCAACTAACATCTATGTCTGCTGTGCATGAGTTGAAATGACTGGTGGCAACTCCTTAGTGAAACAATTTCAAGCGATTGTAGATAAACCTTAATTTCCTATGCATACACAATAAACAGGAACACAGAAATCAAGATGTGAGGCTCAGAGACTTCAATCTATGTCTCCACCATGCCAATGTAGATTATACCATCCCAGATTTAGTGCTGATAATTACTGTAATTTCAACCAATCAGATAAATCATAATAACATTGCAGCAATTACTTTTTCAAGCTCTATATTCCTATGAGATGCAGAGAATGTCTCCAGTATTTTCTTGAGATGGTGTAGCCACAGGCACCAGTCATTCCTGAAATAGCAAAGGAAACACAATCATGGAGGTTATGACCCAATAAATCCTCTTTCTCATTAGGAAAAAATGAAAAAAACAAACCCTAAACCTGAAACCCAAAACATAAGAATTACAGATCATTACTATCATTACTTCATTCAGATCATTACTATTTCCTGTACCACTTTTGTAAGGCATGGTTGCTTCTGTCAAAGCTTTTACCTACCACCTGACAGTTAGTATCTTCCTCACTGCCATGGTCACTGGAGATTCCACAAATATGAAAAATATATCACCCTTAAAAACATAGTAACTGCTAGGCATTATTGAACATCTCTGCATTCACCAAGGTAGTAAGGAGTAGAGCCAAAATAAATATATTTGCAGCTTTTTAAGAATTAGAAGTAATTAGGAGTACTAAATAACTATGCTGTGTTAATGAACAGGAGCAGTATTGTTAGTTTTAGATATACTAAGCCAGGTAAAAGCTGCTTTTTGCAGTGATTTAAACACGTAGTTGTGAAGGGTTCTGTTAAGGATTTCTAAACAGCAAAATGTTGACCAAGGTATCTAATACCCTATTCCAAACTATGTTTTTAACTTTTTTGTTATATTGCACTCTGTACATTCCTTTACAACGCTTTTACTGGTGCTGCAACTACCAGGGCTATTCTCTCCTGAGTTGTAAGGCTAATATATAATTTTTGGATCTAGTACAACACACCCCTCCTTTTGTGATAGTGTGACAGAATGATCTATGAAGAGCTGGAGCTCTGCAGATTTGTGTTCTTTTAATTAGAGAGATCTAACCATGTTTCATACCTGTGTAGCTCCATTCCTAGGGCAGCTATCCCTGTTTTGCCAGTATAACGAGATTTAAACCCAGGTCTTATCTTCCAAGTGCACATAAGGATCAGTTCATCCCACATTCAGCAACAGTAGGTGACAGGAGGATCGAAGCCAGATTAACAGACGGACTTCACAGAACAAGGCTTTAACTTGACTGTGTTAAATACACCTGTGGCATAAGTCACACCAAAAGCAGTTAATTCCCACTGCAGTCTGTGACAGTGCTAATATGCTCCTCATATTGCTCTAGCTGTAGAATTTTTCATATTTCTCATTGGGACACTAATTTTCCCAGCTGTATGACAGGACTATGAGAATGCAGGCTACGGTTTGATGCGCAGTCCTATACATCAAAGATAATTCTTCTGGCTGCATGTTATTCAGCTTTTAAGAGGAAGTGATAAAAATTGACTCTATGACAAGCTAAAACATTTGTTCATTTATAGTTGTTAGAAATTGCTGCACTACGTAAGTAAAAAGGGAGTGATAGCACAAGACACTCCCAACAGCTTTATTGTTTTAGCTGAGAAATGGTATCCACATCCCTTGCCTCCAAGGGATCATGTTAGAGGGAGCAGATTCATCAGGTCCTGCCTTGCCTAGGTCATCTTGACTTCATAAACACCATCCCAAATCTGGGCAGGAGAAGCAATATTTATTAATTTCTAGAAGAGGGGGGCCTAAAGTACTCTGCATTTAAATTGTTTCAAGTTGCAGCTCCCACAGTTCCTACATCATTGTTGGCAGAAAGGCAAGAAAAACATACAGAAGATTCTGGATGTGGCTTTAAGCTACATCAAGAGGATCATGGTGTGTATGTTGTGTCATTGCAAGCCAGAGTTGCTCTATTGTGGATCAGGAGTGATGGATTAGAATGGCTCCAAGATCTGTCAGCTAATATCTACACTGCAGCAAGTTCAGACAGCAGCAACCTCTCTGGAATGCTGTGACAATTTCTGGTTGCTGCCGTGAGACCTGCAGGTCATCCTGCCATGAGAGATTTTAAAGGGGAAACCAGAAATTTAAATTTAAAATAAAAGAACCCAGACTGCATAATCTTCTGCAGAATAAGAAAAAAGCATTCAGAAGATAAAGCACTGACAGTGTCTTGGAGATTTTGCACACTGCTCTATTTTTTTGGGCACTGTGATGCCACTGTATTTTCTTGTTACATTGGAACAGCTGCATTCAGGTGAACTGAGAACAAGGCCAGTGTCTCAGTTATTGGTGAGGGTGACTATGCAGGTTACTCAGTGACACCTGGGGTACTTGAGTTCAATAGTTGAAAAAACCGAACGTGCTTGTTGCTCCTCTAATTTCACAGTGCACTGAAGACACCCATTATCCAATTAAACTAAGGCACTCAATAGGTACCAAATCAGTCATATGGTAAAACATAATGAAGTTGCTGAAATTCCTATGGTTGTTTGTACCATAGGAAATGTTCTGCAAAGAATGTTAGAAGTTCTGTAATTACAATCTCAGCAACAAGAAATGTACTTCTTAGACATTAAAATCAGATATGAAAGTCATGACTTTGGCAATTAGATGACCATTTAAAGCAGTGATTACACATTTTTCTAGTCCACTTATCTGAATGTTGGCATCCTTTTTTTAACTCTGCACTAATAAAGAGGAAGGAAACCACAATCACTTTTGTGCTGGTCACTTGACATACGTTAAAAAGAGAACTACGAGATTTGACCTTGTGGGTGATACTTGTAGGGGGCTGGAAATGCCTGTGGTCATGGAAGAAACAAAGCTGCAGACTATTATCTACACCCAGAAACCCAGAGGTGCAGACCAGTGTGGGGACTCTGCCTGAGACATGGCCATGCTGCGCAAATACCAGGGCACAACCTGCTCCTGGAACTGGCAAGTTCCAACTGAGGAGTAGATGCCATTAAAAGGTGAGAGTTTTGCGCAGTGTAGTTCTGGGAAGACAGGTCTAGGTAAAGCATTCATGCCTTTTCCCACCATGAACAGTTACTCGTGCCCTTGGAAGCCATAAATGTGGAAGGAACAAACATGCTGCAGCACAAGAGCAGCAGGATGGGACTAGTGGTGCTGTTCAGCGCCGGCACACATGGGCTTATCAAGAGCTGTAGCTGGTTGGAATAAAAAGCTGAACTAAAGCACACCTCCAAGTCAGAAGGTGTAAAGTGCACAGTCCTGCTGTGCTAAATACCTCACCATATGCCAGTAGGCTTACTTCAGAACATGACAGGAATTTGAAGTAGTGGTCAATAAAAGATCTGTTAACTTGCTCACATTAGACCTCCCTGTAGGTTTTAGCTCAATTCCACTGCACACAGATTTATACAAACTGCCTTTACACCGTCACCTCATAAAAATAGGACCTAATGAATTTCTTTAGGGGGGGAATATTTTCTAAAGGTAGGCTTGTCAGCAGTGATGACTCTGGAGAGGCATCCTCTCCTGCACTGCTTGTGGCTAGAACCAGCTGTCCCCAGCTCATACGTGGATACACGCCTTCAGTGCCATGCTGATGGCAGGTGTCTTTTGAGACTTGCATTGCTCAGAGGCAGTGGGACAGAATATACAAAACATTAACTGGAATCAGTGACTGACCCAAAATGCTGAAAATCTCAGAATACATTCTCAAAACTCCTGCCAAGGATCATCTTGTCTACTGAACTGCAGCAGCACCCATACTGCAAACAGGTAAAACTGTAGCCTTCCTACCTTTCCACCAAGCAAGAAATATGATGCAGAATTATGTAGCCAGGCTCTTCCTATGAGACTAAAGTAACAGAAGAAATGTTTCCCAAATAATGGTCAGGGGCAGGGTGCAACCATGCACCTATGTCATCTATGCTTATTAAAAGTGGTAACAAAACTAAGGTGTTGAGAATCAGTAAGAAACACTAGACACTAAGTTACTGCCTCTGATTCCAAGTCCTTTGTTTTGAGAGAGGTTTTTCCATATGTTTTATGTTCCTTTAAATATTACCTAGCACTTGCCTCATCTTTACTCCAGGAGGATACCACAGGAACACAACAGGCATTTTCAGATACACAAAACCTGAAGTTAAACACTGGTGTTGGCATATCTATTTAAATCAAAGACGTCTTAGAGATGAACAAAGAGAACTGGTAAATGTTAGACAAGCTGAAACAAGGGAGGATCTTGATATTAAATACATCAGAATATTACATTTTTTCAACAGTTACATAGTGGTTTACAAAATATTAGAGATTAGCATTATACTTAGATGGCAAAAGAATTAAGTTTACTTGGCAGATGAGAAGCTGGTTCCAAAGAACAAAAAGCATATGGATTTTCCAGCTCAAGTTCTTCAGCTTTTTGTTCCCAACCCAACTAAGATTTCCTACCTGCTTTCTCCTTCCCAATAATTTTCTGTTATCTGATTTCAATCAACCTGAAGCAACAAGTAATCTTAAGGATATTCAGCTCTCAAATATTTTACAACTACTGCACCAGCGAAAAATACATTAAAAATAATTAAAGGAGATGGACACCTCATTGTGTAGCCAGTCACCATCATCTTCCTCAGGATGTTTTTAAGATGAGTCCAACCTCCTTTTTTCCTTTTCTTGCTAAAACTGTTTCAGCTATAATCAGCTAAGGTTTGGGGTTTTGCTCTTGTTCCTTAAAGAAGGATAATTGATACTACTAGGGGGAGGAACACAGATCTTTCCCCTGAAATGGTGATTTACTTTCTAATGGTATGAAATGTAAAAGGAAAATGATCTGATCTTTTCCTGACAGAGTTCTGCTGTTTGAAGTCTACCTTACACCTTGTTGATAAGCCTGGTAGCATTGTAGATTGCCTAAAATGTCCCTTCAGGTAATCCTACTTTCAGTCACCTATAATTTGTTTAAACTTTTATAATTTGGTCTGAGTTTTTAAATTTTTTTTTTATTATGTCAGGTGTCTGCATCAAGCTGAAATTTTTGCAACCACTTTAGCCAGTATCTTAATAATTTCTGAACATGAGATATGGATGTGTGTGGGGAAGTTTAATTTGCACTGAATATTCTGATGACAACTCTTTTGACTAAGATTTCTGTGCTTTAAAGTAGGGAATAGAAGTCTGACAGGAGAGGGGGGGCATTGTATGAGAACGATACGATGATTCATTCCTCCATATGAAAATTTGAGCCATTGGGCCAAGTTACATATCTTCCCAAAAATTGTAGCCTGCATATCTGTTAGCGATTAACAGCTAAAATTCTATATTCAATGAATAAATTCATGCTTTTCATGGGTTTTTAGTGATATCCAGATTGCCTATATAATGCCCTCAAAGAACAGCTACGAACTCATCTGTCATCTGAAATTTTTTGTACGTGAGCCAGTAGGGCGTATGCAAGCCCCAAACTACAGATACGTCACAGGGCTTTAGGAAAAACACTGGCTATTGTGAGCAGAAGTGAGACTTGGCAAGAGCAGGACTGGGACAGGAGGTAGAGCGTGAACCTCAGAGCTGTACAGCCCTTGTGAATATGGGAAACAGGACACCAAAGAAAGAAGGAAAGGGAAATCACACTGGAAAGCCACTGTCTCATAAGAGACCTATAAATTCTTCAATCTAAAGATGTCGGGTTTTACGGGCATAACATCATTTTATGTGAAACTGCTAAGCACGCAGCAGGAGGGAAGATATGTCTCAGGGTAAGAATACAGGGCTGGGCAGCCTACACAAGACAGAGTGTGGGCCAAGAGCCAGGCCTAAATCAGACAAGAAACAAACATGACAGGGTAGAGGATGAAACAAAGGAAAACCAGAGGAGCGTTCAGGTGTCATGGATCTATACATCCTAGGAACATGCTGTCTGTAATTTAGCTGCTTCCCAGATCTTGTATCATAGCCTGATCTGGCTGACCACTTTCCCACTCTACAGCAGAGAAAGCCTTGCGTTCTTCTGAACTCAGAGCCTAAGCCCAGGCATTGCAACATCCCCACCATATTTTGTGACCCTGCCAGAAGACATTCACATCTCTCAGAGAAGACTTTTCCTACAACAGACTCAAGGCTCCATCAGTAAAGGATATAGACAAGGCATATTCTCCAGCCCGTGACAGGTTTTATTTGGAAATCTCAAGAGCAAGGCTGTTTTTAGGTTCCAGGAGCCTGGACTTTGGTTACTCAGGATAAGTTGAGATCTATGGCCTCTAACTGTTCCATCATTTTTTCAACTCATGTTCCTGGAAAAACTTTTTCATGTCTTCCTCTTGCTTCCTAAGATGAAACAGGAGGAGTAGGTGACTTGGGTCTTTCTTGCAAGTCCAACACACCTCCCTGTGATCTGCTTCCAGGTAGCAGTGGGGTCTTGCTGGCTGCTATTGTCTCTCCACCTGTTCCATATTACTAGAAGTGGTGTCTTTGAGTGGGCTGGACATTAAAAAAGACATAACTGCAATAAATATAAAATGACACACCAACTTGTTCTTCCAGTCATTATATCAAGAACTTTGAGGAAAAACCTGTGGGAGGGAAGCTGCAATAGAAAGGCAGGCCCATTTAAGAGAGAAATGTGGAAGAGGCTGGAGATGATGGCACACAAAGTTTGTGAGATGAAAGGATAACTTGTATGCTTTCCTGGAACTTATTTCTGGGGGATGTACAGTTCCTGAGAGCATGTCTGTTGCAGCCATCTGTATTACGTATTAGCAAATATCCCACTCATTACATTGTTTTTCTAGTGCACAAAAAAGTTGACATCTAACATTTAATATAGTAGCTCAGAGGTACGGAATCTGATAAGTTTGGATATTTGTTGTTAATATGGCACCAGAATGCAGAACGCCTGCCTCAATATTTAATTTGCTACCTGTGGATGGATTGGTTTTTTTTTATAGAGCAATGCTAAAATAATACTAAATTTGTGACATGACCTACAGCAAGGTTAAGGACTACACTGTTAAACCTGCTGTTCAACAGTCTCCCCTCCTGCCCACCCATGCATTATAACAAAAAACTATAAGTCTTTGTAACTACCTAACTAAATGCTCTTTTGCTTCCCAACAAACCTATACTCCATGCACTCTCTAGACTGGATGGCTCTCACTGTGAATACAAGAATGAAGTACCACTGCCCATCAGCATGGAGTCTGGTCTCTGACCTGTAACGTCAGCAGCATCTGATTTCCTGACGCAAAGACCTTGGAGTACACACATGCCTGTGCTGACGAACTGCGGAACAGCGTGCGCCAACGTGTGACAGAGCTCAGCTTCTCTGGGCTCTGTTATCATCGGTACAGGTGACCTTATGAAGATAAACTGGTCTGCAGTACAATAACTGCTGCCAGCAGGTGAGTTGTATATAAAAAGGCAACATCTAAGTGGACAGGTGGGAAAGGTCAGGCAGCATGAACTCATGATGTCCCACATTAGAGTCCTAACACCAGCAGGAGGCAATGACACCCTGGGACCTCTGCCTGGCTCAGGTCAGAAACCAAATTTCTTCCCTCTTTTCCTGCTTAGTGCTTTTCCAGTCAATTTTATCATAGGTTTATTTCCTTAACCCAAGCAGTATGCAGCTGAAATATATGGCATACTCTGGAACTGCTCTCAGAGCAGGTGGATTCAAACACCATTTGTATTCACACCAAACTATAAACTGCTTGTTCCTATCACCAGCATGAGGGGGAAATAATTATGCAGAAGACTGATTGACTGAGGCTTGCCTGTTCAGTGCTCGTAGAACAAGCCCAATGTGCTATTTTGCATCATAAAACTTATGGAGATGTAAACGCATCCACACAATAATGAGCCATTATGGCTCATTAGAAGCTCGGCTTGCAAAGTCCAAAGTGTACAAACAGAGGCATATAGGACAAATCCGAACTAAGCACTGTACCCTGCCCTCTGCCTGCACCAACCCTTTACACGTATCTGGTAAATGATTTATAAACCTAAAGATAACAAAGTATAAAACTGTATCGCTGTCTTCACTTTACAAAGGAAACCCTTTCTGAATAATTTGCCATGTCTTTGAAAATGTTTCAAATTTTGGTGTCTGCTCTGCTTTTTACAGGTAAGTGCCTGGCATCCTATCTCATGTCATTCCCTTCAGGCTTGTTAAACAGTCAGCTGGCAAAAATCCCTGTGTTACCACCAGAACAGCACTGATGGAAGAGAATTAACTGGAAATCACTGCAGCAGGGACATGCAGGGGAGTGGGTGAGCACAAGATTGCATGGTAAATTCTGTGAAATACAGTTTGATTCTGCTCCTCATGACTACTTTTGACTCCTTTGCTGCTCATGTATAAGGATGAAGGATGCATTTTTTGACAGGAAGACATTCTCACAGGATGGTTTCCTGAACTGTTAAAATCCTAAAAAGAGCTTGATGCTGTTTCTATGAAATCTTCCCTAAGTATTTTTCTAATCTCAGCATTTATTGGTAGGAAACAATTTCACATGCATTAATAAGAACCAAAAATAATCTATTTCACAAGTGATTTCTGAGATGCCTGACTTGATTTTCTTAAGGAGAGTGATTGTTTTAAAGCACTCAGGCTGTCTGAATGCTGATCCTTCACAGCACTGTGTAACCAGGGCACCTACAATGAAGACTCAACCTGTAAAACTCAGACCAGAGCGAAAATGGATGGGGCTACCACATGTTCTTCCCAAAGCAGCTCACACTGATACAATCAATGATCAGTGATGCACATGCTGCAAGATTAATTTGTTTCTCACAGAATTAAACCAGGCAGGCAGTAAGTGACAGCTGACTTCCCAAATGATTGCCTGCATCTCGACAAGATGCTCCATCCACATGCATGCATTAAAAGCATTTCTTAAATCTGAGTGCTCCACATGCAGTAAATACATGATGTGAATAGCTAAGGAAGAATGAAGCAGACATAATTAGCCAATGATTAATCATGGCTTAATGAAAGTTTTGTGAAGTGGGACCACGGTCAGGTATAATCTCTCTTACGGGTTGAATTCACTCCCATGTCATATGAGCCTGAGTTTTGGCTGCAGCTAGGCTCTGCAGGGAGATAAAGAAATGGAAAGGGACTTTGTCTCTTCTGCAAGTTAGAGCTTACCTATAAACCTATTCCCCTTATTTGTCCTTCCTGATCTGCTGTGCATCAGAACTGGGACAATTCCTGGTTATTTGCCTATGTTCTTGAACTTCATCTCCTTTCCACTGAAAGCCTTGTGACACAAACGGTGTCAGCTAGCTGGGAGCACAGCAGCTTGCTGCCCCTCCTTTTGGAAGACTTTACTTTCATCGCTTTTATGCCTTTTGTCTTGTTTACTCTCTTTCCCAGGTTTCTATCTTTGAAAAGACATTAAGAACGACTTATTACTAATTTTTAATGAGGTCTTGAAAATGTCATTCATCATAATCAGTTCAGTTTTTCACTAACTGTGAATTCTTTTACCAACAATGAAGGGGGTGGTGAAGTAAAACAGAGGCTGTGAGACTCTAATGAGAACCTGATTCTTCCTCATGCTGTCAAGTCAGCTGCTATAAATCACTCATAGTCAACCACAGTCACACCTCTGGGAATGGGTTCTCTGGACCTTTTCCTTTAGCCTCTGGAGATGTGGCAGCAAGGGATGTGTGATGACTTGGCACTGGGATAATTACTGAAGTCTCTCAGATGTCTGATGGGGCTGTTTTGCCCATTTGCTCAAGGTTGAACTGGTAGCCACATATGGATGTAGAAAGGAAATTTCAACAGGACCCACTGAGTGGACCAAGGGACCAGTGCTTTTTATGAGACTTTGCTGCAGTGGAAGTAGTTCCTTCCCTAGGATTATCTAGGATTTTTGCCAAATTGCCTTGCTACTTACCCACACCTAACAACTGTCCTGACCCCTGGCATCGTCACATGTATTGCATGTATTCAATAGCTAATTCTGTACTAAGTGTCTGTAACTTCTCTGCCTTTGCTGATGAGGGAATGAGGCTGATGCTGTAGCTCTAACGATTGATAATGACCGAGCTCTCATGTCTTGAACCAGAGAGCTCTTGCGTCCAAGTGATGTAAAATTAAGAATTGACAAATACTTTACTTCGAGCTTTAAAAATAAACAGATGAGACCAAAATTTCAAAGACTGGGTGATAGAGTTGACACACTTAACAATCAGTGACTTTAAATCTTGCTGCCAACAGGTATTAGAAAATCTGACTGATTCTATTCTAAGGCTTGTTACTATCCAAACATTTCAGGATACATAGCCAATATCCATACACACATTTCCTTTTTATAATTTGAAAGAAGCAATGTGTGGGTATCAGACTTTTATGTAGTTGCACTTTTCAACTGAAGTAAAGGTGATATCTAGGCCAGAGGTGGTTCTGCATCTGGGCTGCAGAATCCAAAAGTATATCTCTTCTGCAATCCAGCCACATATGCAGTATAATAATAGGTAACCACATCTTGATTTCTATGGAAAGCCACATAATCTAGAGAAATACTTAAGTGAGAAGAGAAGCAGCTGCTGCCGCATTTTTTTCAGCACTTGCACTGTTGCACCGTGGTATTCTGAGTCCTCAGACCGAGTCCTGTGGTCTGACTTCGTGAATTTAGGTTTATTAGAGAGCTGAACCATGGTGGGGAGGTGGTCCATTCTGGCTCATTTCTAGCCTTAAGAAACACACCTGATTTGCTGCACTTGATCTATTTTTTCAAAGTTCCCAACACATCAGCACCTGCCACCTCAGCAAGGTTGAAGTTTAGCTCTGTCCAAGTTTAGCCTCTGTCCAAGCTCTGTCCTAAAGACCTGATAAGATGGGCAGCCTTACCTCCATGAGCTGACATTTTGACCAGAGAGTCACCAAAGCTGATAATTAGAAGAGTTATCAGACTTAAAGAAAAACAGCCAGAGCAATTACCATCTTTTGACATTTAAATTCCGTTGATATTAACTTAAGCAATAGGTTTTCAGGTTGTCAGGAAATTGCAATAGTCTTCAGAAACCAGGGAGAAACAATGCTGCATACAAAGTGACTGCAGTGCTGCTGAATAGTTGACAAACTTTTTGTAAATATCACAGCAAATCAGAGATAAACCACTTTGCCCTGTGGTAGATGCACACTAGAGGTAAATTTTGGTCCTAAGCCTAGAGACTGCTCCTCACCACTTATAAAATACGTTGATCTGGAAGAAAAGTGGCTTTGCGGTAGGGAGTGGAAGAGGGAGAAGCATATCCTATACTAAAGCAAGTTTGAAGATTTGTCTTCTGATCATTTAACTCCACCATTGGATGTGCAAATGGTGGCCTGCCTGCTCTCCCCAGACTACTAAGGACACAAAGGCTCATGCTGCTTAGCTTTAAAAAAAAAAAGTACATCAATTAAATAGGTCCCTAAGAAGGCAAATGTCCCATACTCACCTTTTTGATTGTGTGATTGTGGCAGGGCATCCTCCCCCTCCCCTCTCTCCTTCTGCTTCATGGAAAACACAGATAACTCTGGTGGGGTCAGAAGCCCAGCAGGAGGTTATCTCGTGGTGCCTGAAAATCTCAGATCTCTAACCTTGAATTCACAGAGAGGGAATGTAAAAAAGAAACAAAGAAATCAATACGTACCCAAAGTCACGCTTTTACAACGATAAAAACTCACAAAAATATCCCAGAGGTAGAGGTTTCTTACATATACTCTGAAGATGTGTGAAGAGCTTCTCCCCAGAGTCTGGATGCAGACTCTGTGGTTACTTTCCTGGGAATTGGGTGAAAGAATTTGAAGTATTTTCCACCACCAATTGGTGGGTAAGATACAAAGGATTCTTAAGTTTATTATTCTTGCTAGCTATTAAAAATAAAAATAGGTACATTTCTATAATTGCATTATAGCTATCTGTAGTTGCAATAATTTCATTCCATAATTGCAGTTTTAGCTATTTTATAGTTTGTGCAATTATGTATGCAAATCTCTTCTAAGTTTCTATGTCTGTTTATTTTCTGTGTCTAATAAATGGTAATTTATATCATATTAGACTAATCAGCCATTATCAAAGAGCTTTGCAAATGAGACCGAGTCTTGGGGTCCTAGCCACTCTAATAAAAATTACTGCCTGTTGCTAAAAGCCCGAACAAACAGCAGAAACTCATAAGACTCCTGTCTCCCATGCATGACAGTGATGAAGTGGATCACTGCACATTCAGCCAAGAGAAAAAGATGTCCTCCTGGGAAGATTTTGTGGCTACACCCAGCTTAATATCTTGCTTTCTAGAAATCTGTCCTTGTACAAGAGAGTTATGCTTCCATTTGAGCTTGTACAAGAGAGTTATGCTTCCATTTGAGTCTTGTATAAAGAGAATTTTAAAGTACAGTAATCTAAGATCTACCCAGGTTGATTATTTAAGTGCAGTTTGCTTGCTATACTGTGATGCTTTTTTGTTATTACTTTGGCATTCCAAGAGATGCCTTTTCATGATCAGATTTTTGGAGATAGTTTGGGGTCTTTTTATAAACTCAATGCTGGATTAAATACACACTTGCTTATTTCCTTTTTTTTTTTACAAAAATGACAAGTTTGTACCACCATCTCCCCTCAAGCTTAGTCTTAGATCATAGTAATCCAGAATTAGATGCTCGGAAGGCATGATAGCAATAATGACTGCTGACAGTTTTCCTTCTGGACAATGTCTTTAGGTGCACCAGATAGATACATCTATCTGCTGAAGGCAATAATTACATGAGCTAAGCATCTGCTTGCTAAAACCAGCCAATTCTTTTCTATAATTTCCTTTTCATGTGAGAACACTGAGAGAATCTTCAAGAGATGATGAAATGAAACACTAACCGGTAACAGCTGATACAACCTCAGCAACAGTTCACCCTCCACACTGTTTCCTCCTATTTTCACACTGAGACATTTACACATAAAAGTGCTTTTCAAATCACATGTTAACCTAAGAGAGGAAAACAGTATTGAATAAAAATATTAACACACAATACGTCTGCTTGCTCTTCATAGTGAGTTAACTGTTCCAGTACAACTTGAAATTCTTCATATTTTTGCAGCTCAATTTCATGAACTGTGAGCCATTTTATTACCATCACCCACCTGTTCCTAACTCCCTCTACTCTCACATCAGATGCTCTGAAATTCCATTCTCCTGCTTTATATTCTAATCTGCTACAAGATGCACTCCTTCAGGAATAGTCTTTGTTTGTAAAGCAAATCTTTCCATAGTATTTTGCTAAGTTTTCCAAAACATGGGGAAAAATACATCCAGTCTGAGAAACTTAAATTGAGGCAAGACATAGTTCATTTGATGAAAACTGTACACTATATTCAGAGGGGCTACTCAGATGGAGACACCTGGTCTGATGACCCCAGGTCTACATTAGAGCTATGTGAAGACCTTACTTCCTCTGAGCTCTGCCAGAGAGCAAGGAAACATGCAACCCTGTTTGTCTGTGTAGCTCTTTGAAAGACCAACAGGGCTAATCTGGTTTTGCTAGAAATGGTCTCACTAGAGTTTTTCCAGAGGTGAATGAAGTTTGCCCTGTTCAGAGACTTATAATGACTTTTACAGCATGACAAAAAATGAGCGAAGCCTGAAGGCTTAGCTGATATATAAAGGCACTTACCTGATTTTCTTTTGGTACTCATGCACCTTTGGAGTGCCACAGCAGCTGGGAAGAAGTCCTTTAGCAGTGGCTCCAGGAGATGAAATAGCAGCCAGAAAATAATAACTGGGTGTCAAGAGTGATGAGAATGGCCAAGAGCAGAGCTGGCATACCTGCCTCTCCTCAGAGCAGCCAACTGCACTTCAATCAAAGTGAATACTTAGCATAGTTAGGGGTGGCATTTCTCATTGGATCAGATGCAGCAAGAGCAGCCTGTATATTAACAACTGGCACATAATACCCTGAAGATGCAGCTCTCTGCACCACAGTAGCCAAGATAACACCTCACTGTTCCATCAATGGAATGAGAAGGTCTTTTTCTGAAGATGCTGGCAAGCGAAAAAAGGAAACACAAGAAGCAGAGCTGCTTAATGACTTTTTTTGTAGCTTACTCTAAGTCGGGAAGGCCAGAGCACATATTGGTGATAAAATTTAATGCTTAATGTCCCTTACTAACTATATATACATTTCAAGAAAAGTGAAGCCTGTTAATGAGTCAATTTCTGATCCCAGTTCAGTTGTCTCAGTGCAGAAATGTAACCATGAGTTTACAAAATATTTAGTATTTAAAAAAAAATCGCTAAAACCACTAAAGAGAAATTACACAGATCTTTCTATTGGAAAATAGTAAATTACAGGAGAAATACTGAAATTTGGCACAAGCTTAGTTTTCTCAAAGTGCAGCTCTAGAATACAAGTATAGCAGCTTAATAGACATATGCACGAGATAAATTTTCTTCTTTCCCAGGCCAAAATATTGTTTTCTGAAGTACAGAAATAGCGATTCCTCTGTTTCCTAAGTGAGAGAGCAGTTCACACATGAGCCTTCCCACCAATTGTCTGAACTTGCTTTTTTCCATGGAGTTGGTAATGTTTTTGAAGATGGTATTCCTTGAAAACTCCCTACCCTAAAACTTCTACCCCTAGTTTATAATTATAGTAACTTGGAATATGAAGAAACTGAAGTAGGAAGAAACTACTGGGACTGTCATTGCTTGCTAAGTAACTTTTCTAAAGTACATTTTGACGTCTATATTAAGAGCAAAGATGACAACCAGCATCACTTTTTTTTTAAAATTACTGTATAACCAAGCTTTTTCTCATCTTCTTTTTAAGTGTTTTTGGCACTGAAAAGAAACAAAGTGAAAGGGAGCAACAAACACTGTAGCTCACATATCGTCTACCTATTTTCATTCAGAAAACATTTTCTTCTGTTTAAAAAACTAAAGAGCAGTGACATTGTGAATGATCAGGAAAGTCAGCAATAATTGTAAGTGGACTGGACACAGCTGAACGTTGCATATGAAAGCAAACACTTGATACTCTCAGTTAGATTTTACCTCTAGAAATTCAGGAATCAGGGCACTGGAGAGATGTGAGTGAGGCGACAGCTTGCCCTGCTGAGCTCCTTCTCTAAGACATAATAGACAAAGGTTCAAGTTCTTGGCCTGTCTGATCCAAGTATGTGCAGGTCACCCTCAGGTGTTCATTTAAACCCACTACACTAAATTGGAGTACAGCTGTTTACAGACACTGGCCTCAGCTTGGCTGATGTATTTGAGCTCCAACTTAATCAGTGGTTCATTAAAAATTGTGTGATTCAGTCTGACATGCTATTTTGGACTATTTTAGCCCCAAATTAATTTATGTCTCAAAATTAATTTATGTCTGAAACACTCGAGACTAAAAAGTAGAGTTTTTTTCTGTACCACGGCCTTTCATATGAAGCTAAAGAGGAATTCTGACCTTTTTGTTGTGAAGAATATTTATTTCAAAATCTGAAAGAACTACTTCTGCATCTGTGGTGACCCCAGAAGCTATCTGAATTTATGCAATAACAACATTAGAAGTGCAATATCTTCTGTTCAGGAAGTAATTTCCAAGCATGCAATTTCTATGCTGATACTAATGAGAATAAATATCACATATAAGCCAGGAGGTTAAGACAGCATAGTTAAATTCATAGGTAGGTTCTGGGTTCTTTTAAACTTCAGGCTCTCAGTGCACCTGAGACTAGTGCAATTACAGTCTAAGGGGATTTTTGTAACAAAATTTTGCATTAAAAATAAATTAGTGCCTTCATTAGATGGCAACTTTATTTACTTCAGATTCAACAGCAAAACAATGATTTAGAGCATTTGTTTTACAAACTTCAGACCTAAAAAAAAAAGCTTCCTTCTGAGAATCTAAGGTAGGACAGTCTTTGATTTCTATTAAATGAACTACAGATTCAAAACCATGTTCTGTGGAAATAAGCGTATTTTTGAAGTGCACATTCCGAAATATTTTTCTGATATTACAAATACTTCTCAGCTTCTGTTTCAAGTGTCCTTGGAGCACCCTTCCTGACAGAAGAAACAGCAAATCAGTTCATACGACTCAAACGACATATACCATATTCTCCGAGCTACTGGGACTCAAGCAGCAGCCAGACTACGTGGGGATCCACCGTGGCTGAACAGGTATCTTCTTCCTTCACCTTGTAGCATCTGCTGAGAAAAAGAAAGCACATGTCTGGAATTAACATGTAACATAAATCCTTTGGGGCAAGCGAGGAAGTTGTTTTGATTTTTCAACATGGGCAAGGCTGCTCAGTAGTCACACTATTTATTCAGTATCAAAGCTCAGAATATTCCTTTCTGTTTCGATCTACTTCAGATTAGTGAAACATGGGCATCTTTGAGAGAAACAGCACAATACTACATGGACTTGGACCGTTTTGCCTTCAATCCCTCAATAGCCACATACGATGGGGTTTCTCAACAGAGCATTTCATAGACTCGCAGCATGTGTGTACCTAAGTAAGTAAAACTGACCCATACAACACTAGTGACAATTAATTTATAGTGTCATAACTTCACACAGTAAAAACCCCAATTATATATATAAAAATAAAAGAAGATTTGATCTTACTGTCCAAAATTAATAGTTATTTAAATGCGCTAATTTTATTGTGGCAGATTCTTTTTTAAATATCTTTTGGAAAAGCTCATTAAGAGCTTAAAGAATTTTTATCCTTTTAAAAGTCCACAGAAGCTAAACTACTTCCTATATAGTTGATTTAAAAAGCAGACAGGATGCAATTCCTGAGGAGAAAAATAAAAGACACAAAACTCCATCTATTTCAGTAACAAAACTGTATTCAGTGCAGAATAAAACCTCAGCAGAACAAAACAGAGAATGAGAAATAGCAGTTGGTAAAAGCAATATTTATAGATCAGCACAGGAGTACATGAAATGAAGTGTCACAAACTGTCTTAGAGAAATTGTTTAGGACTGTGCTAAAATTTGGCACATTTTTGGGATGAAATTTTGTCATATTTAGGGAGTAATTGCTAAATGATTCTTTTGGACAAGCACAAGGCAGAATACACACATTATTCCTGTGGAAAACTTTTCCTATGAAGATACTGCAGTCCTTAAAAATGGACAGGAGTGGGTAGAACAAAACTCATACAGTTTAAGTGCTTAAAATGGTTGCTAAGACAGCAATCTGTCAGTCTGACTGAAACCACCAATAGGAAGATGAGTAAACGTCTCATAATATACTTTGAATTGAATATGCTTTGGATTTTATTGACTTAAAAGTACCTTTCCTTTTGAAAATGAGTTTCATTTTTAAATGCAGCTTTTGAAAAGACCTTTATTTTTTATAAGATAAGAATTTGACTTGGAGAGTCTCAGAGTGAGCTTTCTATGACTGTTCCACCTGAAAGGTGACACCAGGTTCACTTACTCTGAGCAGAAGCAAAGAAGGAGAGAATAGCTAAAAGCCATAATTTACCTTCCCTCCTACTGAGCCTTCAGCTGGTGCCCTTGGACAACTGGAAAGAAGAACCAGGTTATTCTCTCACAATTTCTAATACTGATACGGGTGGATAGCAGCAGTTTCTTCTGCCTTATGAATAAATTTACCTGAAGACACTTTACTCTGTTTTCTGAAAAAAAAACTTACTGTCTTTCCCATCAGAAAAATTCGTCAAAGAGAAAAGCCCTGACTGTGTCTAATTACTAGTTGTGCATCCATGTGCCTGATGGCTGTGAACACATCAGCTGCCAGGCAGACTCCAGAATGAGTTATGCCTCCAGAAAAATAATCCTGATGATTGTCGTATGACAGGATTAAAGCCACTTACATAAACACATTTACAGGCACACCCACTGAAGTATGTTTATGATTTCAAAGCAAGGCTAGTTAACTCCCAGACCAAAATAAACTCTCCAATGCTGATGTGACAGGAATTGACATCCAGAGTTTTTGTGAAGGCATAGAGTAGCAAAGAAGCATCAAGCCAGAAGTTACAAAAACCATTCTGGATAAAGTAGAACAATTCTGTTCAACCTTATTGTTCCTGATTAGTGATAATTCTGAAATGGCAAGCCTACACAACCTATGCAGGACTCTGGTTCAGGGGCTGTACTTTCAGAAGAAAACATTTTCAAAAGCTGGCAAATCTGCAGACTGCAGCTGTTGACAGGATATTTAAATGAATTTTGTGATTTTTTTTCCTAAAAGCAATTTATTCCATCTTTTCTAGCAACAACATCAGATGTTACATGGAGCTGCTACAGCAGTCTGGGAATCACCTCCAGCAACAAGCTATTAAATCCTACCCATCTCGTATCTGGCCATGTTAGGATATGGCATGTTATGTATTTGCCATTATGTATTTGATAAGATGACTTTATCTCATCCCACTTGGGTCTAAACACAAAATTAACACACTAATTCTCTGCATAAATACTGCATATTTTATAGTCATAAGTAGAACGGAGATATAGGTCATGGTAAATTGAATAAGAAGTTGAAGAAAAGACAACCATGAACTTTTAGCAGGTTGGGTTTAAAAATGCCTACTCTTTTCAGGTAAAACACTTTTTTGACTAAACAATTGTTTTAAGATCTACATTCCTGCTTCTGTGACTGAAAACCACATTTTTATTTCACAGTATTTTCCTTTAGCTATATTTTTGAGAGGCAAGTAAGAAATGAAAATTGGTCACTTTAGATGGGTGAGAGGTATAGAGCACATTTGCTTCAGGTATACTTCTGTAGTTCAAGTGCATTTCCATGTTTTCAGGTACTAGTAGTGGATGTTGTAGTACACATCCTTTCATGTCTATGCTTTTCTTTCCTCATTTAAGCTCCTGTACTTGGGCTTGAATGCCAAAAGCAACTGAACCCACAGCTACTACTGTGAGTTATTGTTTCTTACTCCACAGACATAGGAAATGGTGGAAACATTCTTGGTTCCTTTTCTAAAAAAAATGGTGGTGACAAATGTTCTTTATGTCTTTATGCCAAGTTCTTGAGCTTGGAAGTTTTCTGATGCCTATTCATCAACGTACCTTACTTCAGAACATCTTTGAAGAAAGGATGGGGCTCCCATGTTTGTCTGATGTATTATTAATATAATGCTAACCATTAAAATATTTTTCAACCTTGGTCAAAATTTCTGCGTGAACAAAGATGACCTGTTGAGGAAAACAAAATCTATGGTAACCTTAATGTCAGAGTAGCTGAAGGAAGGCAATTTTTGCTCACCTTTTATCCCCAAAGAGCAGATTTTACATGTTGTGCTTTCAGGATTCTTTGTGAATATGGAGTGTACACTGACCGGAACAAATTTGAAGAGAACGTTGGATCTTCTAGAAAGATATCCATATTCTGGCTTTTTGGAAATCTCTACCATGCTCCTAGGTATGAAACTATCCTTAGGCCATTATTAATTTCCCTGCGTAGGACAATGGGCCTGAAATTGCCATTATTCATTAGCTGAAGCTGAAAATTCATTAAACACTTGAAAGAGACAAATGAGATGCAAGTTCAGTATTTGCCATGTAGGATTTCACATCTTTAGTCATACTACTTAATTATGAACAGTTCATTCAAAGATAAAGGGTGACAAGTGATGTATAAGACTAAAGACCTCACTGGTGAAACACAGTCATGGTCTGTCCCTGCTGCCCCCCATTCTCTGTGCATCTCAACCTTGGATAAGCTAGTGCTCCAGTCCCTAAACATTGCACTATTTTCCTCAGTAACAGCACAGGCATGACAGAGTTACTAAAACTCATCCATTTATAGCAAAATGCGGGACTGTAAGGATAAGCATCGCCTTTTATTTTAAATGGATACGCAGTAAAACTCCAAGGATGCACCTTCTCCAGCTGAGCACCTTGCTGGTCCCAGAGAAGCTGCAGCTCTGCAGGCAGTGATGCCCACACCACTTGTGAACCTGTTCCTGAAGCATTGCTCTTTTCTGCCCTACCTCTCAAATTGGTGCTGTTGCTGCCAAGGCAGGTGTTTGTGATCTGTCTGTGCATTAGGTGCAGTTTTCATGCCTGCATGGCAAGTTAAAGCAAAATGGGGGTAGTTCAGGAGCTGGTTTAGCAGATAGACAGCAGACATCCCTGGAGTATGGATGACAAAGTTCATTTATGAGGTGAAAGGCAAAATGAAGTGCTATCAGCAATCATCTGCTATCAGCTAGTGAGCATGCTATCAGTTACCTAACTGCCCAACCCTCATGAGCCATTTTAGTGTTGTCAGAGCCATAAAATTAAAATAACCACTGTCTGTTGCCACGAGGACAGTCTTGCGCAAGGCTGACTTTGCAACCAAAATGTCAGACAAACCAGGGGATGCAATTTGACAGATCTGTTGTGCTTAGACATGACTAATTCCTTTAAAGATGTTGTTCTGAAAGCCAGAGACTCAATACTCAATCTGCAAATCCATAGCTTCAAGCTAATGTCACTAATTCAGATAATTAGTCTTGCTGAATTAAATGGGAAGAATTGTGCACGCATGAGTAGCAGTGGAGGATGAGGTGCTTATTTTTGCTATCAAATACATGCCACTCATGACAATGAGCAAATGGCTTTCACAGCATTTGAATATTAAACACCTTCATCTGCCTTTATTAAGAACTGGGAAAAATATTTACCCTGTGAATTTGCTCCCCCTATTTATCTTCACATATTGTTTCAGCACTTTAACACACATAACTTTGGACCCTTCTTTACTGACTTTTCCAACATGTCTTTATGTTGCCACCTACAAGTTTTAGCTCCTCGGGTTTTTTTTACACAGGCAGTACCTTAGCAACGACCAAAGCAAAGCATAGTGCTAAACTAAGGAGGACTTCAAGTACATCTGTGCTGGTCATGGGAGGGGAATTACAGGCCTCAGGACACCAGACCTTTGCTTCCAGTGCAATGGAAAGCAGTACCTATAACTAGTTTCTGAATACTGCACTTTTTTGAGGAAAAAGCCCTAAGCCACACAAACACCAGAGCTCCCTGAGGCTAGAGAAATCAGAGTTCCTGTGAGAGGACAGGAGCAGGCAGAAAAGAAGAGAAGTCACAGGAAGCTGGAGTCAGGTTTGTCTTGGTATAGATGCTAACTGCATGGATGCAGGACATCTGCCAGGCAGCCTGAGATTCCAACTCTTTCCTGAATCAATAGGGTGACTAAAATCAACAGAACAACAGCAATCGGGATGTCCAAGTATCTCATGGTTGGTATCTAGCTCCAGCAGCAGCTTTTGCCAGGCAAGGCCCTTACAGGGTGTTCCTCCCATGGCAGTGCCAAGTCAGATTCGAATCATGCTGCAAATCCTTCCTCAGAACTCTTGCCTATTCCCCTAGATTCTTGTTTCCCTAATTTTCACAGTCTTTGAAGAATCAAACTACCTTTGCAATCTCTCCTACTCTGTCAGGTTGAATTGAAAACAGCCCACGAGTTACAAAATTACTGTGGCTAGACATAGGGATAAACATGCACCTACTGAGACAACATGGTTGTAGGAGCCTTGCTTTGCTAGGGGAAGAGAGGAGGGATTCACTTTAGTCAGACTTGACAGGAGAAGTAAAAACCATCTTTCCAATAATAACTGAAGAAAAAGATTAATACTCCATGGCTTTCTTTTAATGAGAAAAGCAAGTCATTCTGAACACAGCAAACAGGGAAAGCTGTAGAATCCAAGTAACCTGTACATTACCTACTTTACAAATGTAGAGTTTTGGACAAGTACTGAGATATAGTTGTCTATAAACTCAGCAGGTGAGTATGTATGGGTAATGAGAAAGAACCATTTATTTTATGACCTGAGATGGTTTCTTCAAACAGAACAGTGGCAACAGGTATTCAAGGAAAGTTCTACACACTACTTCATTTTTGTTGTAATTCATGTGATTGAACCTGGTCCCAAATGATTTTAATGCATAAACCTTTTGAGCTTGCAGCACAGTGCTGTTCTTCCTTGCATTACATTTGATCTTCTGTTATCTTAATTTAAACCAGAACAGCTGAGACAAAAAACTCATCTAATCTATACCGTCTGCTGGCTGCTAGCAAGAGTGAGCTGTATTCAAAGTAATTTTATGTTGGCTGATTAGGTACATAAACCACCCACCTGATGCAGGTGCATTGCCATAACCACATCATGTAGAGTGGAAAATAAATTATTAGTGTTTTGCATCATCTATAGGAAAAAACAAGTTCAGTAGTTAAAATGTAAACATAGAAAATCATCCAAAAAATAAAAAGATCAGCCAGGAAATAGGCAGTCTTTGTATGCGATTATTATGTTAAGTAAACAAACATCAATAATTACTGTTAGGCCTCAAAGACTGTTGAAGAGATATGTATTTCAAACAGTATTATATTAAACCTTCGGAGTCTACTTTCCACCAGCTGCAAAAAAGAGGAACAATTCCTTCTATGAGAGATGAGTGGTTTCAAGCCGGATATCTGTAAAGGTGATCAACATAAGGCAACACAGCAAACACCTGTTCCCTTCGAGCCCAAGCCCCAGCTGCATCCCACCACAGCACTAGGCCGGCTGAGTGCTGCAGTTGGCTACCTTAGAGATAGAACAAATACTCATAGAGACTTGTAATGCAAATGTAACCACCACCTCCCAAGGGGAGCGAGCTTTTCCTATGCCAATGGCAATCCAGACAGCAATAGGGGAAAGAAGAAGGAACAGACTGATGAATTTCAGCCCTCTAGGGTCAACTCCTAAAAGCTTATTTCTCTATGAGGCGTTACAGGATAGTCTGCTTTGAGTGACACTTCCTATTCAGCTCCTTATTCCTGGTCATAGCAGCCACTGCTAAGGTGATTTCATGCTAGTCACTGCCTCCTTGGCAGAACTGAATAAGCATGTGAAATCCTACCTGAATAATTCAACTATGTCCTGCTTGTGATTGAAAGCTGCTGTGCAGCAGGGAGCTCACTCAAGGAAAGCTTAAAAAACATCCTTACAACTGCTGTCAATATTATTATCATAAATCCAAGGCCTGACTGTGCAAGGTGCAATAAGAAAGCAGTTATTGTGACACCTTCAAAATGAAGGTAGAATTATCTAAGAGCAAGAAAACAACCACAGAAAGAAAGTCACTAAAAAGACAATCATGGATGGTGGTGGTGGCTGTTTAGCACTGAAAAAAAACCCTAAAACCTGATTTGATAGTTATTTAGAAGAATGACTTAAAAAGCATCTTGTTTATAATTTCACACTGGCTTTGGTTGAACACAACACTGAGAAGTATAAAGTGCTGCTTCCTCTTGGTGTCTCTGTTGAAATATTTTTCGTGCTACCCTTGCTGTGGAGTTCAGGCAGGAGGCTCAGTGCTGAAAGATCCACCACAAGCTTCCTGATGGCCTGGGACCTATTCATCCCCACTTACACTGTTGGCAGGATGCAGTCTGATTTTTGCCATGGTACTTCATAAAGCAACTACATTACAGCAAAGTTACATGTACTGACTTTTGGTTTTTCATTTAGAAGAGCTTGCAGTAATGAGGAAGAGCCTATTTAAAACATTTACCACAGTGAGCCTAAGAGGAACAAAAATTAAAAAAACTCCATGCTTTTACTCATAAATTATTTGAAAAAATTACCTTTTCTAAGTGTACAAAAATCAATCAGATATATTATACTTTGTGGACTACAGAAATAATTTTTCTTCAAATAAGAAAATAACCTCCCTTTTTGCTATTCAGGATTACATGGTTCCCTACACCTTTCTCATCCTCTCTGCCCCAGGCTAAGGTCTATTTTCATTCCCTTAATAATTTCCAAAGTATTAGATCTAGTCCAAGTATAACTACAGGTACTGTTCATAGCAATCAAAGATTACTCTGTGCCTCACTAAAATGTTCAGGTTGCCTTGATCTATCAAGTCAACTGTATCAGGAACAGCATATGCAGCAGCAATTACAAAATAAGAGAATTACAAAAAAGTACCTTCTCTTGAAATGATAGATTTTGTAATTAAGGCATGCTAGTCTGTAACCAGAAATGGAAGTGGGAGGATTTTCAGAGAACTGCTTGTCAGACAGATCCCTCTTTCCCACAGTGAAAGCTTTGAAGTTATTAGTGGGAGCAGTGACAATGGAGGACAGGAACTTATTTGACAGAGTCTTCCTTTCCAGGTCTTAGCTAACATAAAAATTGCATGCTGGAAATGAAGGGGCAGTGACCAATGCTTGCTGAAAATTTAGGCACAGCCACCTAAAATCAGTTTCTGAATGAACAATAATGAGTAAGCAGAGACTAACACAGAAAAACACTGCATCATCTACTCTGTGGCCAGTTGATTAGAAGAAATGAGTCTCAGGAGAACCTGTAACAGATAACTGTTTTTGTCTCAGAAGCCTACTAGACAGCCTGAATTTCTCTGAATATTTTTCAAATTGAACTAACCTGCCCTAAAATCTTCTCCCTTGAAACTGCTATTACTATTAGTCCAGAAAGGGAACTCTCGGAGAAATGCTTTGAAATTGTCAGTTCTGGTTCTGAGCAAAGACTGAATGTAGCTCATTTGTATCAATAAATTGGCTGGGAAAGACTGGGTCTGTCCTTTGCATTTGACCCTGGTACAAGTGGTATGTCTTCTTATCCAAGTTCTGCAGCATCAGGACTCAATCAAGTTAGAGTTGATCTTACCATCCCCTAAAATTGGACATCCTGAAACGTGCATGTTTCAGGCTCACAGAAAATGGCTCACAGCACTGAAGAGAAAAGATGTGAATACATTACCTTTCTAGTACAAGATCACACAATGTGCAACAGCACTACCAATCATTATGTCCAATGCAAATAATGGATTTTAAGTGTTTCTGTCTCATTATCTTGTGACAGGATTGTTATTAACTTGTGACTAAACAACAGTTTTACAGACAGCCTCCTCAAGNCCCACTGCCTAGGTTGCATAGCAAGCAAGTGTCCTAGATGGAATGGACCAACAAATGATTGCTAAACTGTGGGCTTTGGAGTTCTCCAAGCTTGCATTAGCACAAGTAAATATACCACACATTTTTTTAAAACCCAGAAATGTTGGCTGTTAAGATGCCATAACAGTTCACAGTGAGAACATGGATTTCCAAAAAAGGTTGGAAAGTGTCATCAAATTACAAGGTGATTATGAGGTCTGAGGTTTTTCCAGCATGTACAGATGTCCTGCTAATTTGGTATGGCAGTGCCAGACTGTGCCTCCAGAAATAATTAACAATAGCAGTTGCACAGGTAATTCAGCAGAAACACTGGAGGGTGATGAATCCATGCAAAAATCGCACAGGTAGAATAGAACTATTGCTACAGTAGACAGATACATTAACAGGTGAGCAGTGTTTCCTTAGAGTGTGAAGCTCAGTTTTTCAGTTTCACCTCTTTCCTGAGCTCAATGTCACTAATTTAAAGAAAATCGAAGTTATTAATTTTGTTGGTTGTTTTTATGTATTTATTTTAATTATACAGCTTTTATAATTTTCTAATATTATATTTTTTAGAAATTAGGGAATCATTTTTCATCTTGAATGCCTAGCTGCAATCTTTACAGCAGATCCTGTTGCATTGTCTTTGCTTCGATGAGGAATGAGCACAGGTCCTACTGGACATTCACCTTATTGACCAGCAGAAAAACAATTAAAAATTTCAGCCCGCAAATATTCATGTCACTTGAACTCCAGTTGAAGTTGAATGAAGACAGGCCACTGGAATTTTAACTTACATATGCATAGATAATCACCTGAATTACCTGAATTCCCTCCCATGTTCTAGCAGAGATTATTTTTAGCAGTAACACTCAACCTTGTGGCCACACATGGCACATTTACAGAGGAAATACTTGCTTTGAGCCCTTTCAAAAGAGATCAGGTCAGTCAAAAGGATATGAAATTAATTTTAATCTGCAAAATGCCTTATAGAAACAGCCTTATTAAAACTACTGCCACCACCAGTGATTCTCTAGGCTGTGACTTCTGGACAGAGTTTCATTTTGTCCCAAAAAGCTCCAGTTTGAATTAAATTCACTGACTTTTTCTTTCTCTGCATAGTACTATGACAACTATGTGAGAGAGAGATTCTTCCCAAAAGAGCCTCAAATTTTTAAAACTACACAGGATGACTCAAGAATTTCTTCTTGCTAGATGACATCAGTCCTGAAAGTCATTGAATAAAGCCCAAAACTCAATATTAACACCTTCTGTAGAGCCCAAAACACCTCTCAAATCAGCCAATAATCAGCCTAAATCACTTGATTACCATCATGCCTAGTGACAAAGGTTAGTAATGAACTGCATGTCTTTTTCTTATTTAGCAGTTTGGACAAGTGTTTCACTCAACTTTTGAGCTGGTATCCACTAGAAACTTTGACAGACAAACACATTTCACATTGAAAAGTAATGTTGATATGTCTGGGAAAAGAACAGAGGAAAATGAAGGTGTAACTCCTTGGTAACTATAGAAATAGTTAAATAAGATAGTTAAACCCCAAATACGGGTCACATTTTGCTACAGAAATACTCCCTGAGCTTCTCCTCCAAAAAGGAGAGCAAGTCTTTATTTAGTGGAAACATATCTTCCTGAACACATCAGATGGAAATATGGCTTGGGAAAGTGAAAACTGAGTCAAAAAATAAGCTTGCCTCCTTCCAGGAGAGCAGATCATCCATGGGAGTGAGTGGGTTTGGCTGGGAAGAGCTCATGTCTGGCAGATGCAGCCTGGAGCTGGGGCACTTAAAAGCACAGAACAGATTAGGTGGGGAAGTGTCTTCATGAGGCAGCTGGAAATAGTAAAGCGCAAGCACAGAGAGATCTGTTCGATTTAGTTTCAATAGAACTGCAGCAATTTCCTTGCATTTCCTTGGTACTGACTTTTGTGAATATTTGTTACAGTGTTTCCCCTTTTGGATGTTGCAGATGAACCCTTTCATTCAGTTGAACGCACCTTGTGGGGAAAGTGATTGTGACAACAGCCAAGTGTCCAGACAGCTCATGCAAAAGGGCTCAGTGAGCACGAAGGCAGCAAGGAGAAAAGATGAAATGTGCCATGTGCAGGTGGACGGGAATGGGGGTCACACTAAAGATTGTAATTCTGATCCTGTTTTCTGGGAATTGGAAACTCATGAGGCCTCAAGATACAGAAGTAACTAAATAGGAAAAAATTAATGAACTAAAAGTGTTGGAAAATATTTCTTGTTCAAAAAAACATGCCTGGATTTTTGACTGGTACCTTTTTCATCCCAATTGTTACATAAATATCAAACTTTCTTTCATTCAAACTCCTCTTCATTTATTCCTTTTCAAGATCGTGAAACAGCCCTAGCCTTTGGTTTTTAATTTCACATCAGCTTGGAGCGAGACTCCAAGTTTCCTCTGAGTGATGCTGGACTGCAGCTTGCCACAGTCCAACAGCTCCTCAATGCCAGAACTAGGACTGTGCCCTTTAAAACCTTCACACTTTAAAGATTGTGCGCACAGAGCATTCTCTTCCAGGAAAAGAAGTTTTGTATGCTGTCCTTCTAAAAGCCTTCTTCTCTCCTCCCTCTTGAGACTTGCATTTAAAATGTTTTTTTACTGTTTTTTTTTGCTTAAGGCTACCATGGGGAAGACAGAGCAATTTAGCCACCCGACAGAGTGTTTACCAGCACACAAGCCATGATAACAGTATGTCACTGTGCTGCTTCCTTCCTTACATAGGGTTAATTTAAGGAAGCAAGCCTGCTGAAAAGAGACCACAGATTAGATTCCAGCTTTTATTCAAAAAGAGCTCAGGTCATGCTCTGGGATTATACACATAGCCATGGCTGTTACTGTAAATATCTGCCTTCCTGGCAGGAAGAAGCAAGAAGAAGTCATAGAATCACAGGATATCCTGAGTTGGAAGGGACTCACAAGGATCATCAAGTCCAACTTCTGGCCCTGCACAGGGTAACTCCAAAAATCACACCATGGAATGGGAAGTGGCATCACTCCATGCTAGAGCCGTACCTGATGGTGGAACTGCGTGGCGTTAAACACAGGATCTCCACAATGATATGACAAAGACCCTTTATTGCAAAAATCCAGGGTTCTTAAACTGTTAGTTTGTTATGAGTTGACATACTTATGAGGCACAACAAATATGCTCAACCAACCACCACAGGCTATGCTAGGAGCCGGCATCAGATATAACCAACTACGAGCCCCACGGTGTGAGCACTTATTGGTTTTAATAATTGTTTTACAATTATGTAACTTATTTTTCACCTCTAGTTTAGCTGAGTCATTCCCAGAATGCTTATCTAGTTAGCCTAAGTAACAGAAGTGAGCAAGGATTTCACAAGGGCAACAAGGCCCTCACTTTGCAAGGCCTTTATGCTGTGCAACAGAACTGAGGTAGGGCTGTCGGGTTTCACTTATTTGCAGGCCTGGCATGGGGCAGAAACAGGAGTCACACCAGCTTGGACAGAGGAGACTGGGGTGGGGTTGAATTGGGGGTTGTGTTTTTTGCGGAAGGGCAGGGTGTCACCACTGGCCTGGACAGAGAAGGGTGGAGCTGGACAGGCTCTGAAGCAGCAGTTGAGGCACGGCTGGGAGGCGCCATGAGCTCAGGGAAAGTGGAGACCATCCACTCTTCATTTGAGCTTGCAGGATTCATGCAGAGTCCAAAGAAACCTGTCTTATCAGGGCTTTTAGGTGTCATTGAGGAGGACACAGTTCTCATGGAGGCATCATTCTTCCTTTCTGCTCCTGGTTTCCCTGCTGTCCCACTCCCAAAGGGCTCCAAAGACTCACACATGAGTCAGGAAAGCCTCCCTGAAAGCATCTGAGGCACAGAACTTGGGTCCTAGGAGGCTGGAGCTGGGTGGAAGAGGGATCATACACAGCACAGAAGTCTGTTCACAACAGGCTATTGCTCATGTAGTAGAAATTTTAAATAATTTTTTTAAAGGCCATTTTATAACTCTTGCTATTCTCTCCTTTGGAAATCTTTGGTAACCCCCATTGCTTAGCTCTCAGAAAGCAGCTCCACCTCAAAAATCACTTCTTGAAAGAATGGTTGCAGCAAAGAGCGAACTCCCTATTTCTTACACCTCCCACACAGAGATGTCAGGAAGGTACTGCCAAAACATTTTCTATGATGACTGGCAACTTGCTTGCATGCCAAGAGAAAGGAACTTGTGAGAATATGTAAAAGTGTAATCTTGCAATTCCCTGCCTTGAAAGTTTTTAAAAAATGGTAATTACTTTTAATTGAGTTTGAAGATGAGTGCACTATCATTTTTACTTTAATCTAAAGCAACTCACCCATGTCTGAATCTTCTAACTAAAATGGGAACAAGAGTCAGAAGATAGCATGAACAGGTAACAATTAGCTAATCCCTGCTCATTATTCTGTACTGCCATTTGTATTGCCCATGTCCTATTTAGGAAATTATTGAGTTTCTTCTGCAGTTCAAGAGTTATTATGTACAATCCCATAATCATTTTGTCCAAAAAAACCTGTTGGAGGTGAAGAAAGAATCCTGCACACCACTAATTTTTCATTGACAGACTAGTCAGGCTTACCAGCCATTTATTAAAAAGCACTTATAAAAGACACCATGGATCGGTATCACCATCCCACGAGAGCCATTTTGACTATTTCCTCCAGCTGATAAGCAGATTTCTCACAGACAGAAGAAAGACCAGCTGGAAATATCCAAACATTCAGATATTTTTAAAAAAATGCAAAATATTTTATACTTGAGGCCACAACTGTATTTCCTTAAATTATGTGTAGAGGTAGGAAAGGTCGGTGCTTCACAAGTCAGTGGCAAAGTCAGTGAGTCTTATGTCAACAGCTTTTGTCCAAATCTAATTTGATAGTGATGAAAAGGTGTCACTTAGTGATCGCTCTACTTGAAATGAATTTATGGTAAGACACTTGATGGACAGGTGCTTAAAATAGAAATGCCTTTTTTATACCTGTGGCAGCTTCAGCTGCACTTTTTCTTTAGATAAATAGAATACCACTGATATCAGTTCAGACAAATAAAACAGCCTATACTGTTTTGAAGGAATCAAAGGAAAAAAAAACCTGCCAAACTCAAAGAACCTCTTCACCCCACCCTTTATCTGTGCTGTGACAATGGAAACTTCAGGCACATAATTCCTTCAATAAACCCCATTTCCATCCCAGAGAAACAGCAATCCTTCTTCACAATCTTTCTTCCTCACACAAAGATGGTCTCAAACAACATCAGAGGAACATACAGAAAAACTAACCTCAAATTATTCATCTTGCACACTGTAATCATGGAGTTCTGTTTCTTCTGAAAAGTCACTTCGCCTTTGAACTCCCACCCAGGCCTTACATTTGTTTGCCAGCTCTGAGGATCTCTGCAGCAACAGACACAAGTCCACGGCAGGCTGTAGGAGGCATTTCCCTGAATCAAAACATATCAGGGATATGACTTGAACAATATGTGTTTAGACACACCTGTAAAATAACACGAGAGGTGAAGAAAGGAAAGCAACACTGTTCTTGATGCAGGCTTACCCTGGGCTTTGGAGAAGTTAACAAAGTGCTTTGACACAGCTGAATACCTGTAGAGCATGAAACAAAAGCAGAAAAGAGGCAACTGAGATCAGTTGCTGCTTGGTTTTGGTTTGCAGTCCCTCCAGCCTTGCCTAATTCCTCTGCAATGGACACACTGAAGCATACAAAAAGAGGATTAACCATGTGAGTAACATTCATCATTCTGCCCTATTCAAACAGCACCTCAAGAGTTACAAAAAACAGTGGAATTGAGAGCAGCTTGAAATTGAGGTGTAATGAAGCTACTGGTGCTGTATTGATAACTTAAAAAAAATCAGAACAAGACCAAAAAAACCCTAATTTTGAGCCACTGGAGTAAACATGGTCTTCACAACCCTGTTCTCTTTTCTGCTCAGGGACATTCTTTTATTAAGATGAATAATAATTAATTGAAGGGATTGCTCCAGGATATTAGCTAGTGCTTGCTGTCTCTCAAATACTGGGGAAGAAAAAATACAGAGAATCCTTCTATACACAGCCAGCAGCGCTGATGTTGAGTAGCTCCTGTTTCTGGTCCCTTATATTAAGTGTGTTGGAGAGTAGGCCAACACAGAAGGCAGGCCTGATGGAAACCCATGAAACTCACAGAATACAGCAGGTGTTCAGGTGTAGGAACAACAGGCAAATTGTTGGCTCTGACAGTGGTCACTCTACATTTATTTTGTCTTCCCCAGAGGATTATTTTTTTCAATTATTTATTTTCAGGTCTGACTTGTATGTCTAACTGCAACCAGCAAATTCCAGTTCACAAGTTTACATGTGTTTAGTATTTTTATGCTTCTTTACATAAGGCAGCCTGTGGAGACAGAGAAAAAAGGAGAAAAAAATTATTCCAAGTAGATTGCCTCTCTGAAGAGCTGCTTTAAGATCTTTCTTTTTACTGTACAGATCCATAGCCTGTTAACCATCATAGTAGCAGACTGCCATGACTAGAAATTTCTCCCTAATTTTTTTCCAGCTTGCCAATTAACTGAGACCACACTGCAGAGAGAAAGATGCCATTGCTGCTTACTTATTCATGACCTAAGCAAACATCAGGAGGAAATCAGTCCCATCCAAACACCACTGTCAAGTGTGTTTGTACAGGTGTCACCAATTAGGGCAGAATTTGTCCTGCAGAAAATGTCCAGTCCTGCATGCCAGAGAAAACTGACAATTTGGTTTGGGGTCTCACAGGGACATTTGTAGAACTGGCTGCAGATAGCCTCAAGGTCAGGGGAAATGAGCTATTTATTTTCTTTGTGAACGGAACATCCCTGGTTTGTGTACTGGGTCTTGCTGCGACTGAGTTAATTTCCTTCAGAGCAGCCCATACAGTGCTGAGGTTTGGATTTGTGACAGTCCTTCTATTTCAAGTTCTCATTTCACCCTTTGCCCCTGCTCCAACCCCTTTCCCAGAAGCTGCACATCATGGAGCTATATCTCCCACCCGTCCTACCCGAGTGAGGGCTTCTCTTCTCAGCATTTCAGAGGAAGTGGATGAACACATCAACTCATTTGTGGCACCCCTTTGTAAACAGTGAGGAGGAATGTGTGGCCATATGGAATGCTGTGCTGTGCTAACAGACTGGTGTGAATCCTGTTCTCGGAAGCCAATCCCTCTGTCAAGAAAAAAGGCAAAACAAAGGAACTCAGCAAACATGCATCCGGGATTCTCCAGATGACAGAAACCCAAAATAAGTGATACTATTTCACACATGCTGTGTGTAAGCACTAGGACAGTTACCTCAGCATGAGGTACCCACTGTCTGTAAATGCTCCAGTTGCACAGAGGGATTTTAGCTGAGGAGAGCTTTCCTTGGGGGTTTGATGAGAGACTGGAACACTCAACCACAAGCAGCCCTGCTCATTTCAAGAAGCACTACATTGCCTGCCATCAGTGATGACTTGAAATAGTATTTTAAGTGTTTTTCCCTTTCCTAGTGCTTATCAAAGAACTAAAAGGTGACCATGAAGATCTACAGGGGCACTCGATTAAGAGAAAAGAGGAAGACAAAAGATTTATAAATGAAGGAGAAAAAGTTTTTAAAGACAGGATGAGAATGTAAAATAAAAGGCTCACATGAAAGATGCCAATAATTAACATTTCATTGAAGGAACTATGGCTTTAAAAATTTGGAGGGCAGTGTGGAGAGTATTGCTAATATTTCACAACTAGCTCATATGATTGAAAATAATTATTATTATAATAAAATAATGTAGTAATAATAATAATAAAACAACATACTGAAAGTAGGGAATTTTAGGTAAAGACAGTCTTATCAGCAACTATCCAATCTGTTAGAGTTGTATATCATAGTAAACCATCTAATATCACCAAACACTTATATTTGTTACCTCTTTTATTTTTAACAACTGTGCCATTTCCACATTGAACTGCAAATTATTTATAAGACCCACAGACTGCAGCCAGGAAGAGCTGTACAAAAGCTTTTTAAAACAGATATTTGAGAAAAACACCATATTAGTTATTTCTGGTAAATGCTAAATTATCCTCATATTTAATATTTTGTTAATAATTGCACTAGAATTGGAAACTAAGGGTATTTTCAGTTGCATAAATCCAATTTTCCAACATTCTACTGCTGGCTGTGCAATTCCTAATTTCTCCCTCTGATAAAGCACTTCCCTTTAGTCAGCAGACAAAAATGAAATCTTACAAGTTTCCATATAAAACCCAAAATCTGTTTTACTTTTAAAATTAGGAGAAAAAGATCTTGTATTTTTTTCCACTGTATGAATAGTATCTAAGACTCAGAGTTCAAGGGAAAAAATCTGAACAGATGCATCTAAGAGTTCAATCTAGTATCTCTCAATTTGTACCAGCATCCTAAAAGATTGTTCATTCCTCACAACGCACAACTGCAGAATCTTAGGGTCATAAACTTAATTGTTTGATAAAGTACTTGCATTTTCATGCCCCCAAGACACAAATGGACATCTTTACTCGCAGTTCTACACTTACTAGCAGGAGTCATCCCCAATGTATTTTTCAAGACACTCCTGCCACATTTTGGCATGAATACCACAACCCAGTTTTATCAGCTTCCCAAACTGGAAGCCTTCTCATCGTCACTCTGTGTGGCTCATTTCCTGTAGCTGTAGATAAAAATATCTTTTTTAAAATCAGCCTAACAAATCTTTACCAAGGCCAGGCAAATGACAGAAAAATGCAATTTAAGGAACGATACTGCCTTGACCAGCAAAGAGGGAGTGCAATGGATCTTAATGGCCCTTTTCTATGTCTGATTCTGAGAGATGTGAAGGTATAATGTAAACATTGAACTGTCCTGAATTAAACGAATTCAAGATAATTCAAGGACAAAAACTTGTTTGCAGCGAATATAGATATTTGAAATCTTCTCAGCAGTTCTTTAAAAATCTCATTATGAGGTGAAATGGGTATTTCTTGTGGTGCAACTGCAAACTCTGAATGTCTTCATTGTTTCATTACATGTGTTCTGAATGCAGAGACAGGATCTCCCACAGATAAAACACAGAACAGTGTAGCATAAATTATATCCATAAATAAGTATTTTCTTAGTTTATTCAAAATAAATACCAGTCCTGCTTGAAATATATAAATCTCGATATCACTCCAAACCAGGAACATTACAGGTAGGGCTTTGGTGAGCTCTGTTGCATTACAAGAAAACTGTCGCTACTTCAAGTTCAAATTCAGTGTTAGAACTTGACACTTAATTTTTTTTGAAGAGGATGGGTAAACTAGAATATATCATCTTCTTTCATCCCTTATCATAGCTACAAATATCCCATAAAGAAGCAAAGTTACACTTTGAAATAAATTGCTGGGCTTCATATTATGGATCTTAAAAAAAGAAAAAGCAAGAAAGCCTAACCCACAAACTTTTGCATTACAAAATGACCTTGTCTCACATTTTATAAACAGCAGGATTACCTTAAAACAAAAAAAGTGACTAATGTTCTGTCTACCAAGCGTGCATTCAGAACTTGCTATCACAGATGTGCTCAGGGTGGGATTTTGTGTTTTCTTTGGCTGTATTGCTAAAGGGAGGGCTGTTGCCCAATTGAGAAAAACAGCTGTGACTTGGGAGCCCAGTGGAAAAAAATGGGGAAGGGAACCTTCTGCCCTGTAGAAGATTGGCTTTTGCATATCAGCTTAAACTAAGCTACTTATAGGGACACAATATTCTGTAGCAATCATTGCAAATTGTGTGACACTATTAATACAAATGTTCTGCAAAGATAATGGACAGACCTGCTTATCTACCATAGTAATTAAAAAGCTGCAATAAAATAATATTGAAATAAATTTCAGTGCTCTGTATGATGGAGTTCCTCACAGAAAAGTCTTTTATAAAGCTTTAACTTCAAGTTGCTACTCATTTTTGAAAGCTAATGCCATGATAATTTTCAATAATATGGCTAGTGCACATTTCTATGCTGCATTAATTATACATTTACAACTCTACAGAAGACACGCTCAAAGAGGAAAAATACAGGACATATCATCTGCAATTGGAGACAAATGAAAACAATGCCTATTGCCCCAGCAGCATTTTCATTAGATATAGCTATTCTTGTCCAGCATTTGTATGCATTAAATAATCATCATGCTTCCCTATCTCCCTTCCTTCCCTGGAGAGGTCCATGGATCTAACTGACACTCTTGTAGGATTTACCACTTCTACGGAATACTAAACAAAGATCTAAATAATTTCTTTCCCCTGGCATCCTAATTAGGACAGTATGAAGTTCTACGCTCTCAAGTCTTAAAGTCAGTGAAGAAACAGAACGAAGTCTGCTACATTTACATCAACAATTACTTATTCTTTTTTTCCAACATAACTTTTTCACTCTGTGTCAGTTAGTGCAAAATCTTGCAATAAACAAATTTGTGCAAATATCTCAAAAGTTGGACAGGAAGATTTTTGTTGCTAACACATAGCTGTTTTGATACCCAATATCCTTTGCCTAGGACACTCCTGTTGCTAGAAAGCCTGGAAGCTTTATTTTTGCTTGGCTGGTTCAGGAGTGGAGCTGTGGCAGGGAACAGAAAAAGGCATTAGGATACACAGGGAGGAGGGAAGAAAATATAATCACAGTGCCAGCAAGAGCAAGCTGCTGATACGACTGATTTTAAATCTTCTTCCGAGGTGGGAGACTTACAGAAAACAGCTGAGATTTTCTCCTTGAAGAATGCTACTGAACTGGAAAGAATATTATGACACTAGAAAAATAATGCAGATTGTACTTTGTGGAGATGGAAATATGCAATGACAGCAATTAAATGATTGTGTGTCCCTACTGAAATAGCTGATTTTTTTCCCGTCCTTGTAAAATATTTCCTACCCAAAGACACCAGTTATGGAGAAAACAGGACATTTTGAAGAAAATGACACTTGACCAGGGACCATTTACAAGATAGTCTATTGCCCCAATTCCTGGTGTGCATCTATGCACATACACACAGTTTGCTATCCTCAGGTTTCATTTAGAAATTAATGCCAACACTACTCTGTTCTCTGTGAGTCAAATCTGTTCTCTAGATTAGGCTGAAAATACAGAACGTTGAATCAAGAGCTTAAATGTTTCTATGAAATTCATTTATGATCTTGTAGTGAGCGCTACTCACAAAAGGCACCAGAAAAGTTCAAAATGTTGAGAACACAACTATGAAGTTTTGTCCGTGTGTTTTTGACAGTAGTGGAGGAAGTTAGTTCCTCAGTTCCTAACTGGGGTATATTACAGGGCTGTGACACTAGAAAAGCTACTCAAGTTTTGTGAATTAAAATACCGTTGCAGTGACATGTTGTAAGCAGGGGTAGGATTACAGATCTGGAAAGGGCAGCTGAAGTTTGCAAACAAACAAGAATTTTTACGTCCCCAAATGTCTATAAGCTGGGAAGGGTTTTTAATTCCTGGGAACCTAAGACTTTGCACAGCTTTTCAGTTTGATAGGGGGCATAGGAGGAAAAGGGATTATGTGTATGCACAGCTCAAAATAGTCTGCATGCAGGTATCTGGGCCAATCACTAGCAATACACAGCACAGGGTGTAAAGTGCCACACTTCAGTTCTGGTGATTTCCCAGACATTTCTCACATCTGCTATTGTGCCTGTCTCCTTTTCAAGTGAAAATTCCATTATGGGTTGGTAATAGTTGATAGCACTACTCCTGGAGTATTTCAGAAAAAAAAATTAAGGGAGGTTTTATAAACAACTCTTACCAGCAATTTATAATCGTTTAAAAATGGAGATGTTTCTGACCAGCCCTAGTTATAGTAACAAATTGAAAATACAAAAAATATCCTCTGGGAAACCAACAATGGGGAGATCAATCTGCATATGCAAATAGTAGATTATGGTTTGGTCTTTTTACTTTATAGACCTCAGATGGACTTTCTGGATCATGAAATGCAGTTCCCAGGCATGCCTGTGCAAGCACTATCCATATAATTAGGTTCAGTGCATAGATTGGAGGCCCATTCACAAAAACAAACAGAAAGCTCTTTGTCCTGCCATCAAACCTTCCACAAGAAAGTGGGCAAGAACTCATATAAAATACTAAATCTCCCTTCAACACTGAGTAGCAGATACAACTCAGCTCTTAACTGACTTCACTTTTGTTGTGGCTGCATTTTTTCCCCTGGTAAGCTGCTGCGTAGTGCTTAATTTCCAGCTGGACTTAAAACACAACAGTCGTGCAGATAGGTCTACAGTACATTATAAGATAAATACATTCTTGAATTTCCACTGCCATTCACCTCTCATAATTTTGATTACTGCCTCAAGTGCACCTTTGCAAAATCTAACTGGTGTAAAGATTCAATGATAACTTGTCATACCAAATTTGCATTGCCTCTCCCAACACTCAATCTCCATGCAGTCTCGCTGCAGCTCCTCCTCAAGGTAATTAAGTACTATGTATACATAACACCATCATGTACAGTGAAAAAACTGCTAATTTTGTATGTTTTTTGTATTTCAGAATAGCCTTGCACTCTATATATATTTACCCAGAGGTGCATTTTACCTGCTGACTGTGTTCTTCCCTACATCCTCAGCAATAGGAGACTAATTACATTAGATACAATGCATGCACTGCCTTGTATTTCTTCATTATTCTGTTTGGCAGATAACAGTGAACAATAGCTGAGACATCCTCAAAAGCTTCCTTCCATTATTTGCTGATCTCATTTTTTCACACAGATGAGTGTATTTGTGGTAAATAGAAGTAACGTAAATTTAATATGGATAAGCTGGAAACATTCCCTGATGTGATCAAACCCAGTAGATTTAAAAGGCAATGATGTGGGCATTATCAGCTTTGATTTTGAGATGGAGGAGCAACTTCCATCTGCATATCTCCGGAAGTTCATTAGCTGTACCACAGGGTTATGCACACAAGTCCTTGAAAGGGTATGGATGACCAACCTCTTGAAATATGTACACTAATGTGTATGTACTGAAATGTGAACACATCCTGTGCTGTGCTGGATGCATGGTTCTTACCCTCTTTGAAAGCCTTCAAGGTGCCCTTCACAGTCACTGCCTGTCTTCAGCACTCTGGCCTGTACTCGGTTTTCCATGTCAACTCCTACTCAAGCACTTTGGGAGCTCTGGAGAGTAAGATTGGAACCAAATCATCTGACAGTGACTTCAAGGGCAAGCAGAACCTTTAGGCACCAATGGAACAAAGTTTACTGCTAGTCTGATAAAGAACTGACAAATTGCTCACGAGGATTAAAAAGGCAAAACCAAGAGGAAAATAAAAGTGATTCTAGTGGAAAAACATGGATTATTTTCAAACTATTAAACTCCAAAAAATAAAATATTTGTGTTCTGACTGCTCTGCATTTGGAACCATGGATAAATATATATAAAAAGTAAGGGGCAATGACACAGACCAAAATTGGTCTCTTTTGGGTTCACAATGTACAAAATAGTCCCAGTGCTCCGATTGCATTTGAAAGATTCAGGGCTTCCCCTTTCTCCAGAGCATCTGAGGCAGGGGCCTTGTTTTAAGGAACATTGCCAGTTTTAGTTGAAATGCATTGTGCTTCCAAATCCCACTAGCAAGAGAAAGGAGGTAGATTCTCAGAATACAGGTTGGTGATGGAAAAATAAAAGAAAGGAATTTTGTAGGTCCAGGAAAGAGGAAGAAAATTCATGAAGCGTACTCAAAGAGTAGCTGCACATGAGATGTCTTCTTGAGATTAATGAATTTGTTGTACATGCCCATAATTATTTCCATTCACATGGAACAAGTCCAGCTGCTTTCAGCATCCACAAATGAGAAGCAGAAGGAAGCAGAAGAGAAAACAACCATATTTTGCTATGTCCAACAGTTAAAATCACTGGATAGCAAATAAATTATGATAAGCACAATTAAACACAGAATTAACAGTAATCATTTGTAACATAACACAACAAGACAGCCTAGATGAATGAGAAAGAGCCTTTATTGCATCATATTTAGAAACTGAATGATAGATATGTTGCCAAGATACATGTTTACAGAAATATGAACCTGAGGTCAAATATCTGGTTGGCTTTTAGCGGTACATGTATTCATCTATGCCTTGTTTGTGGCTGCTTCTAATCCCTTCTACTTTTGTGTGTGAGGAAAACTCTTACTCTTGTAATAGCTACTATTTTAGCGTTACTAGGGGCAGGAATGCTAGTTCAAATCCACGCTCATGCAGCTGATATTTGGTTATTAATGAGTGGATTAGACTTGCCCTGTGCCAGGTGAGGGATGGAGCTGCCACTCTGCTTTAAATCCCTGTGATCTTCAGACTGCTGTTGCTGAGAGCAAAACAAGGCAAACTCAGCCAGGGTGTGCCTGCAGAGTAGCTCATGGGCAGATGGAAGCTTGGTCCACATGGGCTCCAGAGCATTGTGCAAATGACTGTATTGCAAAACCCACATCCCAGTTAGAGCAGACCATGGGCTGGGCTGATATATCCAAAGTGTGGATCCTCAACGGGTCCTAAAAGATTGGGTTTATGATCACAGTCATACAGGCACTCATCTTTGGTCAGCCTGAAGTGCAAGTACAGCAATTATACATAAGCCTAAGGGATACCATTTAAACTTTCTCACAGTTACAGCTATGCTAGGATTCTGAGATTCAGGTTAAAAAAAACCCCACCTCCTTCATCTGTTGCTATAACAACTGTCTTGGTTTTCTGTTCAGCAATCACCTTGGCCCAGACTTTGGTCTTGTTATTTCTTTTATTGCTTTCTATGCTGTCTTTCAAATATGTCTCCACCGACCATGGAGAAACAACAAAATACTACCTTTCATTGGACAATTATGACTCAGCCATGGAAGAGGACCATAGCATGCCCCAGCACCCCTGGAAAAATTTGGCCCAGTTTTACATTGCGTGGTGGGGATAATTGCCCCAAAATATTACAGAGCTGGGTTACTGCTGCAGCATGCCTCCAGTTCTAGGAGTTGAGGAGCACTGGGAGCTACAGCAAGCAGACATCAAGTCTATGCACCTAACATGCCCGAAAGATGATATGGATAACCTCTAACAACAATGTGTTTAAAAGCTAGTGGGTGTGATGCTTCTGCTGTGCTGTCTTAAGTTGCAGCCATTCCTGCTCAATGCAAGGGAAAAACCACCAGCTTTCAGGACAAAGTTCTTGAACATTATCCTCTGGTTTAGGAGGATATGGGGTATCTGAAACCAGTTACAGCCGTATCAGGTCCACTGCTGGCAGTCTGTGGGATGTTCCTCTGAGACATGCACCTTCCAGCTTTCCTGCTTCATTGAATCTCCACCAAGGAGCTGCTGTTCCCATAGCAGACAGAAGGACTCTTCTGGCTCTGTCTTTCAGTAATGTTTTACTTCCTGTGTCAGAGACAGAGAAGTGCTCTCTCTATCAAAGCACACCTCTGCCACAGGCTTTCCATCAACTTTGAATGATGGGCCAAGTATAAAAATCGATTTCTAGCTCCTGATATGAAAAGACAGGCAGAAAATTTCCACAGTAGATAGAACTACATAGTGGATGGAACAGCAGATCTGAAGGAGAGTAGACAAGCAGGGCCACAATGAAATTGTTTCCTTAAGGATGCAAATATAACACTTGCTTATAGATTTCACTGGAAAACCTGGTTCAAAATAAGGAAGCCTAAATCTATTTGGTTTCTCCCTGCATTCTTTTCTTCTAAAGAGTACCTGACTGGTGGAGACTAAGCCAAGAGAACAGAGTCCCTACATTAATCGTTAATGGAGACAAATGCCAGGTGTAGATGTCAACTGCAATTTTTCATTCCTTGCTGATCGCACAAGCTTCCACAGAGTAATGCCAAAATGTTAGGGTAAAAAATTCACTCAGGCTCCCCCAGTCCTTTTGTGACTTTTTAAAAAGCTTTTTGTTTCCAAGAAGCAATTTCACTCTGATACTTCCATTACTCCGTGTAGCTTTGTCACAGTTGATCTTCATTAAAACTGGAGACACTATAATAGAAGGCACAATTTTAGAGTAAAGGTAATTGTTCTGTAGTCTGATCCATTGCTCATGCCAGCATGCAAAATAATGTTGTGCACTCACACATGCTGTGTAGTGTTAGACATTGACACAAACAGCAGTGTATTTCCCAGTTTGTTTTGATTTAGGAATTACAGTGGAGCAATCTGCTGGAAGCATTTTTCTACAAAGGCAGGGTAACAGACAGAACTAGGACTTCAATTCACAGAGAGGACAACCTGGAAATCTGAAGATGAGACTGTTTTTTTCATTTTGTTGACCTTTTCAAGAGCATGATTTGCTGGAATTATCCTTTTATTTTTCCATATATGAGTCCACTTTTGTGGAGTGACCCTGACCTAAAATCACAGGTATTTCTGCCTCAACCATCAAATGGGCCACTGCGCTTAGAGCCTCTGCAACTGCATAAATATGAATAGTTTGCTGTGATGCTCCAATTCTGTGTGTTGACCAATCTCCAAATTAAAGGAAGACAGAGCAATTAAAGACCACCAAAGTTCTCTCGACAGTTGTCCTTTAGCATTATAACTCCTCCTGCCCCAAAATTTCAGCTATGGTTTCCCTCAGCTGTAAGACTGGCTGCCTGAAACCTACTGAGTGTCATTCTAAAGTGGCTGATTTACAGAGTATCTGTTCTAAATGAGAAAGCAGTAATGGAAGCCATGTGCTCATTTATGTTTGCCTGGAGTGTATCTGTCCATTTAGGAGTTGATAATAAAATGCAATGTTCAATGGCCTGAGACATTTCACAGGGAAATGTGCTTGCTGAGAAGCTGTGAGAGTGGGGCAGCCAGGGAAAGGTATTATGCCCTTAATGAGCTTAATAGAGGCAGTCATGTTCAGAAGATAGCACCTGGTCAGTCAGAAGTTGCTTTCGTCTTTCTAAAGGAGGTAGAGGTTCAGTAACCATTTCCTGGAAAAAGACCTAGATTCTTTCTTTATTGCATTAGTATAGACATAATGGGGAAGGAAAGAAGAGGCAGATTTGAATATAAGTGGAAACCCAAGGGATTCCAAGGAAATAGGTTCAAAGTCCAATGCAATTGGCTTGGAAGGTGCTGCAGCTACTGGTACTCATGAGCACAATAACGCCTTACTGAGAATTTGAGCAAAAAACCTCCCTATGTGGAGGGGTTGGCTAATACGGAAGAGGATGTTTTCCTTTTGGTTAACGGATTGACAGAACAGCTTCTTTTTTACTACATATGCATATTTTGCTAATATTTGAAATTATGCCATCTATTTCAAACATTGTAAACAAACTTCTCATCCATCTGAACTTGATCTGTCTTAAGGAAAACTTCTGGGTTTTTGTTAAACCAGCAAGACACTCCTTATAGCATTGCAATGATCCTTTAAATGGGAATATCTGAACACTGGCAGGAAAACCATTTCTTGAGGGCCTCCAAGGGATATCTAACTGTGCCTCCCATGACCTTCTATAGGCTACACTTTGCACAGATATTACCATATTCTTGTTGGGTGCAGAGAAAAGGACAAATAATGAGAATTCTGGTAGATATCAATCTAGCAAAGGTTATTATTAACAGATCATGTGCAATAACTTAGGAGAAGGAATGTCAGGGAAATGATTCTTCATGCAGCTTTGCTTTTAGTAAAATAACTGGGCCTGCAACCTAACGTTAACTCTTTTAGGCCTATTTACTATTGAAAACTTTAGTCAGGCAAGGAATACTATAATTCTGGATGCTATAGGCAATATTAAGATACAAAGTTTGGCAGAAAACTAGTCACAGATGTGTACTGAACAGAAATGACACATCAGGAACACACACAGTAAAAAAGCAAACTAAAACACATGTGTTTTAGTAAATAATCTCAGCTTCTGAGAAGCAATTACTCCCACTTACATATCTGGTTTTAAAGTCCAGTCATTTAGAATGATCTGCTTATAAAACTTGTGCACCAGAAAGAGGAAGGAAAAGAGAGATAAACTTGGATTATAACTTCATAGAGTGAAAAAGAACTAAGATCTTCAAAACCATTTTCTTAATTTTGTAAAAATACATATTTATAAATGTAAGCAATGAGGCAGGCCAGGATTTTATGCTAGTATCTTGCTTCTTACTAACACAGTTTCAATTTATCTCAAATTGCAGTTGTCTATGCCTAAAGATTAATTTAGCTCTAGCATTGATGCAATAGATTGAGCTGACCAAATCAAACTCACACTCAAAATACATAGTTCCTTATGTGTGCATGTTTGATGAGCAAGGACAGCTTAGTAACCAGTCTGAATAATAATAATAATTGCATCCTGCCTGCAGACAGCTCATTGTCTCCAAAGTATTGCAGATTTGAAATTTTCTGCTTTGTTCATCAGAATTCAGAATGGTTATCAAGTATCACCCAAGGATTACAGATACAGTCCATAAATGACAGGTCAATTAAGAAGCCAGCAGAAATTTGTAAAAATGCTGGAGAACAAGGGTTGCACAGAATACATTACAAAGAAATTGTGAAAGTGACTTGACTTTTGAAACAGAAAATCAGAACAGAGCATGAGAAGTAGGAAAGTACAGAAAAATGACGATAGAGCTATAATGGCCTCAGTGAATACTTACCTCCTACTGGAGCTGAAAACCTGTCAACTTCAGAAAAGAAAAGAAAACACTTGAAAGCCATGAGAAAATACGTAAGTTGGTAGCAACATCTAAAACTTAAGCATCCTCTGATTTTGTGCAGGAAGAGAGGATTTATACGGTTACTGTGGCAGGATGATAAAAAAACCAGCACAGGACTGTGAGGAAGCTATTGAACAGCTTGAAACAAATAGCACAGATGGATCTGGAAATCACTTGCCTGCAGATTACAGCTTCAGCAGAAGGTGGTACACTGGCTGTAGAAATCAGCCACTGCCCTCCCACCACCGAGGTATGCATTGTTACTGTCACTTTTTTCATCACTAGTACCAAAAGAGGCAAAATAATTCACTTACTGAGTTCAGACTGGGCCAAAGAAAAAGATACCGAAATTCATATAATTTGAGCTGAGTGAAGTTTTCCTGGTAAATAAAGTATTCCGAAAATGCAGTTTTGAGCAGACCAAAACATTGCATGAGATTAACTAAATTCCAAGGAATATTTTAAAACCAAGATAACTGAGGGGCAAAACCCCCTAATTCTAAATAAAAATATTTATTTAAAAATTATTGTTTTGAATCAAGTGTTATGATTGGCATTTTTGTGTTTAGAAATCAGATTTTTCAATTTTGCTCCTGAGGTCAAATATTATTGAAAAATAGGATAAATGACATTAAACATAGAATTTTAATACAGAGCAAAATACCTGGTTTCTTGTCAAACAATATATTTGGACTTGTTTTAATAATTCAGCATTACCTTTTTGTGCACTTGCAAACGAAATTTAGTTGTGAAATACAGTGATTTAAAATAACTGAAACAAATCTAACTGGAATGAACTTCATAGTCGTAGGTCTTGTGTTGCTCTGAGTCAGCAAAGGCAGACTACAGAGTTGCATCAGTCCCTGGGAAAACTCTACAAGCAAGATTAAGGAAACTGCTTGTGCACCTGTCCAGAATCGAGGTACAGGGATAACCCTTGGTGTACAGCTCCTCACCTTCGTTAGCCTGATAAAGGTACCAGTGTCTTCAGGGGCACTGAAGAGTTCTGCTCCTGGCTTGAACAAGCGAGTACACTTACAAGTGAGTAACTTACCTGATACACAGTGAGGACACTTGCTGTGCCTGTCCACTGAGTAAGTAGGATTAAGCAAAATGAAAAACCCTTTCAACTTCTCTATCCTGTACCTTCAAGACTGGTCCAAAATCACAGATCAAGATTAGTAAAAATCCATGGCAAGAGGCTAGGCCACCTCAGAATTACAGGTTTGTAATTTTTCACTTTTGTGTTTATAAAATGGAAATAGAACCAATTGAGTTTTATCGAAGAAAATATGCAGTATTATTTTCAAGGCACTCAAAGGCACAATAATAATCACTTAAGGCATTATAATAATAACAGGCTCTATAATAACCATATGAATAAATCTAAAGGTATCAAGTTGGCCAGAGTAGGCCTTTTCTTCTAAATGAAATAAAAGGAATTATTTTAAAATGACATAACTAATGCACTGTTGAATTATTAACCTGTATGAGTGTGCCAAAGTGATTAGTTCATTATTAAGGTTTCCATCTTTGCAAAACTCTATAAAATATTTCAATAAAATAATTTTGTACTTTCAATCTAACTTATTAAAGAATAGGTAATAACAGTAGTTATGCAGTAATGAAAGAATAATCAGGTATGCTCACAAAGTCTGGAAAAAAGGCAAAAGAAATGCTCCAGGTATGGCATTCTTATCACAATCATAGTTTCCCAAGAAACCGAACAGTAAGAGCCTGATTGAAAATGTTTGCAAAAGTAGATTGGAAGTATCTCTCCCAGCCTCTGTTATACCACATATACATAATAATACTGTTCAATTAATGCATCACAGACTTTTACGTAGAAATATAAACTTTAACTAAATAACCCTATTTCTGGCAAAAAGCAGACCAAAAATGGTATATTGTTGCAATAAATAAAAGTAGTAACAAGATCAAAACATCCAAGCCAATGCAAAACCTTTGAGATAGTTTAATTAAACTGGATCAAACTGGGATTAATTTGTTCCTGTCAACAGCTCAGGTAGGAACTCTAAAGAAAGGCAATATGTCAGATCTAACTGTGCTTTATTTTATGTGAAAATGGCAATAGACTCTGTACGGGTCACCAGAGTGATAAAACAACTTCTTAATTACTTCAGCAGTCTTTCACCACTGGTTGGAGAAACCCCTTGCCCCAGCTCCTTGGTCGTTGTCTCAGTAAAATACCTGTCCCACACATCAACAACAGAATTGCACTGAGATATCGACCCTTGAAGCTCCATGCATTCCTCTGAAACAGCCCAGGGTGGCTGCTGTCAAAGAGATGATAGTTTAAGCTGAGCATATCTTATTGAATAATAGCTCAGACCAAGAAGATTCTTGGTGAGAAGAAAAGAAGAAATAAGGAAATTGTCATCCCACCTTCCTGACAGCTAACTTCTGAAGGAGTGTTGGTGAAGAAAAGGTATCCAGATCTTCCACTAACTGGCACCCACCTGTAATGACATGCTTAAGATTTTTTATCTGGTGTCACAGATGCTGTGGCTGCTTCCCTCAGTGTTCATTGCAGGTATGGAGCCAGGAAAGGTGTGGTGACAACAGGCTTGCCACTGCAGCAATGGAGCTTCTGGAAAGGAGAAGAGCCCAAAACTCACCTGAGGAACAAGAATGTTCTATAACGCTCAGATACAGACTGGGAGGAGAATGGATGGAAACCAGCCCTGCTGAGAATCTGGAGGTGCTGGTTGATAAGAAGCTCAACATGACCCAGTGAAGCCTGGGCTGCATCCAAAGCAGTGTTGCCAGCAGGGCCCTCTACTCCACTCTTGTGAGAACCCATCTGGAGTCCTGCATCCAAGTCTGGGGTCCCCAGCATAAGAAAGAAGTGTACCTGTTGGAGTGACTTCAGAGGAGAACCATGAAGATGATCAGAGGGTGCAGCACCTCTCTCACAAGGACTGACTGAGAGAGACAGGGTTTTTCAGCCTGGAGAAGAGAAGGATCTGGGGAAACCTTAAAGAACCTTCCAGTGCCTACAGGGGCCTGCAAGAGAGATGGAGAGGGATTTTTTATTAGGACAGGCAGTGATTCCCAAAAAGTGAGAATGGCTTCAAATTGAAAGAGAGGAGGTTTTTCTTGGATATAAGGAAGAAATTCTTTACTGCGAGGGTGGTGAGACTCTGGAACAGGTTGTCCAGAGAAGCTGTGAATGTGTTGAACACATCCCTGGAAGTGTTCAAGGACAGATTGGATGGGGCTCTGAGCAATCTGAACTAGTGGAATGTCTTCCTGACCATGGCATTTCTCCAGACCTAAGGAGTCAAGATTAGTGAAACAGACGCAGGGCAAGCAGGAAACCTAGCAGAATGAGAAAATGCTAGGTTGCATGGCTGCTACTGCAAGATCATTTCAGGGGGTAGAGAAGGCCTTATTCTTATAAAAATATTATTTGCAGAATGGGAACAGCATGCCAAGGGCAGATTTCATGTCTGGGGTAGCAGTGTTTTCTCTAGGACTCCTCTGCCCACTTGTGATGTACTGTCACAGTGAAGTAGATTGCCTTTGGTTTTAAGAACAAGGAATTTGAGAAATGAGTAAATAAAAACTTAGTATAGGCTTGAGGATTTGAGCACAGCAGCAGTAGCACTTAGGTACAGCTATCTTGCAGATGAAAGGGAGATGTCAATAGACTTAGCCAGAGTAAATCCCATTTAACAAGATACATTACACTATCTGCTAGAGTGCAGACAAAAGCAAACATACGTCTGACCTAAAAGATCCTTTCCAATCTGAAAAGTTCATCCTGTGGGACTCAGCATGGCACACTCAAAGGACTAGAAGTGCTGAATGAAATATTTCTGAGATTCATCTCTGTGATAGACTCTTGACACAGATTTAATATCCCCGTTTTATACAAAGAGCACTTTTCACAACCATGCCACCTTTGATCTCACAGTCCTGATCTCTAAAGATCTCCCAGATACCTTCCAAAGGCAAGCCTAGAGCTAACAGTTTAAACTACTGGTCGCTAGAAAACAGGGATTCAACTGAGATATTGATTTCATGGCACAGTATAATTTCCTTTCCCTTCCATTAACCTTTAGATGTTCCACAGACTACAAATTATTTTTTCTTTTCCTTTTCTTCCCTTAGCGAGGTAACTGCCTTATCAGCTGCCTCTACTCACATACTAACAAGGTTTTCTTTCAGAGGTGGTTGGCTTGGTATATACCTGAGCAATTGCTTTCATTTTGTGCTTGGCTTTGAAGTCTGCTAACTCTGTTTCAGACCTGAGGAAGGCTGGTGTGCCTGAAAAGAAATCTTTAAATAAAAGATGTATGTGCACATGCGCACATCTGGTTCTACCCGTAGTCTTTGGAAAACTGTTGCTAAAAAAAACACAACTCCATCTTCTTTATAAATATTCCTGAAGTTGGCAGGTGAAGAGAATACAGTAACTAAAGCACACGAAGTTAAGTAAAATATGAGACATGATGAGACCCTATTCAACTAAATAGCAAAGTGGATCATCATGTGGTGGAATCATAAATAATCAATATGGAGAACACTAAACATGGCTCATGTCTAAAGCCTGTGGCTGCTCCATCAGCTGATTCAGGAAAGCAGGTGAGTTCAGGTCTTCTCTAGGCTCTGTGTAACATCAGACAACAATTTGTGATTGTCTTGGAAGCCTTGGGGAAACCTAAAAGGCACTATATGTTAAGAAAATTCAATCTGACCTAGGAAACCTGTACGAGGGGAAGGGCTCCTTCAGGCTCCTCCTTGCTTGGACTCAGAAAAAAAGCCAAAGTATCTCTGAAGTATTCTAAAAAAATGGTACCTGAGGACAAAGCGCCCAAGACAGGAGTACTCTCAAACTGAGAATACCAACCCCCTTCTCAATTCCAAAGGGAGCCATGGTGTAAAGGATTGCCGTTCCCAGGCACTTCTCTAGTAGGACCTGGTTGTTAGGCTACACATTTCCCTCTTTGCTGACCTAGTAAGAACAAAAATGATGAAAACAAGCGAGATAATTAAAATAAATTAAGAAAATTACATTATCTGCTAGAGTGCAGACAAAAGTAAACATACATCTGACCTAAAAATCCTTTCCAATATCAAAAGGTCACGCTGTGGGACTCAGAGCTTGTACGATCTGTGCATTTATTTTTGAAGAACGCTGATACTTATTTTTCCTCTTAATAATTGTTTCAGCTAATCAGTAATAAAAAATGATTCCCTATAACTTCCTTAACAGGATTAATGGCTTCACTACAATCATGATGAACTTTGTTTTATTTTTGATCTTTCAAAACAATTGAACATCTGCAAATATAACACAAATAGAAAATGAAAGAAAAATATATAATAATCCTATAAATTTTGTTTTGATGGACAGTATCCCTTCACACATAGGCATGTTGCAGTTTACCACATGAAAAATAATGCACATCACATACTACGCTATGACATGGTTATGGTAAAATAAAGCTTTGAGCCAACCTTGAAAATATTTCCAGAATTCAAAATATTAGAGTGACCAATGGAAGACACTTCCACTTTCAAATTTCTTAGATGTCTTAAGTCCGGCCTTTGCTGCAAGTATTATTTTTGCTGTGCCATTTTTTTTGTAACCTTCCGGAGTTTTTCACAGAAAGTGAACACCAGAAGCTATATATGTGTTAAATTAAAATTTATGAATGCAGGAAGCCAGCTTTTAGATTACCTGGCCAGCACAGTCAAATTACATCTCATGACAATAAGGTACTCTTTTTTTTTATTAGTAAAAAATAAAAATAGATAGTGTATATAAAGGGATTTAAAAAAAAAAATCTTATTATTGCATTTTTGGTACCCCTAAAGAGAGTCAGTGAAGGAACTAATTAGCAGAGTTACTGACCGTCTTACCAGAGAACAATTTAAAAGACCAAGAAAATGGAAGAAAAGATCTTGTACTGCTCAGAATCAATCTACCAATGCTTTGAGAAGGGGCAATTTACAAACAAAGAAATAAGTAGAGCTTTGATAATCCATGGCTGAGTCCATATCACAGCACATCACTGAAAAAAAAAAAGTAATTAATTTGATTAAAATTTTAACAAAATTTTAAAAAATTAAGTTATTGCCTTTCCTCCTCACCACTCATGGTATAAATAAAAAGCCAGGTGAATTATTAATATGAGTGCAATATTAATTTACAATGAAGCAAAGCCTTGCCTCTGCTGTTGCCTCAGTGCTACATCCAGTGACCAAGTGGATGATTTGCATGACACCTGCCTGTCCTCTCTGTCACCTGAGAGCAGTTCCCCACAAGCCAAAGCAGAGCTTGGGAGTTTAGGGAGATGACTACAAATATCACAATTTATAATAGAGTGTTATTCCTTGGGAAAAAAAAAACAGACAACAAACCAGCAACCTGCTAAAGAGCATTAAAAAACTTTATCAAGGGATTTATGTGCCCGAAAAAGATCCTAAAATTTTAGGAGCATCTGGGAAATCGGTTGGAAGTACAATTTATTGAAACATCAAGGCACAATCGGAAGTGCCTGCAAGTCTGCACACCAGCACATGCCTACTTCCCTGTGTCAGGGCATCCATGCCAAATTACAAAGTGTGTAACTTATTTGTTATCTGTCACACATTTTACTCCACTGATTCATCTATTTATCATTCATTACATGAAGGAAGCAAACTGAGGGGAATAATCTCTTTGCTTAGCATACTAGGTGTCAGCTGAGAAAAACCCTTGTCTGTCCATCCATTAGTACTGTAGGAGTGAGACGCATAACTGATCTGACTTTTCTTGCACATCGTTGAAAAACAGAAAATAACCCTGCCACCATCAACACACTACTCAACCTCTCAGATTTTAATGACAGACACTGATGCAGCTGTCATCTTTCTTGCTCGTGGTGGCCTAAAGCAAACTCGAATTTTAAAGCAAAATGAGTCCAAAGCTCAGGATGGCACAGACAAGAAGGTTGGTCATGCCCATGCAAACCAAGATGCATAATCTTGGCACAGCACCACCAAAAACACTGGGTATTTGATAAAAGAGGCTCACTGCTCATAAACTGAATGTAACACTCTTGCTTTCTGGTGACAGCTCTGTGAAAAAAATACTTCCTTGGTGGGGAGTGATCAGACTCAGCTGAATGTATTCTTTAACTTCTCACAAGAAAATCAAACACCTCCTTCATCTCGTGGCTTAGTGGGTGCCCACGTTGGGCATGTGTAGAGGACAGAAGAGGAGCAGCTCTGGAAAGTGGTTCACTATCAGTACACCAGCAGCTCCAGCATGCAGGGACAGAAAATGTGCTGGCTGAGAAGATTTAAATGCCGAGACTTCTGCTTTTCCCTTTGCTGATATTCACTGCCTCCCTAGCACAGAGCAAGAGCAGAAGCCTGTTCCAAGCCATACTTGGACATTAAAGTGATTGCACAGGCACACAACTGGGTTTTAACATCAAGCTGCCATCACTAACACACCGCCAACCTTACTGTCCAAAGGGGAAGAGATTCAGTTCAACAGCAGCAGGTACCCTCAGCCCTTTCAGAAAACCCTTCATAGTATCACTCACCTTCAGTAAAAGAACCCTGTGCTTCCCGAAGAGGGTGCAATATGATCCCTAAAACAAACATCAAGACCTTGTCTGTTACTGAGGGTGCAATGACAGGATCTCAGTTACCATCTGTAAAACCACTAAGCGCTCAAAGTTGTCTTTTTTCCAGAAGCAAAAGCTTAAACACACAGATTCTTACCTGGTCTCAGAAGCAGACTTCTTAGCACTCTCTTTCAAACCTGTTTTCCCTCCCCAAGGGCTTTTCTAGCACTGGGAAAGTAACAAAGGAATATCCATACTGTGCTTTTATTTCAACCTTGCCTCTGACTTTGTAAACTGGAAAAATCTTGGATAGACACTGCCACCCTTCCCCAAAACATAAATGAAAATTGCTTCATTTCCTTGGCATTACACAGGACAAAATGACCTCACATACAACTCAATCTCTCAGAATGCTGTTGGGTTCTGACTGCAATGAGAAAAAAAGCAGAATTTGTGCCTGCTTTTGCCACAGTTTGTAAGTATTCGTCTAACATGTGAGAACAATTGACACAAATCTAGGGAGGTGATAAAGTGATGCAGATGTTTGGGGGACTGTAAAGTGACGTACGTCTGCCTAGACCCAGAAGCAATTGTTTAACTTCATTCAAATAAAAGGAAAAGATGTAGTTATTGCAGCCCAGGTCCAGCCACACAAAACATGTCACACCCACAACATTACATATGAAGTAACTTTAGGCACAAAGGAACATGTTTTTCTAAAATGTGTGTGCATACACATATATACTTGCCTCTGTGTGTGTGTATATATATATATACACATATACACATAAATGTGTACATAGACTTGAGGCCAGGCAATAAACAAAAGGGGCTAGACGTGTTTATATATGAGGGAAAAAACTGATTAGATTTAACAAAAATTTGCTGGAATGATGGGAGGAATAAAATGAATGGTTCACCCATACTACATATGAGAATCAAGAGTCTTGGTGTTTTACCTGTTAGGGCATCCTGATTATTTCTGACTTCCTGGCACAATGAGGAGGTTATTTCTGCAGTTGCCATGCTCTGTTGTGTGCCAGGGAATGAGCTATGCAACCTCACCCCCGCAGCCCTTTGGCATGTCACGCTATGAGCCTTCCCCCTCTTGAAACGTATCAAGGAAACACATTCCAGCTTCTGGGATGCCCAGACATATCAGGGACTGCTGACACCCTGATGGGTTTGTTTGAAACTCTAATTTATTTAAATCTATTGTTTTGAAGAAAATAGGGGGCCCTAGTGCCAGTTAGGATTCATTCTGAGATGCTTAAAAATGCAAAACAAGTTAATCTCAGGAAAGCAAAGGGTTTACACTGAAACAGTTGCACACAAAGAAAAAAATAACGCAGAGAAGTACAAATTACTAGGCTGTCCTTAACTCCTGTCTGCTACCAAGCCTTAGAGAGCTGTGGCATGCTGAAAGCAGCTGAGACTGGCGCCACAGAGGCAGCTGTGAGATACAGACCTCCATATCAGACTGGGGTCAGACTAAAGGGGCCTTTTCTCCAGCATCATCTGAGTATGACCAGAATATCAACACATATAAATTAATTTTCAAGCACATCCCCCTTACTATTTAATTTTATGGGAATATAATACCAATTGTGATGAGCCTGTGAATATGTCAACAGAAATATTTTTCAGGCCTGTCTGGGGGTTACACAAAAACTTGACATACTGATTTCTCACGCTATGATGGAGAGAAAGCTGAGCTGGAATTTGCCTCATTTTCCTTGTCCCAGACACCATGACTTTCGTTGTTGCATTTTTCATAGCCCGATTACAATTTATAAATATGTCAGAGAAACCACTATCATTAAGATGCTGTGTTTCCACAAAGACCACACACTTTAAAATAAACCAACAATACATATTACTAAGTTGGCACATGGTATTTCCATTTTCCAATGCAACATTTCTAGCTGGGGCCCACCATATTTAGCACTTATCATTTGAATCAGATTAATAAATTTAAAACATTTGATGTTTAAAGTTGTAACTGATTAAAATAAAATTAAGAGATGGATGAGCTTTATCCCAGATGAGAAAAATCCCACTGGAAAACTAAACAAACTAGTCCTTAAACTTCCAATTACAATGTGCAGAATGAACAAGTCATAGCTGATTTTAAGCTGAAAGATTGTATTGCACATCTCAAAAAGCTGAAACTCAATATTTGAGTTTGAAAAGAAAAAAGACAAATTTCCTACTAAAGGGATCTTTTTTGTTTAATGTAAGTTGACTCAAATCTGAATTTCACCTTAAGGGGCAAAAAGAAAATAAGCATTAACCAAAATTTGTCTTCACACATGAAAGAAAATAGTAGTCAACACATATCTACACTGTGCATCCAGAATATACAGTCAAGATTACTATACACCCTGGGGAAAACTTAGAAAGCCATTTCTTCCTCACTTGAAGTAGTTGCTTACCAGAACTACTAAAAAACTTCAAGAGTTATAAACTTTGAATTACTGATATACTACTGGAAACCTCCAAGCCCCACCATTTTACATATAAAGGAAAAAAAAAGCATTACCAATACCCACCCCCCCCATCCTACTGATAAGGAGACCTAGTTGCAAGAATATAGAGGAAATGAATATTTAAATAAAGGAAAAATTGAAGAAGCAGCTAAGTCATGTGAGCAATGTACGACAATTTAAAAACTCAGTGAAATCTCAGCAGGCAAAATAATTAAGAACAATAAGATGGAATTTTTAATAAGAAGCACCTGGCCAAGGATTAAATACATTTCAAGGTAGAGAGAGACACGATAAATAACACCAGAGAAAATTTAAAATGTTCACTAGATATTTACATTCTAAAAAGAGAATCATGAAGTGAAAATGCATCTACTTTATATAATATAAAACATTGTAAAATAGTTCATAAAGGCCACATCTGCCAAGATTAAACATGGGCAAAAGTAATCAACAAGTCTGGGCAACTTAGTTGCACCCCCACAATGCCTTAAATTGCTTAGCTGAAGGGTTCTCCAATCCATTAACATTTATAAATTATTTATATTATAATCAATCATGGAAAACTGGAACAATTCCAATAGATGGGAGTACTGCCAAGAAAAAGAAAATTTTGGGGCTGGAAAACCATGCAACATTCAGTGTCAAAAATTCATCTTAATTTGTTGAAGATCAACTCTGAAATGTTGATCACTGTGCAAAAATTGTCTGCAGATTTTCATTCTGCAACAATTTCTAGCAGGAATAAAAACCCAGTGGAATAGCTAACGACATGGGCTAAAAGATGCTCTCAGCATGAACGTGTCTAGATGTTGGTTTAGTTTGTTTCTGAGCCGTGTTCCTTCCTGCATCTCCTTAGGCTGGGAGTCCTTAGGCAGTCAAATCCTGCTGCTAGATGGCTGTTCCCTCTGACCTCTGATTTTGTGGAACAGGCTCCTAGAGTTTTCAAAGGCCTTTGACACTGTTGTGCCAATGGGCTCAGGAATGCAGCCATCTATGCAAACAAACCATCACCAGGAGGATAAAAGCAGGATTCAGCCCACGGAGATTAAATGAGTGTTTGCAGATTGTTCTGATATCTCTGAGAACGAATGAAAAATCTGAAAATTAATTAAAAGCACAGCTTCACAGCTGAGACCTTGAACATGGCATTTCATCTGGAGCTAATGTTTTTGAGTAGTTACACTCTCCCTACCTTGGCAAAAGGCTATATATTCACAATTAATAATTGTGCTGCTATTAATCTTTGGATGAAGTGGAACATAGCCTTTAAACAGAGACAGACTTTTACAAGGAGATGCATGTGGATGAGTACAGAATCCTTTCAGTGGATAAAAGGAGAAGATTGGCAAGAAATGTTTTTAAAGGTTGTTACTAAAATGATCCTATTCTGGTCACAAATAAACACTTGACTCTCCCCCAAAAGTCTCTCTGAGTCAGCTGCAGTGTAGCCAAGACTGATCCTGATGCCATCTTTCTGAAGCCATGCTTGCTTTTCAGTTATAGCAGATGAGAGCTCACTGTCACGATATCAGTTGTCCCCATCAGCTCAAGCTCTATTCTTTGGCATTTGTACGAGCAGCCCATGAGCTGCAGCATGTTCCTGTTGCTACTCTTTAAGATTTGGGGTACAGAGATGGGGGCAGTACTACATGTAGTCTGGAGCTAAATCCAGCAGAACAGTCTGTCTGGGATCTCAGATCTTCCCTTACACTGCTCTTTCTCCAGAGCTGAGGTAGCCTCAAAAAACCGTCTCAGTTCCCGCTACCAAGGTGCTCAGTCAAGATCAATTTCCCAGAGACCCTCTACCTATATTATCTTCTTTTGCTGTAATTTCCCATTGCCTGCCACTACCAATACTGGACGCATGAGGCCCTCGCCCACAATTTGCTCTGGAAGTCCTTGCAACAGCCAAAAACCCAGTTTTGACACCAAAGGTCTTCCTGACAGCCCTTTAAGCTCACTCTTTCCTGGCATGCTCTTTTCCTCACTTGTAAAGTAACCCTCCTGAGTATCATCTTCATGGAGCTTCCTTCAGAGATGTGATGGGCTAGAAAGAACAAAGTTTCTACTTCAACTTTGACCCTCAGTATAACCCCCAGTCTTCAAGTCTCCCTGAAGACTTCAGAATTAATTTTACAGGTTCTATTAGAATCAAGTCTCTTGTGGGGTGTGAAGAGGAAGCAATTTTATCTACTTATTATCCTCACTGCTGCATGATGTGGGAAAAATATGCTGGCTTCTTTAAATGACATATGAGTGAGAAACTAAAACTGGCAAGTGGCTAAGTTTAGCCATCCATAAACTTGTAATTCAGCTGCATATTTGGAACCATCTAAGTAAAACAAGAACCTAATCAGGTGACACACTCCTACAAAACTTAATGGGGAGCAACGAAGCACAAGCGAGTTCATTAAATGGTGCAATGGGAAATGAAGTTAAAAATATTTATCAATCACTTTCTGGAAGATCACGGAGTAATGGAAAACTTTCATGAGTTTGACAGGCATTGCTTTTCAAAAGGCAATTTATTACCTAGGAATGTGTGCTTTCACTGAAGAAATTATTCTTGCTTTTTAATGACTTCAGCATTAGGCACAGCATTTTGATATCAGTGTATTTACTACACTGCCAAATATAGGATCTCCAAATTCCTGGTGCTTTAATAGTTTCCATGTTTCAGAGCCTAGAAAGTCTTAATGCTCCCTGATAGTACCCAGAGAAAATCTTTTAATATCATGTTTGAATGTCTTAGTCATTCCCCAGTGAACATCACAAGTTATCCAAGAAATATCTAACGAGAAAATGATTGAGGAGCCTACATCAAGACCACTAGAAAATGAAAGTTTCGTTTTGATTGATTTTGTTGGGTAATACAAATGAGCCTTTCATCGATGATGGGAATGTTTTATTGACTCCCCCACTCTTGAGGCAGCTTGACAGGAGTTAGAGAACAATGTAACTGTGGCTATAGCATTATAATCTCTGCAGAGGGAGCCTATCTCTTTGTGTTCATGCCTTATCTCTGTTGCCTGGGCTGTAACCATTTCTCACTGCTATGGTAAATTTGATAACAGTTGGTAAGGACTACAATATGCCTCTACAGAGGATTCAAGTAAATCATCCTTCCCAATCCTTCCATGGATAGATTATACCGCTTCAACAAGCTGATTTTCCACATTTTAACATAAGGGCTTTTATTCCTGCTGTTTAAAAAAACTTGTGAGCTGAAACAAGTGCATTCTGCTTTTATATACTTATTCCTTAGCATGCACCTGTAGGCAGTTAATAGTTATTAGGCTGCATCCTGCAATTTAGAACTTTAAAAGTACATCTGCAAGGAGCTAATACAAGAATAAAGTTGTTTTATTTCTCATCTCATTTGTCAAGATATAATAGAAGATTATTATGAAGATTGATAGAGATTATCCCCAGCTTAATTGTTAGAATAAAATAATCATTGTCCACTGAGGCATAAAACACAAGGTGTATCAAGTCAGGAAGTATGCACAAATTTTGCAAGGCCACAGAAAATCACTATATATATGTGGAGAAGCAATTGATTATTTTTTACTGACTGACCTTCTAAAAAGACTCAACTTTCGCTTGCATACAGTCACATAATGACCAGAATTTTTTAAATTCCTATCCTGACTGGACTCCATTAGTCAAAGTAGAAAGTGGAAGACAATGGGAAGGGAAAAAAGAAGTTGGAAACAACAGCAAGTTGGTCAGTAATTTATAAATCAATTCTCTGAGCAAAACTGGGTAAACACAGTTGATTTCTACTATATGTTCCGGACAGCTGTGTGTAAATGATCCTAACAAGAGAGAAAAAAAGGGAAAATATCTGCTGCTAAGGACCCAAAATTCAGATTGTGCATATTTTGTGAGATTTTAGTTTGCTCTAGTTTGCTTCTGTGGACAAAGCACACACTAACTGCTGGAGAACATGGTCCAGCTAGGATTCAGCTGACAGGAGTTCAGCTCATGTTCTGCCATGTAGGCAGGGATGATAAAGTCACTCACCGCAAAGTGAACATCTGATCCAAACCAAAATGTTCATGTGGATGTTCTGTGCGTTGCTATACAGGGACACAACACACAGTGTAGCAGAAGGATAATGTTGCACTCACAGTCATCCATGTGCTTCATGGCCATGATTTCTGCAATGATAGTGACGGTAGTATCTGTCCTGCATGCTTTATCTTTGCTTCCCGTCTGCTGGCACATGGGCATTAGCACTGCACAGTCTTTCTCTTCCAAGGAAGTGGAGCAGAGGGTGCTAGAGATGCACCAAGTTCTCATTTTTCTTTCCTGCCTTTCTATCAAGTGCCCATGCTGGATTTGTGTAGGCACAGCACAGCCGTTGGTTGGGAGAGCCAGCTGAGCTCTTGAAGGGAACTGCTGTCTGCAAGGAAGTCCTGTACTTGAAGGGCACAAGAACGAAAATCAACCAACTTTTACTTTCTGCAGAAGTGAGCAGAGATTCCTCCTCCTTCTAAGAACCTTTCTCTTCCTGCACTCCGCAGACCCCAGCCAGCCCAGCAAAACACCCCCCAGAACAGCATCATGATATTCTGTAGTGTGGTAGCCTGGGAGAGAGGCAGGGGTGTCACTTCACAGCAGACTGCAGTGGCACTCTCCATTACTGGGTACGCTCAGTCTTCTCCAAGCAAGACTTAGCTTCTGAGAAAAAACAAAAGGACTTGGTTTTCATTGAGCAAGGTAACTTTCTTACCTAGAACAGGAACATTTTTTCACTGAGGCAAGTACCATGTTTATCTAAGTCCTGTGTTACAAACCATCTGAGCCAGTCAATACAGCTGGTGTCTGCAGAGCACTTTTTCTGGAGCTTTCAGTAACTAACAGGTAGCCACAAGTCACAGGGAAGTAAAATTTAATGCAGAATCATTCAAAATCCACTATCATTTTCCCTTGCTGTGCACACCTTCATCTGAGGAGGAAGTGAGAGGAGGGCTTAAAAGCCATTTTATTAGAGATGAGTGCCTTTTTATTCCCACCTTCCTCTCTGAGCTTTCTTCTTGCTCTAAGATGCTACAGTCACACAAGTCTTACATAGCTTTCTTACAGAGTTCAGCCTGGAATAGCATATGCATATCTGCCTGGAATAGCATTCCCTGGATTTACACTCTGATGAACATACCTCCTTCACCTTTTAAAGACTCTCTGAGTCTGGAGTAACTGAGGTGTCTGCCCTGATTTTCATTATAGCATCCTTTTGAGATAGAAGCCAAAGAAGTCAAGGATCAGCAATCTTTCAGGGTGAGGAGTGGACTCAATTTTGAAATAACAGCCCACGTAGAGAAAAAAATAAAGGTGCGGTAAACAGAAAATAGTTATCAATATATATATGTATCCCAAGTACCCTTTATACTTCCCAATCTTGGTCACAGAGGTTATGATGGTTTCCATCAGCAATACATCTTGTAAATAGCTAAACACATTGGCAAATTTCCATATGAACAAAATTCAGTCATCTGTTCTGCATAGCCACCTGATTGAAAATGGCAGCTATGTTTGAAAATAGCAGTTTTATTCAGCTACCTACAATAAGCAGACTTATATTGGGCACTGCAGCTAATGTTTTTGCATAATTTAAAAGGTACTACCTCACCAATTTACCATATAAGTTTACAGTTCACCAATTTTCATGCAGATATAAAATCTGTAACTGATCATCTACTGAATAAAATTAATGAAATTACTTTCACAACCAAGCCTGACACTGCTTTAACTTTAAAATTCAATGTGAAACCCCACATATGAACTCTTTATACATTCATTTTATTGTTGTATATGATGAAAACGGAAAGAATTTTCAGAATTGATTACAGTTCTCTTGAAAGGCTCTGCAGCAAGCAGTCTGGAGGCTGAAAGTCCTTTCCCCACCTTTCTTCCAAAAATTATGGGCAGTCTAGGGGCATGAGAGCACCAGATCTATTTGCACAACCTTCACAATATTCTTTCCTAGTATCTTTGCCCATCAACTGGAGTACCACACCTAGGCTGGGGAAAATAGCTGGCTTAATCTCCCATTCCTGCCCTCTTTGCTTGTGAAGGCAAAAAGGTTATAAATAGTGATGGGGAGTATGTCACACGAACACCTGTAGGGCTAAGACCTCAGATTATTTTACAGATTGCTGAACAGCTGCCTAAAATATCCCTTCAGTCCTCCATTTCTTTTTGTCACTCACTGCACCAGAAATTTACACAGAAGAAACAGTCTAGAGGAGCTCTGAATCTTAAGAAGCAAGAAGTAGCACCACATTTTCTTAAGTAGAACAATCTACAAAGACGAGATTTTCCTCTCTGGTTGGGAAAGCATATGGAGAAAGCCACATCATTGGTTAAGGGCTGAAGAAAAAATAGCACTAAATATGCCATTCCCAAATAGCATACTTAGTGTATCACAATGGTGATGTTGCTAAGGACAAAGAATGTTCAGTGAAATCAGTATCTAGGACAGCTGATACTGTCTATGCACTTTAAAGCTAAAAGACTCTCCCTTGCAAGAGGGTGCTTTGCAGCTGTATTTCATCCATCTCCCCCAAAGCTCCTAAGAGCCTCCAGGGATCTCTGCAGCACCCTGTTCTCAGTGGCCACACCAAGGTGCCCCAGTACTCACCCTCCAGCATGTCTTTTGGGCTGTGGCTGGGAGCAGAGCACAGAGCAGCAATTAAGCTCTGCAAACTGGACAAAAGGGGGTGTTGAATCAGTTCTTCAGGGCCAGGAAGCAATTTGATCTGTCTGAGGAAATCTGCTGCAGGAAGCAGATTTCATAGGAGAGAGTCACACTCGGGCATATTTCTCTGAACTGGAGAGCATCTGGCATACCATCAAGCTGCACGTAAATTACTAGTGAGCTAAACGAAAGTTTTAAGTAGCACATATGTGCCTTTTGAAAGGACCTGGAATGTGACAACTGAAGACAAGTCGCAAGATGTTTAACTACTGCAGATCCAAAGCTGTCCAGACACATGCTCAAACCATAGCTAGAACCAGAGGAAAACAAAAAACCCTCAAGCACAGGACTGTTCAAGTCAAAATTCTGGATATGATGGAGAACTGGGCCTGCTAATGTAAAGACAGAAAAATAATTAATGCATTGCAGACTACAGCACTCAAAAGAGAGGAAGAAGGCAGAGTAACTGAGAACTGAGCTTTTTGTCATTATATTATGGTCAGTGCTTTACATTTTGCCATCTCTAAGACCAGATGGAACTCTGCATATCCACCACCATATAATTTTGCCAATGGGCACAAATATTGGACAGTTTTATGTCAATAACTAAGTCTACATTGTGGTTTAATCCCAGCCAACAACTAGGCATCACACAGCCACTTGCTCACTCCCCCTCAGTGGGATGGGGGAGAGAATGGGAAGAATAAAAGTTAGAAAAGTAAAGGATTGAAATAAAGACAGTTTAATAGGTAAAGTAAAAGCCATACACACAAAGAAAGCAAATCAAGGAATTCTTTCACCACTTTTCATGGACAGGCAGTTGTTCAGCCATCTCCAGGAAAGCTGGGCTCCCTCATCTATCAAGATGATGGATCAGGAGACACGAAAACAAATGGCTTTTCCTCCTTTTCCCCCCAGCTTTATATGCACAGCATGATGCCATATGGTGAGGGACATCCTGGGGTCAGCTGTCCTGGCTCTGTCCCCTCAGAGCTCCTTGTGCCCCCCAGCCCAGTCGCTGGTGGGGTGGGGACAGAAATAGAAAAAGCCTTGGCACTATGCAAGTTCATCTCAGCAACGATGAAAGCTTCTCACTGTTATCAGCACAGATCTGAAACATAGGAGCTACCAGGAAGAAAATTAACTCTATCTCAGCCAAAATCAACATGGACAGCAGTCCCCAGAGTCTTACATGGAAGAACTGATGTTTATGCTTTTGGGCAGCTCTGGAGTCCTTAGCAATTCTGCACCTCTCTAAGATTCTGGGGAACAAGTATCTCTTTTCTCATTTGTTACAAAAACCCCTAACACCTTTCTTTTTTTCTGGCGTCTTTCACATTTTCTTTCCCCACCTTTTGAAAAAGCCACAAAACAAGATGGACTGTGATCTTCTTCCATACACTATTGAATCAGGAAGAGTCCTGCTCAGAAGAAGGTCAGTGTACTACATGAGGTAACAAGAAAGCCTGATATCAGTTTGATTAACATCAATAATAATAAAAAACCCACACTCAGATTAAAATAATTTGTAACTAGGTGTAGCCATGCTAAACGCATGGAAAACAAGTGAAAAAGTGGTGCAGGTAATGCGTCCCAGGATATTGCCAGAGGAGTGAAAGAATATTTCCCCACTGCTTACATTATTTTAAATATAAAACAGTTCTTAAAACAATGTTTTGGACAGAAAGAATATCTGTCTGTAGCCTGTATTTCTATTTTACCTCTATTATGCAGACTGGCTCCCAGTTGTATCCTCAATTTGAGGATATCCTGCCCTTGCTTTTGTTGATTTCTGTTCATTTTGCCAGTGGTTAATAACAGCTAAATAAATATAATGATAAAAGCTCCCTGCTTAATACTTAATTTTGAGCTTGTCTCATTGAGTTTCCAGCTATTAGTTCTTGTGCATTTCTCTGCTAAATTAGGAGCACTTTTGTATCCATTTGTTCTTCCCATGAAACATTTATATATAAATAATTTTGTAGTCTGCTCTAGCATAAAGAAAAACTTGATCTGCCAGTGTCTTATTATACAGCTTTTGCTCTTCCCCTTCAGTAATTAGTATTGCTTTCTTCAGACTTACAATTGTTAATATCCTTTTAAAAAGTATGAAATTGAAACCATTTCCAGGTTCTAACTTCTAACACATAAAATTACGTTGCTGCTTCCATACATTCTTCTTTTCCTACTCCAAGGTAGATGCCACCTCTCCTGACATTGCAGGGACACTCACACTGATCCAATGCCCCCTCTAATCTCTTTTTCAGAATCAATACCTTTCTTTGCCCCTATTTTGTTTATGTTGTTCTATGTTTCTAGACAAGTTATTTGGTTTCTTCTCATATTAAATGCATTTCATTTAAATGAACTCTGTTGCTTAGTATTCCTGAGCTCTCCAAAGGATTGCTTCAGCAGTCTGGCAGAGCACATCTCCAATACACTTGCAAATGTTAGGAGCAGGAATTTAACATTCACTGCTGAATATGTTGAATAGTGAATTCAGTGCTGACCTCTGCATAGCTTCCCTTTAAGAGTATCTTCTTTCACTAATAACTTCTCACAAAACTATATTTTTCAAAATCTTTTAATTATTCAGCATTTTACTTATGAAATATTTCCTTCATTGAAAATACAAAGGACAATTTCTGCTCCCATGGTAAGACTGGAGGAGACAGTTTCAGCATCCAAGGAGCTCTACTATGCAAGAAAACATCTGCAGACACTGTGCTCAAAGCCTACTGTATCCAACAGCCAAAAAGTGCTGCCTAATCACACCTGAGCAGCTGTGAAAATAAACCTGACCAGTTGCAACTTCATCTGTGGAGAATGTCATCTTAAACCGACCTCAGGTCTGTCTTCCACTGGGATCTTCCAATAACATCAAATGCAAACATGATGAAAGGCTCTCCTTCATTTTCAGAGCCATATCTGAGTGACCCCATCCAGCCTGTCACCAGCATATGAGAAACACCAGGAACAAGACAGATGCCTTGCCTGCCAGCAGTCTCCAGCTCCCAGGGCATTCTCAGAGGGCTGTTAGTGCCAGTGAAAATTAAAGGAGTTACAGTCACACCCATTCCATCAATCTTGGATATCACTAACCTGTACCTAGGGATCGTCCACCGGAACTACAAGAACAAACCAAAACCATGTAAATGTACACAGCTGCTTTTTAATAGATGAATATACCCATCAGAGGTAGATTCTAGCAATTCCCAGAATAGCCCTATCTCTGGATTTGGGAAACATGCCCAGTCCCCAGTCTTTTAAGCAGCTTGCTTTATTACCTGTCAGCTATCCAACAGTCTTGTACAACGTGGGGTTAAACACCATGTTAATGGTATAGTTACACAAACACTTTTCTGGAAACAAAGCTGAATCAAGAAGTTCCTCTGCTGCTCAGTCCAGTTTTTTCTTCAGCATTTCTTCACTGTACCAGTGCAACTCTCTGAGGTTCTGTGCTCTTAGTGAAACTGGTGAAGTTACCAGAGAAAAAACAAACCAGAAAAAACTTCCTACATTGCAGTCTCTTCCTCTCCAGGAAGGAAAAATGTGTGGGGAGGTCAGACAGAGTAGAAATAGAAATTTGTAAAAGCTTTTCCAAGTATTAAAATAGAAGAGGGCAGAAAGTACTTGAACCGACTTTGCCATCCTTACCAAGAGCTCACATTTGTGACTGCTCACAGAGAAGCATGTCTCAACAGAAGAAACCCTTCGCCCACCAGTGTTAAAGCACTCAGAAGTCCTGCCAGAGACAGCCTAGAAGCCACACACATTCAAACTGTAACAAAGCTGCAACTTAACATTCAGGGCAATTCAGTTTGAGGTTTAGCTTAAGGTTTTCTCAGCAAGAAGGGAAACAATTATAGTTACAGGGTGGTAGCATAACTGAGTTATTAGGGCAACAAACTGGATGAGAGAAGAGCTCCCAAGGCGTTCCTGCAGACACCACTGGCTCTGCTGACACAAGGCAAGCAGGGGCAACAGACCTTGAAACCATCAGGAGTGGTGTGGATTGGCGTCACCACACTAGAACCCCCACTTGAAAAGTCTCTTTCAGAAGTCAAACTGCCTTAACCCAATTGAAAGTAGGGAAAGTGAACTGAATTAAGAATCCTTGAATTCAGAATAAATTCCCCAGGAGGTTTTAATTCTGTTTACAGGAAGACAAGAGTAAAGTTGTTACTGGCTCTTTTAATTTCATGCAGTCTCATCAAAATTCCCCGCTTCACTCATCAAGTAAGGTCAAAGATTTGTGACCCCGCTGCTCTGCAGCTTGCTGGAAATTTGAGTAATATTCATCCCAAATTAATTCATAGCCAACTTATCCTCATAACAGCACTGCCTTTTTCCCCCTAATGGCTCCTTTCCCACATTGCTCCATGTATTCTAGGAAATATCTTCTTGCAATAATGATTTTGCTAGATAAACAAGTTAACCTTTTTAATTTTTCGTTTGAAAAGAAAATGTCTTTCCACATAACTTTTTCCAGTAGTCTCTCCTCTCCTGTTATAATTAGAGTTCATCTTCCTTGGGCCTGGATGACTAGCATTGCACACAGTGTTTCAGACATTATTTCACTGTTGACCTAGAGAAGAAATTAATTTTAAATACTAATTTAGATTTACGCATTTAATTATCACTTTTATTATGTACAACAAGAAACTTTAAAACTATCAAGATCATTCTTATAGCTCACACCTCAGTATTTTGGCACAAACCTGGTAAAGTTAAAACTTGATAATGTTTTCCCTCATACTACATTCTGAGGCAACGTGATCTGAAAACAAATGAAAACATTTCTCTCTATATATTGTTATGTCAGGATTAAATAATTCATACCACATACCTTAAATAATATAATCAATAAAGAAGTAATATGCTTTTTAGTATCAAAATTATTTTCTAAACATCCTATTCAAGGTAATGTGCAGGCTATAAAGATTGTACCTCTTTTCCAGAAACTGAAATCTATGCTTAAAAACATAAAGGTTATGGAATACAACACGCTTTAACAGTCCTTAAAATGCACCTAATTTTATCTCTATACTTAATTATTACTTTTCAAAAATATTACTAGGCTTTCCAGTTTCTGTTGCTATTTTTGCCTCTTTAATGTGATAAAATGAGTCAACTGTTGCTACTCCAAATTTTGTTACATAGCCCCAGGGTGGTACCAACAGTTATGCAAAGCTTAGTGGCCAGAATGTATTTATTTATCCGCTTTGTTCTTTGACTCTTATGAATGTAACTTGCACCTGTCATCTAAACAACAATCTTATACACTTCTTGCAATGGAACAAGGCTTTGCTATGAGGAGTGGTGGTGGTGTGTGTTTGTTCTTTTTGTTTTATGTTTTGTTGGGGTTTTTACAGTAAGACCTCTGGCTTCATATGACATATGTGTGTCTATATTCAGCTCAGATAGTAACTTGTGAAAAAGCAGGTCCCAGCTTAAGAAAGAGGGAAAGTACTATTCTGATTTATAACACTATGTACTTAGAATGACCACTGAAAAGGTACTTGGATGTAAAAAAACACTTCTGGTTTAGAGGACCAATAATTCCATTCCCATGTGACTGAATAGTCACTTTTTAAAATTCGAGATGCTCAATTGCAGGGCTGCCATTTTAAAATTGTCACAACAACTTTTGTCCATGACCTTGATATTTTACAAATATTAGTTGTCAAAATGCACGTGTGTAAAAATTACTAACTCATCACCACACAAACGTTTTTGTCTCTCAACCAGAGGAAATGGAGCCAGCCTATACACCAGCAAGGCAGGACAACACTATTGGAATCTTGTCTACTGTAGAACCACATACTCAGAATGAAATCCATCATGTTGCATACATGTAAAAAAAATTACAGCATAAAATACTTTCTTAACTTCAAAGTCTCAGAAATTGTCTGAAGGACTGTTGAGCCACTTGAATTGCTTGTAGGAACAGGTATCTTCAGTCATCTAAATCAAAGAATGAGAAATAAAAAGGTATGTTCTTACAAGCTGTCCTGTGAGAATATATATTTGCACTCAGTTGTCTTACCTACAGCTCAGAGTGCATTCACTTGTACCATATAGTTTAGTAAGACTTGGCAGTTAAAAAAAAAAACCCTCATAAAAATTAATATCACAACTTTAAAAAGTGCTTTTTGCGTTGCTTCTCCCATCTTCTTGAACCAGTTCTAGCCTGCTGGAAGGGCAACAAGGACGCTCTTTTAAGGTGATCTATCTACACAAGGCACTAAAATTCAGCTCTGTGAGCATTCTGAATAAAAAAAAACCTACAGGTTTTGTTTGTTGGTTAGTTTGCTTTTGGTTTTATTTTGGTTTTTTGGTTTGGTTTGTTGGTTATTTTTTTAACCACAACATCAAAATGAACCACATAGAATAGCAAGGGCTCATTTCTTCATGCCTAATGTTATTTACTAACTTTGTCTCATTTCAATTTGTGCATACTTTGCATGAAACTGAGGTGCAGACAACAGGAGCTCTATATTCATATTGGCAGACTTTCTTTTCTATGTATTAGATGGTTCTATTTGGAGTACCTGAACTACGAAAGTCAGTTTATACCACTGTCTTGGTCTGCAGCTGGCTTGAAGATTTAGGGCCCAATTTTGGTGGCCTTCCAGACATGCAACTCTGTTACAAGTTAATGCAAAGTTTGATACGATTGAGATAAAATGCTGGACATATGCCTAGCTTTTTACACTTCAAAGAGTGGCACTTCAGCTAAGGGAGAAAGAAAATATTCCTACTTCAAACACAGTAGTCATCTTCTATTTAATGGACCAGAACTTTCACATCATTGCAAGAAAATTTGAGCTACTGTCAGTAAAAAGGAAATAGCACTGTTGTAACCCCAAATATCTTAATTTTCTAACATGCTTAGAGAATGTAGACAGCAGTAGACAAACACAAATGCTGTATTTACTAAAAAAAAAGTTTATTTGCCATATATAGTTGTGCACATATATGTATTTGAAAGAAAGCTTTTCCTTAAACATATAAAAATAAGCAGGACAAAGATTGTGTAAACTGCTCCCTGTGCCATCAGTCGTGGATGAGGAACAGGAATGCTGCTGACAGCACTTGCTATTCTTTTGATACACCAGATACATGCCTTGCATTCCTGCGGCAGCTGACACCACAATTAGTCCTTGTATGGCCAAAAGGGGGTGGGGAAGGAGGGAGTTCTTCTTGGTTTCCATGGATAAGCCTAGTTTTTTCTAAGGAAGCACTGTCAGAGGTCAGAATCATGAAGTCTTTATACTCTAATGCCATTCAGAACTATCTTGTGCTTTTTGGTAAAGATTTCTCAAGGGGGAAAAACTTATTGAGCTTCAACATTGTTTTGTGAAACTTCATACCACTAAAAATGGGGTGGGGGGAAACACGTTTTAGAGTCAAACTATCTAGGACATGAATGATATGTCTACTGAAATTTGGGAAAGTTTTGCCTAATAAGATTTTTGGTTTTTTTATTTATACTTTCCTTATCTGTAAATTGTTTCTGACTGAGGATAGTGCAGAAGACTTGAGGGTTTATTAAATGCTTTAGTTTTGTATGAAGCCATACATGGCAGCAGAATTTTTGTAAATACACAACAGGTGTAATAAACTTTTAGCGCTTGACACATCTTTTACTCTTAAAAAAGCAGTCCAGTGGTCACAAGAGTTTCAAAATCTCCAATATCCATAAGCAATTAAGGGTTGTGCCTGGTCTCCAGTAAAAAGATTTGAAAGCATGCCTATAACCAAAGTGTTTTATAGACTTTAAATAAGGATATAACCATATATACATATTTAGACAAGTCACACTCTAGTTACTATTAACCTACCTTCAGATATTTCTGTTGTATCATGATGAATGGATTTGTGCTTATAGATCAACATCATTTCCATTCACTACAGTTTGAACAGAAATAGATGATGCAGAGCTGCCAAGACTGATGTTTCCTCTGCAGGCTACACAATTTTTGCCCTTTTCAGAAGCGGAAAGGGAAGGCAGTGAAATCTATTTGTTTGCCTCCAGCTCCGAGCTCAAGATGCATAGGGGGCTTAATGATTTGTGTGCATTATGGAACAGCTTTGTCACTGATATGCTTTAAATAAAAATCATGTTCTACTTCACTGACTTAAGTCATAACTTGATTATCCAAATCCAGATTTCGCAGGGGCTTTCATGTGACATTCCAAACAAACATTTCACTCCTTTTCGTCTTATGACTCTGTTTCTCATACTACTTTATTCAAGACTGATGTTTGCTATGAGAACTATCTGAAGGCACCTTTCTATCCAAGAAGAGAAAGAAACCGTTTCAGTAGAATCCTTATCCTTCCTTGCAAACCCAGACCCTGTTATCTCTAACCCTGTGAATAATCACACATGGCTCTTGAATAATTTGGTCCTCTGTTTTTATGTTTCATGTTCTAAAGCCTGGAGGATAAACTAGGACAAAACCAACATTTATTTCCCTTTCTTCTCATTTATACCCTTCCTACTCACCATGAAATAAGAGAGAACCATGTCTGAAATATAACATGCAGGCTTTATTACTTCTCATTTGAATTCTTACTTGTTATGCAATATTTATATCCCAGGCTCTCCTTGAGAAAATATGCTTTTCTCTACACCACTCAAATACAGAAATGCCCAGTAAAAACTAGACTTTGAACAGTTTTCCCTGCCTCTTCAATATTAATATATTAAATGTTTCTATAGAGTCGGTATGACCAAATGGTAGAGCTGTAGGTTACATGTGAGCAATTTGCCAGCAGATGGGAGGTGCACTGCGCTGGCAGTGTGCTCCACCACTGACTGGCTCCTTTTGGGGGACCATTTTCCACTAAGATTTCCTTCTACCTGAGCATCTCAAGGTGTTACATAGGAATGAAGTCAGTCAGTTCTCTCTTCCTCCTCACTTTAAACTTGCTGCTCATTGAAAGAAGGTTTAAAGAGTTTTACTCAGTAAAGGTTTAAAGATGAGTAAGATGAAAGTAAGATGAAAAGGATTTTCAGAAACACTGCACACAAGTGTAGAAAAGTCAGCACGAATGAACTGCTCAGCAAACCAGAGGCAGACCAAGGAGACGCCTCTGCATTCCCCTGCTCCAGCAGTGACTCAGTCTGTACAATAGGTTCCACAGACTGAACAGCAGAATTGGTCTGAATGTAACCTGTGGAAGAAAACACTTCGTGGCTGCAGCCCTGGGAGCTGCGCAGAGGCCCCAGGCAGCCTGATCCCAGATCCTGGGGATCAGAGCTCACTAGAGGGAGCACACACACTGCTGCCTCCCGGCACCAGCACCGAGACCTGCTAAGGAGCCTGCCTCCGATTTTCAAGTCTCCTCAACTGCTGAAAGCAAAATGAAAATAATAAATCCTAATGAATAGACATAAAAATCACCATTTCAATTTCCTAGGGAGGGTTTTCCTTTAAAGAAATTTGGTTTTAGAACCAAGCCTGATTGTTCTGACGGGAAAAATACAACACTAATAAAAAGATGAACTTGTTAATGAATAAATCCCATCTTACTTTTCAGAAACACAAAGGTAGTTTTTCCAACCCTTTCCATTTTCAACATTTGCACTGGGATAATAAAATAATCTCATTACCATATGGTCTGAGGGAAAAAAGAGAAACAAGGGAATCTTGATAGGCTGAAAAATGAAGACTTGAGTTCCCCCCCGTCTTTCATCAGTGTATTTTCGTAATCCTTTATTGCTCAGAGTTTCTGGTGTAAACAATTGCATAGCCAAATGATTCAATACCATTGAATCATTTCTGCCAGTTTCTGTGAGCAGCAGCAGCTCTTCTGGAAACAACTGCTGCAAGTTCAGGCTGAAGTAATGAAAAGAGGAGATTGGCTGTTCCACAGTGCATTCTCTGCTGTTCCTTGTACCCACCTTTCCAAAACAGAGCAGTGGTGGGTTTTCAGGTGTTTTATTCAGAGATGTGTGCAAATGTGTTGTTAATTTGTTTAAAATACAAAGAGCAAGTGCATTTGACTCTATTTTTTCAGCTAGGAACTTTGCATAATTAGCACACAAGTCACCTCAGTCTGATGGTGATGGCCATTCTCTGTGGTCTAAAACAGCCCTTTGAAGGATGAGATGCACATCAGTTCCTTCAGTCTGCACACTTGCACATCCCCTCTCTCCATTTCCTCCATCAGGCTGCAGATGCTCTGGATAGATCCTTTGCTTTGCCTGCTGGCGTCTGCACCTGAAACAACTGTTCCATGTCCCAGTCTCTATTTCTCTTTCTCCTCCTAGTAGTCTATCTCCTACCCCCTTCTCTTCATCTCTTCACACTCTCCCTCTATTTGCTTTTCCTTTATAAAGAGTTTTGCCAAAAAAATTGAAAATGTCCTTCTAGACCAAACTGCAAACTCCCTGGTGAAATTACTCTTGATTCTCCCCTTGCCCTGCATTCTTCACAGGATGTTTGCTTTTGCTACTTGTTTCACTGGCACAGTTCTTCAGGCACTCCTGCAGGAAGGAACTTCTCTCCTAATCCTTATGTGGTGTGCATCCCACTCCTAATTCAAAGCAGTCAGGAGACAGGTCTCCTCAGGAGAAAAGCCAAAGTCACATTTAGTCAGTCTGTGCAAGCAGATACACAGAAAGATTTACTGACCATTTCGGAAATGTCAGGGGGTTAATAGTAATCAGCTCTATTTATGGAGGCATGTAAAATTACAACACACATTTTGAATGTGTGTGTTGTTGGGAAAGAAAGGGAGAGAAGAAAAGACTTGCAAAGGACTTAAACTCATCCCTTTGTCCTAAAGGACCACAGAGAAATATCAAGGCAGCCACTGCAGCCTGCAAATCCCAGTAACTTGGCAATGTAAAACCAATGTTGCCAAAGAGACAACCTTTAAAAAGAAACTACTGTAGCCCTCTCTAGTGGAGTGCACCATGCCAGCCCTGTCAGATTGCTGTAGGTCGAGCTGAACATATTGAGGGTTTATTTCTCTAATAAAGGGAGAAAGTCACTTTTCCTGCATCTGGATTAAAGTGATCTTTCAGCAGCTGCCAGAAAATCCTCACTTGGTGGTAGTAAGTGGGAATGTTTCCCCTCTTTTGCTCATGAGATGTTTTTCCAAACAAATGTGGATAATCAACTTTTAAAAATACCAAATAAAGCCTAGTCAGTACTAAAAAGAAAGGCAATGTTTTTCAGTACTGATGACAGTTTTCTCTATGTGCATTTTCTCACTCTTTTTTTTCTACTTGTTCTCTGACATTTTAAAATTGTCTTTGTGCCAAACCTTCATTCTAAACAGATCAATCTAAACTGAGCGTGAGGTAAGAATCAATATGGCTTGGAAAGAATTAAACTCATCTCTCTCTCCAGTCTTTGAAGGCTCTTAAAATGCCAAATATTTTTTCCATTAACTGTACCATAGTCAACCTATTAAGTAGCTGGAAGCTGCTTCTTAATTTTTTTAAGCATTGCTCTGAATTAGTGAAAGATTAATCTTTAGACAGCATTGGCTGCTAAGGGAGCCTGACAAGCTATCCACACAGACATTATACAGGTATTTGGGAGACATCTTTATTCAAGGAATTTTCATTCTTCCACTTCTAGTGTTGCATGATCCAAGACCTGACAGATGAGAGACCCTTTTGTGGCAAAAATCTGACTTTAACTACCGCTGCAGGGAAAATAAAATGACCTTGTAAATCAAGACGGAAGCAAATCTTCAAAGAGCAAAACAGAATTGCCCAAGTTTCCCTGAAATTCTTTGCCTGCTACTTTAGCACTCATACAATTCTTGTCAGTTTTGGTAACTCTAGAAATATTTGTTTCAAGCACATCAGCTACTGAGTTGGCTACATTGTTTGCTGAGACATTTTCCTGCTGATTCCCATCCAAAATATGACTGTTACAAGCCAAGAAGAGAACACGGGAAATCAGCATGAGCAGGGGAGAGAATTGGATAAGAAAGCCTAAGATGACATCACACAACAGATTTTTCATGAAAAGATGGTCTAAATAGCTATATGGTAGCATTCAAGACTACATTTGAGGAAAGAGAATATAGAGGAAAACCAGTTTGTCTGTTAGAACCAAATTTTGAATCAAATCTAGCAGAAATATAATGGGAGAAGCCAAAGGAATTAGTGAAGATTTTTATTTTAGAAAAATAACCAGTAATCAGCCACAATTAGGCCACCACTTCCCAAAGATGGAAGGTTTTCCTCCATCATGCAGAACTCCTCCCCCCGTAAAGGAATAATTTAATACTTCTACCCTCTGTAAGTTGTTCCAGGCACATCAGGACTATCCAGCCTCATCTCTGTGTGTTGTTCCAAGGTTCTCCCTTTCTCCAGTAAGAGGTACCATAGCAAGAAACTTTCACTGCATCAAAACTTTACATCAGCTCCAATTCAAAGTAAAAACATACAAGGCATTTGGAAGGCAAAACCCACACAGTCACAGCTCTTGTTTTGACCCCTTTCCTCACCTGAAGATCAATACTGACCTTCCCATCCAGCATGATAATAAACCTTTGATAAACACCACAAGCACCACCTTGGTTGAGAGCAAAGTTGGCTCATGTTGGGAGGGAGAGGAGAAACACCTTAGGAAGCTATTTTACTCTCAGTCCATTAGTAAAATGTGTAGATAATCTACCACATGAGCCCTGTTTGGGCCACTGACATGCCTTTAATTACAGCTCTCATAATTGCTGTTACTGCTATAATAAAAGGGCAAATGGTTGATCTGGTTTGCTTGAAAAAATGAGAGTCCCATTAAAATTTAATCCCTAATGGTAGGATTTGTTTAGATAAGGGCATGTTTTTTCAGACTGATTTTGTGTAGTGCTGATATGTTTTCAGTAAGGAAATGGCTCTTCTCAGGGCTAATGTAGCTGTGATGGGAGTAGAGAAGGTACCACTTCTGGTACCTTCTAAACCTGGATATGGGCAGCTGTACACTGCTGTCTGGCTCAGTCTCTTTTGCATTTAAGGTGGTTATTCTGATAGTGTTTGGACTGTTCTTGAACAGTGAGAATTGCTTGGCTAGGGGCTTTGTTAAATTAATAACAAACTAGCACATTCAAGTCACTTCCACAAAGTTCTCCTGACACGCAGAGAGATGCTGCTTTCACATTCAACCAGCTCAAGAAATTTTCAGTCTTATTCTACAGTTTCTGTCACTCTCCTGGAGTTTATTTTGCTAAAGACATCAACATTGTATTAAAGGAAGCAGCAAGGAAAATCCCTTGTCTCAGAAATGCATTCTGGGATAGCTAAATGCAAATATGAAAGAGGGGTATGTAGAGTTGGTCAAGAAGTTTATCACAAATAGGTTTTTCAAAACAAAGCATTCATAGCCAAGGGAACATATGCCTCTGCATATTTTTTTTTACAGAAAGTATATATACAAATTTTTCCAATCCTAAAGTAAAAACAGGTTAGAACAGTAACCATGTGAAAGTGAAAAGGAACTCTGCATCATGGGGAAACAACTGAAAGTATTAATGATTATTCTGATAAAACTTTTGGTTGATCCAGCTACATCCTTTTCTCCCTTCAGAATACAACAAAGACACAGTCTGATTAAGAATAATCTCAAAGATCTGAAATTTGTGTTTCTCTCTGGTCAAATAACCACTCTGAGAGTCCTTTTTCTTTAGCAAAATAGATTAGCCCTGGTTCTGAAGTAAAGCACTGTAAAGCTAAAGATCATTCAGCTTCAGTGATTCACCTGGGGACTCCCAACCTGCTCAAGCCACGGACAAGGAATAACTCCTGGTTACACATTGACTTGAACTACCCCACCAGCCATGATCAGAATTGATCACTGCAACAGAGAGAGCTTAGAATGATTCTCGAAGTGCAAGTATATTTTATTGAATACAATGATACATTAATAGAACTCCTGTTCAGAAAACGAAGCTCTTGAGCGACTTTTATGGCAAACAGGAATCTAAAAAAAGACAAAAACCCTAAAAGTATAACTGAGCAGAAGGTAAAAAAGTAGTTGAATTAATTTTAGTCAGAAACTGTGAATTTTACCTCCTTGAAAATTCAGTTTGACAAACTTTTTTTCAAATTAAAAATTTCTGTGAGCTTGACCAGAAAATATAAGACATCTAAATCATTTATCACTTATCTGTCAGATTTTAATAGGACGTTGGAGACTTTTATGACAAATTGTGATGCAAACTCAACATTTTTAGGCAAATAAATACATAAAGGATTTTGCTGTAATGCATGAAAATACAAAAAAAGTCTCTTTTCTCATATCTACTAGTAAAGTGTACCGGAAACCCAAGAATAGCTCTTCGGTGCCTAAACTAATCTGAATGTGCAAAAGAAATAATCCTACTGTTCTGGCATGCAAAATTCCAACAATTCTGCTTTACAAATACCTGTGCTGAGTCCAATAGCAATCACCAGGGCAGCTTGCAAGAACACACTTGACACAGACTTGTTCACAATAAACAGCCTTCCACATCTGGTCACTGCACTTATATTGATCTGTTGTCAATGCAATACTTGTTCATAGATTTCCTCTGTGAATCTGGGCCAACTGCTGAGGGTTTTCTGCGTGTTCATTTCCCATCTATGTAATGATAACAGGAATTTTTCTGCTTAGTAAATGTGTCCTGGGACCTTACAAGCTAAAGGACAAAGTGTGCATGTATGCTAGCAGAAAAGATTGTGCCAGCAAAACAAAAAGAAAGAAAATCTGAAACTAACCACAGATCTATAAATTACTAACTCTTAATATTCAGGAAAGGGCTGGAAACCATGAGCCATGCACCACGTTTTCTAATTTGTGCTTTTCTGAGACCAGGAAAATGAATTCTGTGGTTGACAGGAGCTTACCCAGACAGCATAGGCTCCTCAGCCACAGCCCCTGGGTGATCCTTCCTAAAAGTGATATCAGTGACACAGTCATGAGGGCAGTCAGACACCATCAGGTCACATCAATACTTAGATACCAGAACAGAAATTTTAGGATTTTTTTCTGCTGCAAATACCCTTCTCACACACAGAGCTTCACCAGGAACATTTTCTCTATTGTCTGTCTGGTGACAGTTAACAGTCACTTTGGAGAATCATAAAACTAGATGACAAATACTGTTCTAATAGAAGTATCTACAGTGAAGGTTATATAAAGGAGATAACTTAGTCCCAGCCAGCCTGGTCATTTTCAGTGTGCCAAGTTTTGCAGTACCAGTCTCTTCAGCTTGGAGCTCTCTGTGACTCTTTTCTCACTTCCATGCACTGTCTCCTGGTTTTCCTCCTCTCTGATGATGGTGCTTAACTAATCTGTCCTGCAAACACTCGTGCATTTACCCTTCTTCATGCCTTCCTCCTCAGCTGTTCCTTGCTGCTGCAACTTTTTTTCCATTAATCACCAGAAAATCAGTCCACGAAGGACAACAATAGTGTGTGCAGCTATAGGGTTTTCCATAAAATACAAAGACTAATTTGACAGTCACACATTTTTACCAATTGTCATAGTAAATCACTGCCATCCCTCTTCCCTCCTTTGTCACTTAGCTTTGGCATTTTACTTTGTCAGCTCTACTTGCTGCCATGCCTGCTTAGGCAGTGAGCTCTTCAGAAATAAGAGACTTGTTTTTCTGTACAGCCAGGCACTTATTAAGTGTAAGGTTCTCTAAAATAATGAAGATTTTTCTCAAGTCTCCCTTGATGCATTGGTGAATTCAAAGTACTTCCAAATAGACATTGGTGCTCTCAGCAAGGAGGTCAAGGAGTGAAAAGGCCTTAAATAGGAGCTATTTTGATGCATTTGAAAACAGTTAGCATGAAATTGGTTCCATTCTCTTTTAAAGGATTAAAAAAACAAAAAGCATGTAGCAGCAGCCAAGCTCTGCTCCCACGAAAGTCAAAAGCTTTGCCGTTGGTATACAACTGCACAAATGTCAAGTCCTTTCCAAAGTTCTCTCCCACACACCTGGTTCATACTCAATCCATGTATATATGTATCTTAATGACTGAACTTCAACTAACATTACTAATAAAAACAAAATAAATCCACAGAAGCAGACAGTATTTTCCACCTAATTTTATGATACTTATTATCCATGCAGACTTGTAAGTGTTGCTGTATTTCCCTGTGCAAAATAAAATTAATAAAAAATGTAAACATAAATGAAACAATAAATAAAACATAAAATAAATTAAAAAAGCAAAAATATGTTTTTAACTACTGAAATCAGAATACCAACTCTGCATGTACAGGCATTGGCGTTGCAGTAGTGATGCACCAGCTATTTAAACTCACCTTGCTCTTTGTTGTGCAGCCCCTCTCTCTGGCATTTGAAGGACCATGGAGATGCATGTCGGAAGGTGGCTACACGTTCTAATCCAATCAGTGCTAGCACACGAATGGACACGGATTCAGAGCATGTTGTGGAGTCAGCAGGAAAACAAGGTCTTAGCCCCACACATTCTCTGTTTAACAAAATTGCTATTGTTGCATTTGCAGAGCAGGCAGGTATTGCATTAACGATATGCAGAAAGTACCCCAGGGAAGTGGAGGCAAGAGCAGCACAGACTGCTGACTTGGAATGTTGCCTTGTTCTTTTCTTTCCAATGCTACTTTTACTCCAGGTTGCTCTAACTTTTGAAGTGAAACATCATTTTCAGGGCAGAGTGCTTCAGATTCATTACTCTGTTTTGAAGTAATAATATTAATAAGCAGGCCCTCCCAAGCCAAGATGTTATACCTCCAAATACAGGGAAGAAATTTTTGCCTGGCCAATCTACTGCTTACGTGGCACTACTGCATATTGAAATATACAGACTCAAGGGAAAAGTTTGAGAGATGTTTGGGATTTTACAACCAGGTGGTGGAGGCTGGTGGAGAAAATTCATTCCAGGTGGTACTGACATGCTGTAGTCAAATGGGTCTTGCCAAATTTAAAAGGTCTGCCTTTCCAGGAGCATCTGAACCTGCAGGCCACTTTAAAAGGTCCCTCAAGCTAGATACCCAAATGTTTTTGAAAATGTGAGGTCTCCGCAGAATAAGGCTCAGAAGAACGCAGGCAGGGTAGAGTTACCCTGGCTGTTGACAGGTAGGTAGAAAACACAGGGCAGAGGAAGACATTTTCTTACCTTAAAACCCACTGAAAACCAATAACAAAACATTGCTCTCAAATGTCAGCTCTGCAGGATTGGGTTGTTCTTTGCTTTCCAGCAAATGCCGATGCAGCATTTAAAAAGGTACTTTGTGATTATTTTCCCTTTTCTTAACCTAAGTTTTCAGGCAGCTGTGATCTAACACTGTTTTGTGCCTCCTGTGAAGAGGCAGACATCAGCCTTTGACAGTACCTGCTGAGAGAACATGACATACTCTCCAGTAATCTTTTCTAACAGGAGAAAATGACCTTTTGTGTAAAAGGCTTTCCCAGACTTATGCCTCAGTTTACCCAGTAGGACAAATACGATATCCAGAAGAAATCTAAAAACAGTTCAAACTGAGAAAGGACACCAGCTTAGATCCTTACCTGCTCAGCAACAGTCACAGCAGGAAAGCTATGGAAGCTTTTGGTGAAGGCTCAGTGACATATTTCAACAGTAAACTATTAAATTTCTTAGTGCAATTAAGTGATAGTGCAAAGCCACAGGGTCCAGCATACTGGTCAGCTTGCAACATAAACTTAAACTTTCCAACTCTTTTTTGGTTGAAAAGACATGAGTGAAGATATTCTGTCAAGAATTCACTGCAGTTTCAAGGACTGGGTTTGAATGGAAAGAGTTCACTATAAAACACCTGCCCCAGCCTCACCCAGAAATAGATGAAAATTACACTGACCTTTCTGCTGCTTAATCAGCTCATTTTTATTGCGTGCAGGCATCAATCAAGAACTGGGATTTTATGAAAAGCAGAAATACTCAAGCAAGGCATATGATCAAGTTGCATTACCTAACCATAAAAATTTTTCAAGACCTTTGTTTTTTTTTTAGGGAAGCAAGTGCTGAGGCAGGAGGAGGTTGTTTGTCTTCTCCCCCAGTGACAGAATGGCACAGAAATGTTCTCCTCTCTGGTAGAGCTGGCAGGATTTGCTAAGCAGCAGGATTTGCTAATGCAGGTGCAGGTGCTCCTAGCCCTGCAGGTGAGCTGCTCCCTGCCCCTTCCACTCATTCCCTTTCCCTTGCTTCCACTCTCTCCCTTATCCCCTACCGGCTGCCCTTCATGCTCTGCTCCTCCTTCCTCTGCTAGCCAATATGGCCAGCTATTTCTCTCATCTATTCATCCTCTTGCTTTTTTCATTCAGAAATATCCATTAAAACTAACAGAAAAATTGCAATATAATTATATTTCAGGCCTGCTCAATGCTTAATTTAAAATATCTCTCTCTTCCTCTCAATTAGGTGTCCAAAACCCTTCTCATCTCAGGACTCCCCTGTCCCCGCCATAGCCTATGGTCTCCAGGCTTACAGGAGGCATTGGTTTTAAATACGTTTTTATAACATAGTTTCTAAACTAGGCAAAAGTGAGCTATCCTGACTTGCCCCATAGTTCCACTAGGGTCACTGGGCCCCTGGGCACAGTAATAGGTTCATCTTTAGATCTCTCCTCATCTTTTCACTCCTTTTGTCCTGGCCTTCCTACTATTTAATTTCAACTCAGAAAAGTCAGCCTTTTTTTTTGAGAATATCATTAACTTTCATTGCAACATATTTGTTTTCACATTCAAAGGCATCTCTGGGCAGTCCGAAGAACCACAGACCATGACAGTCTCTGCAAATTATACCAGCTGTGGAGTACAGCACTTTGCAGCCTACAGCCACACATGGCTGTGCATGGGGAGAAAAATGGGAACAAGGGGACAATGGCCTTGAACATGGAATTGCCAGAAGTTTAATGGGGCATAGAGTTAAAAGACAGTTTGGTTTTTGCTTTTCTTTTCCTCTTTATTATAATGTCCCTTAATTGCTTCACTTCCTGAAAGTCTTAACACAGGCTGATGTCCCAGGGAAACACACCAATGAAGGGAAGACAAAGTCTTGGCTAGCTAAAACCAGAGTGCTTTCCTTCAGATCCCCCAAAGCAGCTCCTGCCTTGCTGGAGAAGAAGTAGCCAAGGAAAGTTTCATAGCTGTCCTTACTAGTGAAGTAGAAATCAAAACCAAACTAAAAAGAAATAAAAAGAGACTTAATTTTAGGAACTGTTAATTTCTAATTTAGGTAGAGGTGATAAGGCATTTTCTGGGAGGCTGAGAATTATGAAGCCGTATATGCAGTCACTATTTATAAAAACTACCAACCTCTTCTCTGTTTCCCTGTTTCTCCCAATTTAGAAGCCTACAAATGCTTCAGCTTCCTCTGAATCCTTGGCATCATTCAGGTGCAGCATTGAAAACTCTTCACACAAGACTCTGATGAAGAGATCTCACACACATTGTATATACAGGCTTGCAGACTTGGGAAGTATCAGTCCATGGAACTGAGTACAGACTAATTTTACCCATTGATAACCCTTTATATTATTGCAGGTTCTAATGCTCTCACATGCTAAGGGAACATAAATCTTGCATCTTAAATCATTGCTTTCTGTTTGGACACTGAGCTTCGCAGTCTGTTTCTGGGCTTCGCTTTTACAGTCAGTGAGAGACTTTGTCTTCAGAATTAGAAAATGGAAGTTTAATAATCTGGCTAGCCCCAAACAGAAAATCGCTTAAACATTAACAGTGTATTGAAAAAAGAATTGTTTTTTCAAAAACACATTTATACATAGTTAGCCACAAAAGGCTTGGGCCAAATCCTTTTCCCTGTACTCTTCCCTCTTTTCATTCTCCTGTTGCTGATACGCCAAACCGTGAGATCTTCACTGGCTCCTCTCCACAAGAGCTCTGCAGTTTTAAGGCGCTACTGTTCCTACCTTGTGCTGCTTTTTAACACTCTATCGCCAAAACAGGACTAAGAAAACCCCAGAGCATTCCTCAGCTACCCAGGTGCCAAGTTCTGCTCCTCCTCTCCCACCAGGCCTTCGACACTGACATGCCAAGCTCTGTTCACAGACCCTGCTGGTGGGACATCAGCCTTCTGGCACAGGCTGGTGCCACGCAGCTGCAGACACCCACCTTTCCCACCACTGCAGATGCTTTGGCTGTACACAGCTCCCCTAGGCTCTAGGCAAAGATCCAAACAGTCCCCTGGTTTGTCACCTGTCTGTCAGAGACCCCTGCACATTTTCTTCAGGGTTTTAATTAGTCGTTTGCTGTAAGTGAACAATCCATTCCCAGTGTCATTACCCAGTGGCAAGTATTCTGCCTAGGAAGTTCCTTGCCTGCTGAACTCATGCTGATGACACCAGGAAACACAAGGTCCTCCCTTAAATTTGGAGAGTCCTGTTCTTGACCTGAGAACAACTGAATTTCACCAGGAATATATCAAAGGGAAGTGAAGCAACCTGACACCATGGGAAAAAAATTTAAAAAAAATATGAGAAATGCATTCCTTTCTCACATTTCCCTAATCCAGTTGCAACCCTTAACACATTTACTTTTATAATGCTTACTGTGTATTTGAAGTGCAAAGGATACAGTTCTTTTTGATGTTCTTATTCATATGCCATTTGTGCTAAAACACTAGGCAGTTGGGGTTTTGTTGTTTCTCACAGAGATCAGTTTCCCAATTCTTTTGAGTGGCAAAATTTCCATTTGTTTTGATAATTTGGATTTCAACATAAAAGAACTGTGTTAATTCCAGGTGAATTTATTTGTTTTACACCTTTCAGTTCTAAACTCAGTGGATTTGTCTTCTTGTTTAAGCCAGACTCCAACTTTCTGTTTCACTGTGAGGTCATATTTCACAGCTGAAGAAGTCATTTTAAGCTGGCATTTGCCTTTTGTAATCCTTTGTGGCATTGCCTAGATAGCTAAACTTTATTCAGCCTGTAACTGAAACAGGAAGATGCAGATGTCAACAAATGGGTGACTCAGTCTCAGATCGCTCCACACAGTGTTACACCAGGAGCAGGACATGTTTTGCCTGAATGACACGTTGGCTTGGGTGTACTCCAAAACAACAGAAAGACCAACATCATGACTTACTCTGTTATATTGCAATAGCCTGGCTCTACTGACATGAGTCTAATAATGACACATTATTTGCCTAAAGCACAGCTTTTCATTGACATTACTTTTCATTCAATTTTCATTACTAAATTTGAAATAATCCCTTGTCTGGATACCTTAGGTTTGATATTTAAAACTGATGAGGACTTCAAAGTCCCGACAACATTAAAGGTGAATCTACTCTGAGCAAACATGGCACTAAACATCAGTAAAGCACTCTGAGAACTCACTTTCTAAGCATGTCAGAGTTGGTACCTGGAAAAGTGGAACTTGGTGCCTCCATCAGAGTGCCCTAGCTACACGTGTGTGAACAAGGAATGGCTGCACTCATGGCATGGGACTGCTGCTCAGGAAAAGCAGGAAGGGACCACTCAGGCATTTGCATGGATAGAAATACTGCAGAGAGAGCACCTGTTTTCCTAATCTTAATAAAAGTCAACCAAACAGTGCAAACAGCAGAGAAGTTATTTGCACTCTGGGTCTCTACATCAGGTCTGCAGAAAGAAAGGACTTTAAGGAATGATCTATTAAAGCACTGACAGCTTTTAAGGTGAGGTGGAAAGTTCAGCCTCTATGGATGACAATTGTCCTTTGTCACCAGAGAGCTCAGAAGGAAAATTTATTACTCTCGGCTGAAAATTTAAACTGAACTAGAATCATACCACCAGAAAGACTGTTTGCACAGTTCTGCTTTAATAGTTACCGTCTTGATATTTGGGTGAGAGAGTAATAACATAACATGGTGAACAGGAGCCCTCTCCAATTTATCCACTTGACTTCTCACATCTTTAGTTCCCATCTGAAATCTTGTAACATTCTTAATCAAAGGTCACAGGAGACACTGATATACAGGCAAACTTTATATATGGCAAGGCAAGGTTATCACACCTGATAAATCCAGGCCCTCTCTAACACTTCAGAATCTCTCAAAAGAGAGAAGCTGAACTTGGGGAAATTCCCATTTGTTTTCAAGCAAATTCTTATATCTACATGCATTCATACTCATATATATATATATCTATAGCTATCTATATATATATAGATAGATATCTCTATAT